>CM047428.1:76256929-76547118 GCA_026168455.1 Theocolax elegans
TGTATTTCAAGTTAAATTCACCAATTGAGGAATTGCCTGAATGTTTCGGATTTCTTGAGGTATTTCGGGATATCTCCACCAATGTCGGGATTTTCTGGACATATCGTGGTTTTCTGTTTATTTCGGGATAATTCACTATCGAGAGATTTCCTGGACATTTCGGGAATTTTGAGGTATTCCGGGAAATCTCCACCAATTTCGGGATTTCCTGGATTGTTTATGGGTAAACGTAACATTGAGAGACCCTGGGCTGTTGTGGCAGCAGACGTAATGGAGCTTCCACGTAGTACAAGTCAATACAAATACATCGTAGTATTTCAAGACTTATTTACAAGGTGGATAGAGCTCAAACCATTACGTACGGCGACCGGTAAGTCGGTGTCGAAAGCATTCGAGGAACTCGTAGTCTTCCGTTGGGAAACGCCAGATTTCCTAATAACGGATAATGGAACTGAGTTCGTCAACGGCATCATGTCGCGAATGCTGGAGGAGTATGGTATAAAACATGTCAGAACCCCTCCTTACCGACTACAAGCCAACCCGTTGGAGAGAACAAATAGAACGTTAAAAGCGATGATTGCGACGTTTGTGGATTCGGATCATCGTGGGTGGGACACACACTTGCACGAATTTCGCTATGCAATAAACACGGCAATGCAGTCAAGTACAAAAGTCTCACCCGCGTTCTTAAACTTCGGGGGTCATCCACAACCTGTGAAGAGTCTCCGCAGGGAAGTGGAAAAACAGGAACTTAAGATCCTAGACAATCCCGAAGTATGGCTAGATCGTCTTAAAAGACTTGATGCTCTACGCGACTTGGTCAAGAAATACATTGACGAGGAGCAAAGACGTCAAGAAAAGACCTACAACAGAAACAGACGTATTGCCTCGTGTCAGGTAGGAGATCTAGTCATGAGGAATTGCCGAACGCTTTCCCAAGGTGCGAAGGGCATATCTGCTAAACTGGCACCAAAGTATGACGGACCCTTCGAAGTTAAAGAAGTACTATCTCCAGTAATTCTGAGACTAGAAGAGTCTGGTAGAAACGGACCGAGGTACATATATCTGATGTAAAAAGATATGTACCACCTCGGGTTGTCAAGTGAAGCAGTAAGGGTTGCGTATCGGTTCGCATGAGAACGGTTATCGAAGGTTGGGCCTGGTAACTGTATGTCAACCAGTCAGCAGTCGAATCATCTCAGCCAGTCCCTGCCCAACCACCAGTCGGGAAGGAAGGTATGGACACGCCGTTCCCAAAACCTCGTAAGAAGCAGTCACCGAATGCTGGGCCTAGCGGCTTGCGACGACCCAACCCGATGGACGTTGACGCCTCTACGAGCGTGGTTAAACCACTTTGCAAGCCGACACAGAAACGGGGGGGTTGGGTACGAACACCGTGATGTCCCAGAAGTACGGGCTTCATCGGCTGGGTCACCGGCGACGGCCGACCAATCCAGAAACGAGACGGACATTCTCAGGGAATGTCGTCCGTTGCTGCAGGCCGCCGCCAACCTCCCTTCCGACATTGCACGAGAGATAGGGCAGGAGGTGGTCCGGATTCTTAGGGATCGTATTCCTTCCTGACCTTAAGAAGAGAAGCCTACAGCGCGCAGTCGTGGATAGATTGTGCCTTTCTTTCGACTCGGCCTTCCCGAGGGAAATGGAGTCTAGGGGGGGGGGGCTTTGTGACGGAAATCGTCACACAATCTATTCACGACGAATAGAGTTTAGAATAGACGAATTGTAAGTCATCGGATCCTTTCGTATGTCAAGGCCAACCGACGACACTTATTTACATTTTCTACGAGTGTACAATTACGCGCGCGACTATACGTAGGGATGAGAGCGCGAGAGTGTGTGTGTGTTTCCCACTCTCACTCCTTTTTCGGAAATTAGGCAATTGCCTATCCAGTATGTCCCGATCCGCCGCTCGAGGCGGACAAACTATCCGGTGTCGAGCGATATAGTTTTTTCCGGCTAAGAAGAGGCGCGTGAGACGCAAGGCCGTCGATACCCGGATCGTCCTCGCGAGGTGAGCCGCGAGTGTTTCGGGTGTGTGAACAAGGACGGGAAGTGCGTAAGTGAGTACGGACGCAGTTCGCGAGGCACTCGCCGCGGCACAGGGCCGCCTTCCACCACCGCAGCCGACGTCGGTCCTCCGTTGCCCAGGAGAACACAGGGACACGGATCGGCTGGGCCATCCACGGGGCGCACCCCGGTAAGTTTGTGTTTATATTACCGTGCGTTCCCCCCTTTCCCCCGAGTGTATGAGAGTGTGTACATCGGGAGTGTATTCGGGTCCGCCGGAACTCGAATAGCGGAGATCGGATACTTCCGCCCGCGCGAAATAATCTACGTCGCGGCACACGGCCTGGATGGCCTTTTGTTAAGAGATTACTCAATTAAATGTTATATTCATTTTTATTATAACTATTGTGTGTTCATTGTGTTCTCCCCGCTCCCGCTGACATTCCTAATTTAATATTAATCGCGTCGAGGCAAGGAGGATCGCCCGAATGTACTGTATATTTTGTGTTTACGGGGTTTCTACCCCAAAAACGTAATAAATCTTCTATCTATCTATCTCTCCCTCTCTAGCTCGCTCGCTCCCGTTGCGGTATCTGACGAGTGGTCCGTTCGCCTGTGCGCCGAAGTTGCGTGGCTGCAGGGTGATTTCCGATGGTACAACACTTACGGCAAATGCAGGGTCGGCCTGCAGTCAAGATACACCCACGAACCCCACGGCAAAACAAGGACAGCGAAGTTAAAACATGGGACGCGACAGGACAACACCTATCACGTGTCAAGGCGGCTATATCTTTCTTGAGCGCACGCGAAGCCGATCTCACCCGTGTAGCCACGACGAACCGAGCCGATGCGAATTCGTAAAACGGTAAGGTAAACAATACCTTACCGTTACATGCGATATATTTAATTTTATTGTGAAAAAAAGGTGATTTTTTGTAATTTTTCGTAATTTTGACCGTTTTTCTTTTTTATCTATGAAATATTGTTCTAAGCGTAAATTGTAAAATAGGAAATAGTTTTGTTATTTTCATTTCACTCGTTTAAAGTTTTTGTGTATGAATAATACATTTTGATTTATCATGAAAAAACGTGAATTTTAGTACTTTTTCATGGTTTTATCCGGTTTTCTGTTTATCTTCAAAAATATTGTTCTAAGCTTTAAGTGTATTTTAGGCTCATATATTTGGCTCATTTTGCGATTGATTTAAAAGTGATCCCGTACGTTTTTGGGGTCGCAGATTACGAATTTGATATCAGATTTCAGAAGTTCAAAATGGAGGATCCGGTATGACGACTATTTTAGGTTAGAATTGCAGATTTATGAGTAATTAAAAAATTTACTTAACTAAAAGCATAATGAAGCTTTTGGGGTCGCCAATTACGAATCTGATATCAGATTCCAGAAATGCAAAATGGCGGTTTCGATATGGCGACTATTTTATGTTAGAATTGCGGTATTCTGCATAATTTACTGAGGAAAAAAGTATAATGGGGTTTTGGGATCGCTGATTACGCATCTGATATCAGACTTCAGAAATTCAAAAAAGTAAAAATAAAAAAAGTGCCAATATATCTACCTTCAGGGGGCAAGCAAAAGATATAAATAATTATATTATTTATTCATACCTAAATCAATCTTCTCAAGCTTTCGATCCGCGATCAATATGTGTTTCCTGAATGACAGCCGCGCATCGAAGATCCTCTAGCATAGCAGCCGAAACTCAAACGCATGTTCACGACAAGGACAAATCGGAGTACGAAATTTTCTCTCGACGAACGCTCTTTTCCGGTAAAGAGGCCTCACGGACGCCTGCGGAAAGACACCTCAGCTCTTACCCCTTGCACTCAGAAGGCGCAGCGCATCGACACGTCCTACTAACGAAGATGTCTACTACGAAAGCGCTGTCGAGTCCGCGTAGCGATGAATGACGGAGCGCAATACCAGCCCGCGTAGAAAAAATTTCCTGGATAATTCCTTGATAATAATTTCCTTGGAAACCAATGGCGGATACCGACGCATTATCGTGCCAGAATCATTGCTAATGAGCAGAAGCCAGGTTTTTGCAAGAAAAATAAAAAACATTTTTATTGGAAAAATATAATTTTATAGTAAATTCGTGTCATTTTATGTTTATTATTTTCAACAAAAAAATAGAAGGGATATCTCACGAAAATCCCTAATTGTTTTATAGGCAAATCCTTGCTTCTTCATAAACAGATCCTTAGGAAAAGCCTTGCGTTCAGCAGGATGTAAATATTGCCTTAACAGTAAAAGAATATTCCACGAAAAATCAGAGCTTTTTTTTGATAAACCCTAGCATATCTACAGAATAATTCGTAGAATAAACATAGTAATTTTAAAGATAATATGCTAATGAGTTACCAAGATTTTTCCAACTTCAAATCCTTGCTTTTACATTGGCAATTGCAGGTGAAATTGTGGTAATTTATACTTTAAATATTGGCAAACAAAGTAAAAAATAAGCCACTACAATCGCAAATTTTTTCATTGCAAAATTTTTGAATTTTTACAGAAAAATGTTTAGAAAAATATAGCATTTTGAAGTTACAAAACAGTTTTATATAAATGGAACAAATATTCCACGAAAAATCAGAGCTTTTTTATTGATAAACCCCAGCATATCTACACAATAATTCATAGAATAAACATAGTAATTTAAAAGATAATGTGCCAATGAGTTATCAAGATTTTTCCAACTTCAAATTCTTGCTTTTACATTGGCAATTGCAGGTGAAATTCTGCTAATTTTTACGTTAAATATTGGCAAACAAAGAAAAAAATAAGCCACTAAAATCGCAAATTTTTTCATTGCAAATTCTTCGCATTTTTATAATGATATTTTTTATTTATATATTTATTTTTTTATCTACTTATACATAAATAAACTGGAGTATATAAATGATAATTTTATTAATTATCTCTTAAAGTTTTATAAATTAGTTTACAAAGTAAGTAATTATCATTTTTACGATCTAGTTTTAGTAATATACAGTCCTTTTATGAATGTTGTAACAACCATACATAGAGAACATACGAAACGTTTCAATACATACAATGTAAATAAATTATTAGATAATAAGTGTTTTAATAATCTAATCTAATGATTGCGTGAAACATATTTTTTTTTCTTTTTAACAGCTACGAAAAAATAAAAAGGATAGACCTTAAACTAACTAAATTATTAAACTATTATAATATAATATAAATATATTTCTTATTCGGGAACATCATGATTTGTTGCTGATGAAGTTTTGTTTACGCTTTTCTGAAAATAAAATGAAAGAATTAAAAAATTCAGTTAATAATTAAATAATTAGTTATTGTTACCTTAATTCTTTTACTTTTTACATCTGTTTTTGGGTTCCGCAATGTTGTACATTGATTAGATATTGTCGTCATGAATTCTTGAAACGTCATTTTTTTAGTGACGTGTGTATTTACGTACTCTGAGAACATCATGTTATGTTAAATATATATATATAGATGAATAATAAGTGAATGGATAGATAAATAGATAGATAATTAATAAATACTTACAAAATACTATATTCTGAATTTCTGTCGGTATTCCCGCTCTATTTTTATTGCTTCTGGGTACCAATTTTTTTAAATTATCTTTACCGACTAGGCAGATCATCAACCGATGTGTCATTTCAGCTGGCCTTTCTACAAAACGTTTAGCATCAGCAAGATATAAAGCGGCTTATAAAGTTCAGTTCCACTTTTTATCTCTACAGTTCCCTTTCTTTGCTCATAAGCAGGTAAAGTCAAATTAAATGCATTGTCCTAAAAATATAATTTGTTTTATTATTGAAAATAAATGCTGCATGCTTACTACAATCATAAACATAATGTATTAAGATATGTTAATGTAATAATGTATATAAATTATTCTAATTAAGAAATTTTTTACCTAATTTAATTTTTTTACAATTTGAACAGTCATTTTCCTTCTCTTCATAATCGTGTCTATGTTCCGAGTCATTTTCACTTCTATAATTTGATTGCATATCTGCTTCCTTGATTTGCGACGTATCAGACTTTCCATCAATTTCTACGTCTTCCACTTCGTTTTCTAAATGATCCGTATCTTCGTCCATTATCATTTGGTTTATTTTATATTTCGTTTTTTCACTCAAGATCTCTTTTTCTTCATTATTTGTATAATTGGAATAATCATAACTTCTATATTTCACATTCGTATTGTCTGACTCTTTTTTGTTACTTTTTGCTTCTTGTAGCTCGTTTAAATGTCTCAATCTGTCTCGTTTATATTCAACCTTGGCATTGATTTTTGAATTATCTTTTTCCGTTTCATTTCTTTTTGATATTTGCAATTTATTTTTTAATCCTAAAATTAATAAATTCTTAATAATAAATATACTTGTAATAATTGAAAAAATTAATTCTCATGTCGAAAATATCAAAATATCATTAAAAAGTGTACGTATTCATTATTATAATTGTATAAACAAACTAATTTTTACCTTTATCTAAATTTGATTTTTCTGCCTTCTTATTTTGCAAACCACTGGATCCATGTTTACTAATCATAACTTCCCGATGTTCGATCATGTCAAAAATAGGTTGTTCAAAATTTACATAATTATTTAAATTCTCAATAGCTTTGGTTAGAATCTTTTTTTTTTGTTTTCGACTTTTCTTTAGCTTCAATCATTTTCATATCGATGTCGCTTAACACCGTTCCATCTTTTCCAACCCCCAATGATTCTAGGTAACTACGGTCATCTAGGTAAGAAATTTAATTTAATTTCAACAACAGCAACAGAAAGTTAAACTTAATGTAAAATTTATATCAAATAGCGTTTACTCTAATGATGTATAAAATTATAAAATATAGAAAATAACACTAAAAATCTTACTGCTTTTTTTCAATATTCGGGCTGCATACTTTTTTTCCATAACGAATTTCAATTTCCTCGTTTTCTTATCCTTCTTTTTTCTCACTTAAACAATCCGCAGAAACTACCGCTTTCGTTTTACTATTTAAAAAATAAATCAAGTAAAACATCTTCATTTTTTAAAGCAGCTTTCTACAATTATTAAAACTATTAGTAATTAATTTTTTAATGAAATGTTTTATTGCGCTTCACGATATGTCACAGATTCTAAACAAGTTTGGTTAAGTAACAAAAAACAACATGACATAATCATATATCTTGATGTGCTGCGCATTTCACATTAAAACAACGACGTTTTTTTATTTTCATAACCAAACTTCTTACGTAGTCATAACATAACCGTGATGCATAGAAAAAGTTATAATCAAGATACGATTGTGCCTAAAAAAGCTTGAATTGAAAATTCGTAAAGAACATGTAAAAAGTGACTTTTACGTTTTTAAAAGGAATATAAAACTTGTTCTTTTTGTAGATTTATTGTTCGAAAAAGAAAATAATCTGTAAGTATACTTAACAAATAATTAGGAGAATATTTTAAAATATATTATTAGTTACAACTAATCGCTATCGTGCAAAAATTTAAATTAGAAGAAAATACATTAAAAATTTGATAAATAGAATCGTTTCCATTTAAATTTCAATGATAAAATGTGTGACGTTGCACCGGCACGTCACTATTAATTATGCATCCGGTTGGAATTAATTAATTATTGCCTCGACGGAACCGATTCCGGAGGCAAGTTATTCGCGAACCGGGAGAGAGGTTACTACGCACGTGTTGGCCATGTTGTTAGCTGCTGCGCGTGATCCTGCGCGCGCGTTGACTAGGTTGCCCTGCGTAGCTATACCCTCAGCGGCCCCTACCGTGTAATGGAGAACTCGCACGAGGGATTACCGGTAACCCAGACATCTCCTTCACGAGTAATGAAAAGGGATAGTAATAGACAATGATAGCGATAGTTAAGACTTACTTTTATGTACGATGAATATTAAAGGCGCGATTACATGAACGTACGAGTTGATTTAGATAACTGTAATTGTTGGTATTGGCGATTTGATGATTATGATAATTTATTAGTGTTTAATATTGCTTTATTTGTTTGCAGTGCCTGGCTCGGGGCTTTGGCAATTTAAGCGAATGCCGTTCGGATTAACGAATGTGCCGCAAACATTCCGAAGATTGGTGGACGGACTTTTTGGACCCGAAGTAGAGCCGTATATCTTCGCGTATCTCGATGATGTAATTGTCGTGACAGAAACGTTCGAGGAACATTTGAAATGGCTCGAGTTTGTGATTAGGAAATTAACGGATTCGGGATTGACAGTTAATCGTGATAAGTGCGAATTTTGTTGCTCTCAGGTCTCGTATCTTGGGTATCTACTAGATCGGGAGGGATTACGTACCGATCCGGAACGCGTTGCTCCAGTCTTGGAATACCCACCACCTAAAAACGTGAAACAGTTGCGTCGGTTCTTAGGGATGGTTGGTTGGTATTCACGGTTCATCGAGAAAGATTCGGAAATGAAATTACCGTTGCTTAGGTTACTTCAAAAGAAAGTAGCGTGGCAGTGGACCGAAGAGCAGCAAGAGGCGTTCGAAAAGTTAAAGCTAGCTCTGACACGGGCACCGGTTTTAGCTAGGCCTGATTTCAGCCTTCCATTCACTGTGCAATGCGATGCCAGTGATTTCGCGATAGGCGCGGTGTTAACGCAGTCGTGTGATGATGGTGAGCATCCCATCGTATATATTAGTCGTGTATTAACTCCGGCGGAGAAAAATTATACTACCACCGAGAAAGAGTGCTTAGGGGTTAAGTGGGTAATTTTAAAGTTAAGACCGTACCTCGAAGGCTATCATTTTACCGTTATAACCGATCATAGTTCTCTACGGTGGTTACATAATCTTAAAGAACCGTCGGGACGATTAATGCGCTGGGTGCTCGAGCTTCAACAGTGGGACTTTGACATCGTGCATCGGAAGGGAGCAATGCATCATGTACCGGATGCATTATCGCTGGGGTTTGATTTAGAAATTGCGACATTCGAAAACATAGAAGACGAATGGTATATCAAACGAATGAGGGAGGTGGTCGAACGTCCTAATAAGTATCCGCAATGGAGGGTTGAAAATGGATTACTTTATCGATATAGGAAAGACGAATTGATAGATCCGATTAGTTGTCCCGAAATAGGATGGAGGTTGGTCGTGCCGTGCGAATATCGTGACAGGGTAATTTCTAATGCTCATGATGAGGCCTCGGCTGGTCATATGGGTATAGAAAAAACGTACGATCGAATCGCTCGCGAGTATTACTGGCCAGGTATGTGGCATGATATTTATGCATTTATCGCGCAGTGTCAGTTATGCCAGCAGTATAAACCAATGCAAACCGGTCGAGTGGGGCTAATGGGTAGTCGTAATATCGATAGACCATGGGCGGTAGTCGCGGCGGATATAATGGAATTCCCTCCAAGCAAGAACCGTTGTAAATATCTATTAGTTTTTCAAGATCTGTTCACTAAATGGATCGAATTAAAGCCTCTTCGGGTAGCGGACGGGAAGTCGGTTGCACGGGCGTTTGAGGAGTTAATCCTTTTTAGATGGGAGACTCCAGAGTATTTTTTGACCGATAATGGTACGGAGTTTATAAATAAGCATTTGCTCGACACGCTCCGCGAATACGGGGTAAAGCATGTAACCACTCCACCGTACTACCCACAAGCGAACCCAGTCGAACGATCGAATAGGACTTTAAAAACGATGATAGCCATGTTCGTGGAGTCCGATCATCAAACTTGGGATATACATTTACACGAGTTCCGTAACGCAGTGAATACGGCGCTTCAATCCTCGACAAAAGTCTCTCCTGCGTTTTTGAATTACGGCCGGCACCCGCAACCTTGTAAAAGTCTTCGTCGTGACGTCGAGACTATTGAAATTGATACAATCTCCCGAAATATGGGCGGATCGAATGCGCCGTCTTGATGCCTTGCGCGATTTAGTTTCAAAGAACATCGAACAAGCTAACAGACAACAGGCGAAGCGTTATAATCAGGGACGTAAAACGGCTCAGTTCCAAGTCGGGGACTTAGTATTGCGAAGGAACTACGCTCTGTCAAAGGGATCGAGCAATTTCGCGCGTAAGTTAGCGAAAAGGTTTAAAGAGCCGTACGAAATAGAGAAGGTTATTGGATCGGATGTATATTTATTGAAACGTAAAGATAAACGTGAAAACCCGAAAGTGCATGTGTCCCAGATCCGTAGATATGTTCCTCCTCGCAAGTAATCGTTATCGATATATATGCCTTTCCATTATCATTGTACTACGAATATAATTGTGTGACTGAAACCAGTAATGACTCTGGAGAGTATTCCTGGTTTGGTAAGGGGGTATTGTGACGTTGCACCGGCACGTCACTATTAATTATGCATCCGGTTGGAATTAATTAATAATTGCCTCGACGGAACCGATTCCGGAGACAAGTTATTCGCGAACCGGGAGAGAGGTTACTACGCACGTGTTGGCCATGTTGTCAACTGCTGCGCGTGATTCTGCGCGCGCGTTGACTAGGTCGCCCTGCGTAGCTATACCCTCAGCGGCCCCTACCGTGTAATGGAGAACTCGCACGAGGGATTACCGGTAACCCAGACATCTCCTTCACGAGTAATGAAAAGGGATAGTAATAGACAATGATAGCGATAGTTAAGACTTACTTTTATGTACGATGAGTATTAAAGGCGCGATTACATGAACGTACGAGTTGATTTAGATAACTGTAATTGTTGGTATTGGCGATTTGATGATTATGATAATTTATTAGTGTTTAATATTGCTTTATTTTATGATATTACTTATATATAAGATAACATTAATTTAATTGGGTTAATTAATATTAATTTCCAATTCGTTGGTTGGATTATTTGCAATTCGCGGTGGCGTGATTAATTGATAAATTGATCATCAGCGGCGCTGTAATTAATGACTCATGCTCATTAAAAATATTATGGAAGGATAGCCTACTGCAGTTCTCTTTTTATTCTTTTTATTATTAGTTGAGGAGTGGGGGAGGTTTCTGATACTGCAGTGTGGCGCTGATGGTGGAGGCTCGCTATTCACCTTTAAGTCGAGTCTGCAATTGCAGTTCGATGATAAATAATTTGTGACTTTGAAATTGCCGCTCGTGACGTCATTCGTTTTGCAAGGAAATAGATCCTGGTATTACCAATCACGAGGGATCAACCACCGTTGGAATTGAGAAGGGGAGGCTTGGGTTAGATAACAAAAGGGAAAATTTGCGCCTTTTTCAGGCAGTCGATTTCCTACCGGTCTAGTGGATACTTGATCCAAAGCAAGCTAATTGCTGTTATTATTTTTTTTTATTATTAATTATAGTATTAATTTCCGATCGTCATGGTAAAGAGACAGGTGACTATTTAATTAATTTTATATATATATATCGGTATAGTATCTAGTCATCGACGTCTAATGCACTTAACATAATGTGCAATTCGTCGGTACTAGTTTGCCACATGGTTGAGCGGAAATTGCTCCCGGAGACGCACCCTTGGTAACAAGGAGTCGCGCCCGGAGACGCGATCTCCAGCCACCATATTAATTATTCTAACCCAAGCCATACGTTCTTGTTCGGTGTTATCGATGTTGATATTTTTCATTTGATTTATAATATTTGTTATTTGATATTAATTGTATTACCGATTGTTATGTAGTGAATTTATTCATTGATAATGTAATAAACGTTAATTTCATGTATATCCGTTTAGTTGATTACAGTGCCAATATCCCCCTTGTTATCTCTCTCTACTATTAGTCCGGGATATTAATATTTAGTAATGTATATTTTTGCTCACCGTTCTTTTGCTATATGAAACTAATCGTTAATAATAATTGTTTTAAATGTTTTATAAAAAAGTAACATTACAAAATGGCGCCCAACGTGGGGCAATTGGCATTGGTATATAACATGTGGATAAATTGCGGGATTGAGTTGTTGTGACTAATTATTGTCGTTGTGAATGTTGAGAGTGTTTCCCGAAGAGACGGTTTAATAAATTTTGATTTCCTTGTTTTTTTTGTCTTTCGCGAGAACCGGTAAAATGACGACGAGAAGTGGTTTGGGAAAAGATTGTCCGGAGTCGTTAAACGATTACGCGACGCGGATGGCGAGTTTGATTACGGGAAATAGGAATGTAGCGACGATATGGCGGAAAATCTACCGATTACCGGACGACGCGATACGTAATAAGATTGACGAATACGAATTAAGTAATAAAGGGTCGATCGAACAGGTGCGAGATCGCGTGTTCCGTTTCGAGGCAAAGACGGTATCGAGGAGACTCGATGTGCCATGGTGTACCGTTTGGGATAAAGATTGCGGAGATTTGCCGGAGGGTATTATAGAAAAGGATTTAAACTTCTACTCAACGGATATATTAGGAATGGCCAAACGAGGTAAAAGTATGGATAAATCGGTAGGGACTCGTGACGATATCGAATCCGAAACGGAATCAGACCTCGAGGATTTACCGCGAAATCGAGCACCAAAGAACTCGAGCACCATGTTGTCGGAAGAAATTATTAAGGAAAACGTCGCGTCGTTGTGGGAGAAACGGTTCGGGAATATTGAGCGAAAGGTAGATGAACTGACGGAAATGCTGTTCGCGTTGGGAAAAGCGTTAACCTCGAATGAAAGTCATGTACCCAAGCCGATAACTAAGTCTAAAACGTCGTGTTCGAGCAGATCGTCGTCGCCACACACGGGAAACTCGTGGCAACAGACAAAACGGAAGACGCCAGCCGGAGGAGTTAAAAATGGCACGCCTAGAACTCCCAATAAATCGGGATTTTCGAACCCTAAATCCGAGAAACGTGTAAAAATCGCAAATGAACAGGAAGATAGAAAAAAATCTATTGATGATACGTACTCGGATAGCGTGTTTTCAAGTGAGGAACCGACTCAACATATTAGTGAACTGCAAGACGGTAGGGGCGCTAAGAGGAAAGTTAAACGTAAGACGCGAAAAAACGAGTGCTCGAAAAACTAACAGCGAAAATAGACCCAGTCTGACTCCTAGAGCGCAATATTCGAGCTCCGATGCTAGTGATCGTGAGAACGTATTGTCGCCCGGAGTCAGAAACGGAAAACAACGGTTAATAGCGATCGAAACACGCAACAAGTATATTAAATCGTTGCAAGCGTGGCAATTATGGTTTTCGGGTGATGAACAGAAAAAGGGACCCGAGGAATTTCTTCGACGGTTAAAAGTATGGCGACGGACTACCGGGATAACGGATGCGGATTTAATGGATGTATTGTCGGCCATTTTAACGGATTCGGCGGGAAGATGGTTCGAAGCGTTAGGCGCGGAAATTGCCACGTTTAAACAATTCACGAAAGCGTTTCACTATCGGTTCATGAAGCGATTAGATTATAATGATATTTTGGAAGAATTGTATAGACGGAAGCAAGGCGACGGGGAAACAATTTCGAATTTCTTAGCGTGTTTTAAAATCATAATTAGCAAATTTAAAGAACCTCCGTCGGATGAGCAACATCTGCAACTAGTTATTCGCAATCTCCGGTCAGATTATCGAATGTTTGTCGCGCTCCGTCGTGCGAAAAATGTCGCGGAAGTAGAGCGATACGGCCACGAATTCGAGCGGCTTAAAGAATTAGATGTTCAACAAATGTCTAATAGAACAAGCCGTATCGAAGGAGTTGCATGGACGGGAGTACCCAAGGCGTCGCGCGTGAAAAATGTTGCGATGGTAGAATTAACGGGCGATAAAGAAACAAGCGCAATGGAGCTAAGTAACAAATCCCTACGGTGCGACGGGGAAAACGGAGTCAGGAAAGAAAAACGGATACGGAAGTAGCCCTCGTGCAAGACGCGTCGAGTTCGCGTAAACAGCCGGTTGATCGCAATGGCACAGTGAATGCGAAAATCGAGACTAAAGAAAAAAGGCTATCGGAAAACGGTGATCAACGACTAACGATGAAATCGAGCAACGGTGGTAACGTTTGTTACGAGTGCGGGCAAAAAGGCCATTATGCGCGCGACTGCCCTAAACGTTTTTGTGAATATTGTAAGAAACAGGGTCACCGAATAAAAAATTGTTTTTTGAGACCTCAATCGAGTAATAATAAAGATAACGAAAAACGCTGTTTGGGATGTAAGAAACCCGGTCGAGATATTCGTACGTGTATAGATTGCGAAGCAATAAGACGTGCGTTGTCGGGAAACGAATAAAGGAGGACGCAGACCGGTCTACTGCTCCTCGAACTAATGAAATAAGACCGCGAATTAATTGTAACGATAATTACATGGGAAGGATTGGAGGCGACGTTTCGTTTGCTCATCCTTCAACGCAGGAAGAGGCGGCTCGATGCGGCTCTCAGCTTGCTCGCCGCCCGTCCATTAACGGTCTACCGGATAGACAAGTAGTTATCGCGGACGTGTATCGCTCGAACGAGGACGAGGTTCGAGAACGGATAGATTAGACACGCAAGAGACACAGAGAATTCGAACAGCGGTCGACGAGTTTCGCAAAGGCTTAACTAAACCGACGTCGGAGAATGTGTTGAACCCGTGTGCAAACGATTCTTATCCACGCATTGGGCGTGCCGTTAGTCTTCGCGCTGAAATCCGTGCTAGATCCAGGCGCTCTCTTTGTAGGGGGAGGTGGGTCTGCACAAAGTGCAGAAGATCTAGATAAAATCGAAAATGCCTATGATGTAGAAATTGCGGATGCTGTGTCGGATGATAGACAGTAAGTAGGGCCAAAGGTAGCAGATAGGTTTAAACACCGGTTAAAGGATTCGTCGTCCCAAATTCGGTCGGTAACCGGTCATCTTTCGTCGGTTAGAGGCACTTTGCAACTAACGTTAGATGTATTGGGTGCAGTGGGCACGATCATGGCTAAAGCCACGGAAGTACCGGGACATGATGTGGTGCTCGGGATTGACTTTTGTAAAGAGTTTGCCATAGAAGCAAATTACCAATTGGGATGTTGGCGTAGTCGTGACGGGCCATGGGTTAACTTTTATAACGAATCGTTATCGGATGCAGTAAATAAAATTTACGCGGAGTGCGCCGGATTATCGGAACTTTGTGAGCCGGAAAAAGAAGCGGTGCAAAAGTTAGTTTCGCGATTATTACCCGAACAGCCGCAGGGTTTCGGTTTTACTAGTTTAATCGAACATGCGATTGACGTGCAGGGAGCGGAACCGGTAAAGCATAAATCGCGTAGGTTATCACCGATTATGTGGAAAGTAGCGCACGATGAAGTACGGAAAATGTTAGACAACGATATTATTGAGAAATCGTGGAGCGAATGGCGTAGTGCACCGGTAATTGTTAGGAAACGGGACGGATCTTTTCGATTTTGTGTGGATTATCGAGACCTTAACAAGGTGACGCGTAAAGATGCGTATCCGAGTCAAAATATGGATGGTATTTTAGATAAGTTACGTAAGGCGCGATACATAACGAAAATCGATTTAAAACAAGCTTACTTTCAAGTAAAAATGGAGGAATCGAGTCGTGCGTATACAGCGTTTGCAGTGCCTGGCTCGGGGCTTTGGCAATTTAAGCGAATGCCGTTCGGATTAACGAATGTGCCGCAAACATTCCGAAGATTGGTGGACGGACTTTTTGGACCCGAAGTAGAGCCGTATATCTTCGCGTATCTCGATGATGTAATTGTCGTGACAGAAACGTTCGAGGAACATTTGAAATGGCTCGAGTTTGTGATTAGGAAATTAACGGATTCGGGATTGACAGTTAATCGTGATAAGTGCGAATTTTGTTGCTCTCAGGTCTCGTATCTTGGGTATCTACTAGATCGGGAGGGATTACGTACCGATCCGGAACGCGTTGCTCCAGTCTTGGAATACCCACCACCTAAAAACGTGAAACAGTTGCGTCGGTTCTTAGGGATGGTTGGTTGGTATTCACGGTTCATCGAGAAAGATTCGGAAATGAAATTACCGTTGCTTAGGTTACTTCAAAAGAAAGTAGCGTGGCAGTGGACCGAAGAGCAGCAAGAGGCGTTCGAAAAGTTAAAGCTAGCTCTGACACGGGCACCGGTTTTAGCTAGGCCTGATTTCAGCCTTCCATTCACTGTGCAATGCGATGCCAGTGATTTCGCGATAGGCGCGGTGTTAACGCAGTCGTGTGATGATGGTGAGCATCCCATCGTATATATTAGTCGTGTATTAACTCCGGCGGAGAAAAATTATACTACCACCGAGAAAGAGTGCTTAGGGTTAAGTGGGTAATTTTAAAGTTAAGACCGTACCTCGAAGGCTATCATTTTACCGTTATAACCGATCATAGTTCTCTACGGTGGTTACATAATCTTAAAGAACCGTCGGGACGATTAATGCGCTGGGTGCTCGAGCTTCAACAGTGGGACTTTGACATCGTGCATCGGAAGGGAGCAATGCATCATGTACCGGATGCATTATCGCTGGGGTTTGATTTAGAAATTGCGACATTCGAAAACATAGAAGACGAATGGTATATCAAACGAATGAGGGAGGTGGTCGAACGTCCTAATAAGTATCCGCAATGGAGGGTTGAAAATGGATTACTTTATCGATATAGGAAAGACGAATTGATAGATCCGATTAGTTGTCCCGAAATAGGATGGAGGTTGGTCGTGCCGTGCGAATATCGTGACAGGGTAATTTCTAATGCTCATGATGAGGCCTCGGCTGGTCATATGGGTATAGAAAAAACGTACGATCGAATCGCTCGCGAGTATTACTGGCCAGGTATGTGGCATGATATTTATGCATTTATCGCGCAGTGTCAGTTATGCCAGCAGTATAAACCAATGCAAACCGGTCGAGTGGGGCTAATGGGTAGTCGTAATATCGATAGACCATGGGCGGTAGTCGCGGCGGATATAATGGAATTCCCTCCAAGCAAGAACCGTTGTAAATATCTATTAGTTTTTCAAGATCTGTTCACTAAATGGATCGAATTAAAGCCTCTTCGGGTAGCGGACGGGAAGTCGGTTGCACGGGCGTTTGAGGAGTTAATCCTTTTTAGATGGGAGACTCCAGAGTATTTTTTGACCGATAATGGTACGGAGTTTATAAATAAGCATTTGCTCGACACGCTCCGCGAATACGGGGTAAAGCATGTAACCACTCCACCGTACTACCCACAAGCGAACCCAGTCGAACGATCGAATAGGACTTTAAAAACGATGATAGCCATGTTCGTGGAGTCCGATCATCAAACTTGGGATATACATTTACACGAGTTCCGTAACGCAGTGAATACGGCGCTTCAATCCTCGACAAAAGTCTCTCCTGCGTTTTTGAATTACGGCCGGCACCCGCAACCTTGTAAAAGTCTTCGTCGTGACGTCGAGACTATTGAAATTGATACAATCTCCCGAAATATGGGCGGATCGAATGCGCCGTCTTGATGCCTTGCGCGATTTAGTTTCAAAGAACATCGAACAAGCTAACAGACAACAGGCGAAGCGTTATAATCAGGGACGTAAAACGGCTCAGTTCCAAGTCGGGGACTTAGTATTGCGAAGGAACTACGCTCTGTCAAAGGGATCGAGCAATTTCGCGCGTAAGTTAGCGAAAAGGTTTAAAGAGCCGTACGAAATAGAGAAGGTTATTGGATCGGATGTATATTTATTGAAACGTAAAGATAAACGTGAAAACCCGAAAGTGCATGTGTCCCAGATCCGTAGATATGTTCCTCCTCGCAAGTAATCGTTATCGATATATATGCCTTTCCATTATCATTGTACTACGAATATAATTGTGTGACTGAAACCAGTAATGACTCTGGAGAGTATTCCTGGTTTGGTAAGGGGGTATTGTGACGTTGCACCGGCACGTCACTATTAATTATGCATCCGGTTGGAATTAATTAATAATTGCCTCGACGGAACCGATTCCGGAGGCAAGTTATTCGCGAACCGGGAGAGAGGTTACTACGCACGTGTTGGCCATGTTGTCAAGCTGCTGCGCGTGATTCCTGCGCGCGCGTTGACTAGGTCGCCCTGCGTAGCTATACCCTCAGCGGCCCCTACCGTGTAATGGAGAACTCGCACGAGGGATTACCGGTAACCCAGACATCTCCTTCACGAGTAATGAAAAGGGATAGTAATAGACAATGATAGCGATAGTTAAGACTTACTTTTATGTACGATGAGTATTAAAGGCGCGATTACATGAACGTACGAGTTGATTTAGATAACTGTAATTGTTGGTATTGGCGATTTGATGATTATGATAATTTATTAGTGTTTAATATTGCTTTATTTTATGATATTACTTATATATAAGATAACATTAATTTAATCGGGTTAATTAATATTAATTTCCAATTCGTTGGTTGGATTATTTGCTATTCGCGGTTGCGTGATTAATTGATAAATTGATCATCAGCGGCGCTGTAATTAATGACGCATGCTCATTAAAAATATTATGGAAGGATAGCCTACTGCAGTTCTCTTTTTATTCTTTTTATTATTAGTTGAGGAGTGGGGGAGGTTTCTGATACTGCAGTGTGGCGCTGATGGTGGAGGCTCGCTATTCACCTTTAAGTCGAGTCTGCAATTGCAGTTCGATGATAAATAATTTGTGACTTTGAAATTGCCGCTCGTGACGTCATTCGTTTTGCAAGGAAATAGATCCTGGGATTACCAATCACGAGGGATCAACCACCGTTGGAATTGAGAAGGGGAGGCTTGGGTTAGATAACAAAAGGGAAAATTTGCGCCTTTTTCAGGCAGTCGATTTCCTACCGGTCTAGTGGATACTTGATCCAAAGCAAGCTAATTGCTGTTATTATTTTTTTTTATTATTAATTATAGTATTAATTTCCGATCGTCATGGTAAAGAGACAGGTGACTATTTAATTAATTTTATATATATATATATCGGTATAGTATCTAGTCATCGACGTCTAATGCACTTAACATAATGTGCAATTCGTCGGTACTAGTTTGCCACATGGTTGAGCGGAAATTGCTCCCGGAGACGCACCCTTGGTAACAAGGAGTCGCGCCCGGAGACGCGATCTCCAGCCACCATATTAATTATTCTAACCCAAGCCATACGTTCTTGTTCGGTGTTATCGATGTTGATATTTTTCATTTGATTTATAATATTTGTTATTTGATATTAATTGTATTACCGATTGTTATGTAGTGAATTTATTCATTGATAATGTAATAAACGTTAATTTCATGTATATCCGTTTAGTTGATTACAGTGCCAATATCCCCCTTGTTATCTCTCTCTACTATTAGTCCGGGATATTAATATTTAGTAATGTATATTTTTGCTCACCGTTCTTTTGCTATATGAAACTAATCGTTAATAATAATTGTTTTAAATGTTTTATAAAAAAGTAACATTACAAAATGGCGCCCAACGTGGGGCAATTGGCATTGGTATATAACATGTGGATAAATTGCGGGATTGAGTTGTTGTGACTAATTATTGTCGTTGTGAATGTTGAGAGTGTTTCCCGAAGAGACGGTTTAATAAATTTTGATTTCCTTGTTTTTTTTGTCTTTCGCGAGAACCGGTAAAATGACGACGAGAAGTGGTTTGGGAAAAGATTGTCCGGAGTCGTTAAACGATTACGCGACGCGGATGGCGAGTTTGATTACGGGAAATAGGAATGTAGCGACGATATGGCGGAAAATCTACCGATTACCGGACGACGCGATACGTAATAAGATTGACGAATACGAATTAAGTAATAAAGGGTCGATCGAACAGGTGCGAGATCGCGTGTTCCGTTTCGAGGCAAAGACGGTATCGAGGAGACTCGATGTGCCATGGTGTACCGTTTGGGATAAAGATTGCGGAGATTTGCCGGAGGGTATTATAGAAAAGGATTTAAACTTCTACTCAACGGATATATTAGGAATGGCCAAACGAGGTAAAAGTATGGATAAATCGGTAGGGACTCGTGACGATATCGAATCCGAAACGGAATCAGACCTCGAGGATTTACCGCGAAATCGAGCACCAAAGAACTCGAGCACCATGTTGTCGGAAGAAATTATTAAGGAAAACGTCGCGTCGTTGTGGGAGAAACGGTTCGGGAATATTGAGCGAAAGGTAGATGAACTGACGGAAATGCTGTTCGCGTTGGGAAAGCGTTAACCTCGAATGAAAGTCATGTACCCAAGCCGATAACTAAGTCTAAAACGTCGTGTTCGAGCAGATCGTCGTCGCCACACACGGGAAACTCGTGGCAACAGACAAAACGGAAGACGCCAGCCGGAGGAGTTAAAAATGGCACGCCTAGAACTCCCAATAAATCGGGATTTTCGAACCCTAAATCCGAGAAACGTGTAAAAATCGCAAATGAACAGGAAGATAGAAAAAAATCTATTGATGATACGTACTCGGATAGCGTGTTTTCAAGTGAGGAACCGACTCAACATATTAGTGAACTGCAAGACGGTAGGGGCGCTAAGAGGAAAGTTAAACGTAAGACGCGAAAAACGAGTGCTCGAAAAACTAACAGCGAAAATAGACCCAGTCTGACTCCTAGAGCGCAATATTCGAGCTCCGATGCTAGTGATCGTGAGAACGTATTGTCGCCCGGAGTCAGAAACGGAAAACAACGGTTAATAGCGATCGAAACACGCAACAAGTATATTAAATCGTTGCAAGCGTGGCAATTATGGTTTTCGGGTGATGAACAGAAAAAGGGACCCGAGGAATTTCTTCGACGGTTAAAAGTATGGCGACGGACTACCGGGATAACGGATGCGGATTTAATGGATGTATTGTCGGCCATTTTAACGGATTCGGCGAGAAGATGGTTCGAAGCGTTAGGCGCGGAAATTGCCACTGTTTAAACAATTCACGAAAGCGTTTCACTATCGGTTCATGAAGCGATTAGATTATAATGATATTTTGGAAGAATTGTATAGACGGAAGCAAGGCGACGGGGAAACAATTTCGAATTTCTTAGCGTGTTTTAAAATCATAATTAGCAAATTTAAAGAACCTCCGTCGGATGAGCAACATCTGCAACTAGTTATTCGCAATCTCCGGTCAGATTATCGAATGTTTGTCGCGCTCCGTCGTGCGAAAAATGTCGCGGAAGTAGAGCGATACGGCCACGAATTCGAGCGGCTTAAAGAATTAGATGTTCAACAAATGTCTAATAGAACAAGCCGTATCGAAGGAGTTGCATGGACGGGAGTACCCAAGGCGTCGCGCGTGAAAAATGTTGCGATGGTAGAATTAACGGGCGATAAAGAAACAAGCGCAATGGAGCTAAGTAACAAATCCCTACGGTGCGACGGGGAAAACGGAGTCAGGAAAGAAAAACGGATACGGAAGTAGCCCTCGTGCAAGACGCGTCGAGTTCGCGTAAACAGCCGGTTGATCGCAATGGCACAGTGAATGCGAAAATCGAGACTAAAGAAAAAAGGCTATCGGAAAACGGTGATCAACGACTAACGATGAAATCGAGCAACGGTGGTAACGTTTGTTACGAGTGCGGGCAAAAAGGCCATTATGCGCGCGACTGCCCTAAACGTTTTTGTGAATATTGTAAGAAACAGGGTCACCGAATAAAAAATTGTTTTTTGAGACCTCAATCGAGTAATAATAAAGATAACGAAAAACGCTGTTTGGGATGTAAGAAACCCGGTCGAGATATTCGTACGTGTATAGATTGCGAAGCAATAAGACGTGCGTTGTCGGGAAACGAATAAAGGAGGACGCAGACCGGTCTACTGCTCCTCGAACTAATGAAATAAGACCGCGAATTAATTGTAACGATAATTACATGGGAAGGATTGGAGGCGACGTTTCGTTTGCTCATCCTTCAACGCAGGAAGAGGCGGCTCGATGCGGCTCTCAGCTTGCTCGCCGCTCGTCCATTAACGGTCTACCGGATAGACAAGTAGTTATCGCGGACGTGTATCGCTCGAACGAGGACGAGGTTCGAGAAACGGATAGATTAGACACGCAAGAGACACAGAGAATTCGAACAGCGGTCGACGAGTTTCGCAAAGGCTTAACTAAACCGACGTCGGAGAATGTGTTGAACCCGTGTGCAAACGATTCTTATCCACGCATTGGGCGTGCCGTTAGTCTTCGCGCTGAATCCGTGCTAGATCCAGGCGCTCTCTTTGTAGGGGGAGGTGGGTCTGCACAAAGTGCAGAAGATCTAGATAAAATCGAAAATGCCTATGATGTAGAAATTGCGGATGCTGTGTCGGATGATAGACAGTAAGTAGGGCCAAAGGTAGCAGATAGGTTTAAACACCGGTTAAAGGATTCGTCGTCCCAAATTCGGTCGGTAACCGGTCATCTTTCGTCGGTTAGAGGCACTTTGCAACTAACGTTAGATGTATTGGGTGCAGTGGGCACGATCATGGCTAAAGCCACGGAAGTACCGGGACATGATGTGGTGCTCGGGATTGACTTTTGTAAAGAGTTTGCCATAGAAGCAAATTACCAATTGGGATGTTGGCGTAGTCGTGACGGGCCATGGGTTAACTTTTATAACGAATCGTTATCGGATGCAGTAAATAAAATTTACGCGGAGTGCGCCGGATTATCGGAACTTTGTGAGCCGGAAAAAGAAGCGGTGCAAAAGTTAGTTTCGCGATTATTACCCGAACAGCCGCAGGGTTTCGGTTTTACTAGTTTAATCGAACATGCGATTGACGTGCAGGGAGCGGAACCGGTAAAGCATAAATCGCGTAGGTTATCACCGATTATGTGGAAAGTAGCGCACGATGAAGTACGGAAAATGTTAGACAACGATATTATTGAGAAATCGTGGAGCGAATGGCGTAGTGCACCGGTAATTGTTAGGAAACGGGACGGATCTTTTCGATTTTGTGTGGATTATCGAGACCTTAACAAGGTGACGCGTAAAGATGCGTATCCGAGTCAAAATATGGATGGTATTTTAGATAAGTTACGTAAGGCGCGATACATAACGAAAATCGATTTAAAACAAGCTTACTTTCAAGTAAAAATGGAGGAATCGAGTCGTGCGTATACAGCGTTTGCAGTGCCTGGCTCGGGGCTTTGGCAATTTAAGCGAATGCCGTTCGGATTAACGAATGTGCCGCAAACATTCCGAAGATTGGTGGACGGACTTTTTGGACCCGAAGTAGAGCCGTATATCTTCGCGTATCTCGATGATGTAATTGTCGTGACAGAAACGTTCGAGGAACATTTGAAATGGCTCGAGTTTGTGATTAGGAAATTAACGGATTCGGGATTGACAGTTAATCGTGATAAGTGCGAATTTTGTTGCTCTCAGGTCTCGTATCTTGGGTATCTACTAGATCGGGAGGGATTACGTACCGATCCGGAACGCGTTGCTCCAGTCTTGGAATACCCACCACCTAAAAACGTGAAACAGTTGCGTCGGTTCTTAGGGATGGTTGGTTGGTATTCACGGTTCATCGAGAAAGATTCGGAAATGAAATTACCGTTGCTTAGGTTACTTCAAAAGAAAGTAGCGTGGCAGTGGACCGAAGAGCAGCAAGAGGCGTTCGAAAAGTTAAAGCTAGCTCTGACACGGGCACCGGTTTTAGCTAGGCCTGATTTCAGCCTTCCATTCACTGTGCAATGCGATGCCAGTGATTTCGCGATAGGCGCGGTGTTAACGCAGTCGTGTGATGATGGTGAGCATCCCATCGTATATATTAGTCGTGTATTAACTCCGGCGGAGAAAAATTATACTACCACCGAGAAAGAGTGCTTAGCGGTTAAGTGGGTAATTTTAAAGTTAAGACCGTACCTCGAAGGCTATCATTTTACCGTTATAACCGATCATAGTTCTCTACGGTGGTTACATAATCTTAAAGAACCGTCGGGACGATTAATGCGCTGGGTGCTCGAGCTTCAACAGTGGGACTTTGACATCGTGCATCGGAAGGGAGCAATGCATCATGTACCGGATGCATTATCGCTGGGGTTTGATTTAGAAATTGCGACATTCGAAAACATAGAAGACGAATGGTATATCAAACGAATGAGGGAGGTGGTCGAACGTCCTAATAAGTATCCGCAATGGAGGGTTGAAAATGGATTACTTTATCGATATAGGAAAGACGAATTGATAGATCCGATTAGTTGTCCCGAAATAGGATGGAGGTTGGTCGTGCCGTGCGAATATCGTGACAGGGTAATTTCTAATGCTCATGATGAGGCCTCGGCTGGTCATATGGGTATAGAAAAAACGTACGATCGAATCGCTCGCGAGTATTACTGGCCAGGTATGTGGCATGATATTTATGCATTTATCGCGCAGTGTCAGTTATGCCAGCAGTATAAACCAATGCAAACCGGTCGAGTGGGGCTAATGGGTAGTCGTAATATCGATAGACCATGGGCGGTAGTCGCGGCGGATATAATGGAATTCCCTCCAAGCAAGAACCGTTGTAAATATCTATTAGTTTTTCAAGATCTGTTCACTAAATGGATCGAATTAAAGCCTCTTCGGGTAGCGGACGGGAAGTCGGTTGCACGGGCGTTTGAGGAGTTAATCCTTTTTAGATGGGAGACTCCAGAGTATTTTTTGACCGATAATGGTACGGAGTTTATAAATAAGCATTTGCTCGACACGCTCCGCGAATACGGGGTAAAGCATGTAACCACTCCACCGTACTACCCACAAGCGAACCCAGTCGAACGATCGAATAGGACTTTAAAAACGATGATAGCCATGTTCGTGGAGTCCGATCATCAAACTTGGGATATACATTTACACGAGTTCCGTAACGCAGTGAATACGGCGGCTTCAATCCTCGACAAAAGTCTCTCCTGCGTTTTTGAATTACGGCCGGCACCCGCAACCTTGTAAAAGTCTTCGTCGTGACGTCGAGACTATTGAAATTGATACAATCTCCCGAAATATGGGCGGATCGAATGCGCCGTCTTGATGCCTTGCGCGATTTAGTTTCAAAGAACATCGAACAAGCTAACAGACAACAGGCGAAGCGTTATAATCAGGGACGTAAAACGGCTCAGTTCCAAGTCGGGGACTTAGTATTGCGAAGGAACTACGCTCTGTCAAAGGGATCGAGCAATTTCGCGCGTAAGTTAGCGAAAAGGTTTAAAGAGCCGTACGAAATAGAGAAGGTTATTGGATCGGATGTATATTTATTGAAACGTAAAGATAAACGTGAAAACCCGAAAGTGCATGTGTCCCAGATCCGTAGATATGTTCCTCCTCGCAAGTAATCGTTATCGATATATATGCCTTTCCATTATCATTGTACTACGAATATAATTGTGTGACTGAAACCAGTAATGACTCTGGAGAGTATTCCTGGTTTGGTAAGGGGGTATTGTGACGTTGCACCGGCACGTCACTATTAATTATGCATCCGGTTGGAATTAATTAATAATTGCCTCGACGGAACCGATTCCGGAGACAAGTTATTCGCGAACCGGGAGAGAGGTTACTACGCACGTGTTGGCCATGTTGTCAACTGCTGCGCGTGATTCTGCGCGCGCGTTGACTAGGTCGCCCTGCGTAGCTATACCCTCAGCGGCCCCTACCGTGTAATGGAGAACTCGCACGAGGGATTACCGGTAACCCAGACATCTCCTTCACGAGTAATGAAAAGGGATAGTAATAGACAATGATAGCGATAGTTAAGACTTACTTTTATGTACGATGAGTATTAAAGGCGCGATTACATGAACGTACGAGTTGATTTAGATAACTGTAATTGTTGGTATTGGCGATTTGATGATTATGATAATTTATTAGTGTTTAATATTGCTTTATTTTATGATATTACTTATATATAAGATAACATTAATTTAATTGGGTTAATTAATATTAATTTCCAATTCGTTGGTTGGATTATTTGCAATTCGCGGTGGCGTGATTAATTGATAAATTGATCATCAGCGGCGCTGTAATTAATGACTCATGCTCATTAAAAATATTATGGAAGGATAGCCTACTGCAGTTCTCTTTTTATTCTTTTTATTATTACTTGAGGAGTGGGGGAGGTTTCTGATACTGCAGTGTGGCGCTGATGGTGGAGGCTAGCTATTCACCTTTAAGTCGAGTCTGCAATTGCAGTACGATGATAAATAATTTGTGACTTTGAAATTGCCGCTCGTGACGTCATTCGTTTTGCAAGGAAATAGATCCTGGGATTACCAATCACAAGGGATCAACCACCGTTGGAATTGAGAAGGGGAGGCTTGGGTTAGATAACAAAAGGGAAAATTTGCGCTTTTTTCAGGCAGTCGATTTCCTACCGGTCTAGTGGATACTTGATCCAAAGCAAGCTAATTGCTGTTATTATTTTTTTTTATTATTAATTATAGTATTAATTTCCGATCGTCATGGTAAAGAGACAGGTGACTATTTAATTAATTTTATATATATATATATATCGGTATAGTATCTAGTCATCGACGTCTAATGCACTTAACATAATGTGCAATTCGTCGGTACTAGTTTGCCACATGGTTGAGCGGAAATTGCTCCCGGAGACGCACCCTTGGTAACAAGGAGTCGCGCCCGGAGACGCGATCTCCAGCCACCATATTAATTATTCTAACCCAAGCCATACGTTCTTGTTCGGTGTTATCGATGTTGATATTTTTCATTTGATTTATAATATTTGTTATTTGATATTAATTGTATTACCGATTGTTATGTAGTGAATTTATTCATTGATAATGTAATAAACGTTAATTTCATGTATATCCGTTTAGTTGATTACAGTGCCAATATCCCCCTTGTTATCTCTCTCTACTATTAGTCCGGGATATTAATATTTAGTAATGTATATTTTTGCTCACCGTTCTTTTGCTATATGAAACTAATCGTTAATAATAATTGTTTTAAATGTTTTATAAAAAAGTAACATTACAAATGTAATGAAAGCTTTCACATGGTATTTTATTTAAAATCTTTAATTAAAGCTACATGTAATCTATGTTTATTATTAAAATAATAGTTATTAGCTTACAAATTTTAATAAAGCGACATTGTTTTTATAGTTAATAAATCTCTTCAAATAATAATAATAACGTAACTGTGACATGTAAACAGGAGTTACCAAAGCAGAAAAGTATTTTAGAAAAGTCGATGGTGATAAATCTGCGTTATTTTAAATTAGATACTTCATACTAAAATGATTATTACGATCTATAAAATGAATGTATACTTCTTTATTTTTTTTATTAAATTATGCATTTTTGTAATCTAACTAATAATTGTTGAACCCATCATATCAAATTTATTCTATCGATATAAAAGTTATATATAAAATCTTTTAGTGCGTAATAATAATAATTTACTTTAAGTAGTACTAATAAATATTTGATGCGACATACCCGCATTTTTTCTATTTTCTTTTTAACTCACGATACTTATTAGAATTTTGTATAATGTATAGACGTTGTATCCGTTCAATAAAATTCACTCTTAGGTCTCTCACGCAATACCTCATCAAGCCAATCTACAGGTGAAGTAATTTTGAATTCATTGATTTTTTTTACCATAAAAAATATACGCATTTTTATATAAAAAATAAGTTAATCTTAAACATGTTAAACATTATTTTAAGTTTATCTTAAAATAATATAAACAGTTAGATATATTTTCTTAAAGAAGATTTAATGCATCGGCAATATATAAACGGGACATGTATTCAATATATTTCGATGATTAGAAAAAAAAAATTACCCATACCCATGAAAATTATATACATAGATTTATCATGCCGAAAAGACCGTTGGAATCATTTGGAGAATGTTCACGTGCAACGCAAAATCGGATGTTACAAAGTCGTCAAGATGTTTTGGATACTGTGTCTAGTGATTTAAGAAGCGAACGAAGTTTGTCGTTGTCTTTTGTAAGATAATTTACTATTTTATTCCTTATTAATAAGTAATATAATAATATCTGTATGTTTAAATCTTATAGTTATTACTTTGGTCTATCATATGTAGTCTATACTTTCTTATCACGAAATTGTATTTAAGTAATATGGGAAAATTACAAAATATATTATTTTAGAAGGCGATGATTAATCGTTAATTCTATCATTAATGTAAATTTATTTAAATTATCGTAAATAAATAAACTTATACTAAAATCAATTGCAATTTAAAATATAATAAAAAAATTAAATTCAAACAATGTATATTGAAAAAATATTATTCATACTTTTTATTAATAATTAATAGGTAAATCATAAGTGGTAATTAAAAATTTGAGACATTATATCTAGAGTTCTTTATATTATAAATAATTAATAACAATTAAACTTTAAATAAATTCTATCTATTCACTTGAATGGTTATTTTTATAAATAGGATGACAGTAACGACGATAATTCATTCCAATCAAATACATCAGAATGTGAGTTGTGCATGAGTGACAATGATCCTGACGAAACTGATACTGTTCATGATTGTACTTTTTTAGAAAATATTAAATATGAAAGTGATAATGATAGCATGAGTGAAACAAACGCTAACAGTCATACGTGTATGTATATTTAATTAATATTTATTTATAACATTGTATTTTATTTATATTATACTGGAATTTCCATTGTAATTTTTAAATTTTATAATAGTATAAACAAATAATTTACCGACAATAGAAATCTATCTCTACTTAGTAACTGAATGTTTGCCAAACATATGATAATCTGGTAAGTTTAAAATAATATCGGATTAATAATACAGTTTTTACCAACTAGATTCAGATATCCTTGATGATCCCGAGGTATTTCGAAATGAAAATTCATCTTCCAGTTTTACTCAAAGTTCTGATGAGGAAGATAATGTAGAAAGTATGAATAGCGATTTTGATATCCCAGATCCAGACGATGAGCCAATATATGATGGTGCAACCTTAACTGTCAAAGAAAGCTTCATATCGATTTTAACGTATGTAATACGACATAAACTGACGGGGGAAGCTTTATCAGATATACTAATTTTGATGCAAATGCACTGTTTACAACCAAATTTATGTCCTAAATCAGTGTATAAATTTAAACAATATTTTGCATGCAATCAAACTCCCCTTACTCGACACTTTTATTGTTCAGGTTGCTTAAATTTAATTAAGAATGAGAAAATACCGTGCCCTAAATGTAACCAATTAATACCTAAAGATAGTTATTTTATAACTATGTCTATTACTGATCAATTATTAAAACAATATGAACGTCCAAATTTTAAAGAAAAATTAGCCTACAATGTAATAAGAAAACACAGTATGAAAATAACTTGGAAGATATATTCGACGGTGATATATATAAAGATTTATCTCAAGAAAATCAGATTTTAGCTGAAAAAAATAGTATTGCATTATGTTGGTACACTGATGGAATCGCTATTTACAAAAGTTCAAAATTTAATGTGTGGCCTTTTTTTTTTATTAACTTGAATCTTTCTCCATCAGACAGATATAAGCCCGAAAATTTAATTATGGGCGGGCTTTGGTTCGGAGAGAAAAAGTCCATACCGAATTTATTTTTACTACCATTTCGCGATGAATTAAAAAAATTATACAACGGTATTAATGTTGGAGAAGATAAAGTAAGAGGCATTGTTATAACTGGAACTTGTGATGCACCGGCTAAATCTCTTTTCCTTAATATGACACAATTCAATGGAAAATTCGGATGTGTCAAATGTAAACTGAAAGGCGAGACAGATAATAATCGTTGGATCTACGATTCCTTACAAGAAAAATTTAAGTATTCGTAACGACGCTGAAACAAAAGTGTATGCAGATGAAGCTGTTAATATGAAGGTGTCTGTTTTCGGTGTAAAAGGTCCATCAACCCTGCGACTATTTGTTCATGAGCCAATAAGAAGTACTGGGATTGATATCATGCATTGCGTCTTTAGTGGTGTTACGAATCAGCTATTAAATTTATGGTTTGGCAATGAATCGTCAGTCGAAGAGTATTCATTAAAACAGCATGTAAAACTCATAGATTCGCGCCTTATTTTAATTCAACCTCCTTTTTTTGTGCAAAGAAGACCAAGAAAAATTGAAACTCACCTTAATTATTGGAAAGCGTCTGAGCTAAAGAATTGGTTTTTTTATTTTTCAATCGTAGTGCTTAAAGATGTATTACCCGATATATATTACAATCATCACAAATTATTAGTTTCAACGATATTTTTGCTTTGTAAAACATCAATTTCTTTTACAACTATAAAAATAGCAAACGATATGTTACATAAATATGTGAAAAAATTTGAAATTTTTTATGGTAAAAAAAGCATGACATTTAATTTGCATCAATTACTACACTCACCACAGATTGTTAATGATTTAGGCCCTCTTTGGACACTTTCTTGTTTCCCTTTAGAAAATATTAATGGAAAATTAAAATATTTAGTTCACAGTAGTAATTCTCCACAATTACAAATATGTAATTCCCTTTTTATGCTTATAATTTCTATAAATCTAATAAGTTCTTTAGAAGCAGACAGTTTTGCTCATAATTTTTGCAAATGTCTATCCTTATGTAAAAATAAATTCAAATCAACGAAAATTGGTACATCATTATACATTGTTGGTACCCTCACAAAAATTTAATCCAGAAAATCACTTTTTAATTTTTATGTTTGCACCAAATAAAAATATTTTTAAGTTCTTCAGAATTTTAAAACAGGGGTACTTATATACTTCAGCAGAATATACGATGCAAAGTGCTACATGTTCTAAATATGTTAAATATTTAAATAATAATGGCTACAATTATGGTTTAGTAAAATATTATTTTAAAGTTGCTGAATGTAATTGTCGAAAATCATGTTTATATAATGAAAAATATTATGCTGTTATTAACAAACTTATCTTATTAGATGATATTTTACGACTTCCTAATCAACGATGGAATACAGAAACTTATATTTACAAATGCAAAAGTACTGACGTATTAGAGATTGTGGAAGTATGTAACCTTATAAATGTTTGTTTTTTTATATCACTATAGAAAATGAAAATGCGTATGTAGCTGATCCAATTAATGTTATTGAAGATGAATGATCTAATGTACTATACCTGTATTCGATGTAAATATACGTTATTTAAATATTTTGGTTATTCTAAATGAATTTATATCAATTTTGTAACAAATAAAGCAATAAAAATGCGAAGAATTTGCAATGAAAAAATTTGCGATTTTAGTGGCTTATTTTTTTCTTTGTTTGCCAATATTTAACGTAAAAATTACCAGAATTTCACCTGCAATTGCCAATGTAAAAGCAAGGATTTGAAGTTGGAAAAATCTTGGTAACTCATTGGCACATTATCTTTTAAATTACTATGTTTATTCTATGAATTATTGTGTAGATATGCTAGGGTTTATCAATAAAAAAGCTCTGATTTTTCGTGGAATATTTGTTCCATTTATATAAAACTGTTTTGTAACTTCAAAATGCTATATTTTTCTAAAGATTTTTCTGTAAAAATTCAAAAATTTTGCAATGAAAAAATTTGCGATTGTAGTGGCTTATTTTTTACTTTGTTTGCCAATATTTAAAGTATAAATTACCACAATTTCACCTGCAATTGCCAATGTAAAAGCAAGGATTTGAAGTTGGAAAAATCTTGGTAACTCATTAGCATATTATCTTTAAATTACTATGTTTATTCTACGAATTATTCTGTAGATATGCTAGGGTTTATCAAAAAAAAGCTCTGATTTTTTGTGGAATATTCTTTTACTGTTAAGGCAATATTTACATCCTGCTGAATGCAAGGCTTTTCCTAAGGATCTGTTTATGAAGAAGCAAGGATTTGCCTATAAAACAATTAGGGATTTTCGTGAGATATCCCTTCTATTTTTTTGTTGAAAATAATAAACATAAAATGACACGAATTTACTATAAAATTATATTTTTCCAATAAAAATGTTTTTTATTTTTCTTGCAAAAACCTGGCTTCTGCTCATTAGCAATGATTCTGGCACGATAATGCGTGGTATCCGCCATTGGTTTCCAAGGAAATTATTATCAAGGAATTATCCAGGAAATTTTTTCTACGCGGGAGACGAGGTCCGATTGATCATCAAGAACGACTCTTGGGATGTGGTACGCAGGCCGTCAAGTGATAAGAATATTATCGAAAGCCGTTTCGTTCTGGGTGACAAATACGTAAAGGATAACATAGAAAAGCGAAAGGCTGAAATAGTAGACAAAGGAAATTCGCAAAAATACGGCAAGAATTTTTACTAGACGTTCACTCCGGTCGCTCGCTTAGATTCTATGTGGCTAGCGATTGCATTTGCTACGCGCAAAAATTTGATGTCGCAACCGTATATCTTATCGAACACCTGGATGAAGAGGCATTCATGGAAGTACGTTATGAAATAACGACAGAACTAAAACTGATTATCTGATATGCTGAAGAAAATTTCTAAAGATGATCCGTTAAGCCGTATGAGAAAGGCGTTGTACGGACTCAAACAGATAGGTCGAGCATGGCAAGAGTGCTTGGACCGTGAGATGCGAAAATTCGGAGCTCCGCACACCAAAGAGGACCCTTGCGTATATACTAACTACGTAGATGAGAGAGAAATATTATAATAGTGGTGGATGCCAATGATATTATTGCCATAAGTAAGAATTCCGAGGAGGTATCTTCATTAGGCACCTACCTGAACAGGCACTTCGAGCTACAGGACATGGGGAAACTAAAACGTTGCTTCAGAATAGATTTCAATCTAGGTAAAGAAGATTGCACGCTGAGCCAAGGAACGTACGTTCAATCTCTCCTACGACGTTTTGACATTAGCGAATGTAACTCCGTATCGACTCCGATAGATCCAGAAGTCAAGTTTTAAGTTTTGCGGTACTAGTTTTTCCGTACGGCATCACGGACGGAACGATACTATCGATGAATCGTGCTCTTTGACTCTCCGTTTCATTTGCCCACGTACATTACGCGTCTTCTACGGTAAACAAAAATGTACGTATTAAATTCCATCGAAATTTTCAAAAAAATTTTTGTAATTTTTTAAAATACCCTAATTTTTGACAGACTTACAGGCCCATTATAAGCTACAGACCATTAAAAAGGTATTTGTTCAAACTTCTTTTAGACTTTTGCATAAAATATTCGATTGTAGCATGGTCACACTATTTTAAACATCAATGCTATGTGTTATGAGTGATTTACCTTGAGATGAAGAATTTTAACCCGAAATGATAAATTCTAAAGAAAATCAGCAATCAATGTTATATATAATACAAAAATTGTATTGTAAATGTTGAAAGATTTTGAGATAAATAGCTGTAAAATCAGTAATTTTTGAAAAAAACGTGAAATAACTTTTTGCAGTTAGAATAACGTTCAAACGAATTATTTTTAGCGTCTAAAATTTTTTTTCTATTTTCTGGATGACATTTCCAGTCTGTATCCAAAATTTGGTGCATTTTAAAATTTTGATCCAACCAGTTGACGTAAAATGATCCATATCTACTATATTATCTTTTATAAATTTTTAAAATCACATGATATGTTCATATTTTTACAATTTTTTATTGTGATATCGTTTATACATTTCTCTATTAAATTATTATTTTTCAATATTGATATTTCTTTACTTAAACCTTTTTTACAAATATTTATATTTGTAAAAAAGGTTATTATATGTTTCATTTAATTTAGAATTTTCTAACTTTTCTAGCTCCACTTGTTTAACTTTTTGAGCCCTAGTGAAAACACTTATAAAAATCCCTTTTATTGGATTTCTTGATAAAGCATCAACAATTACATTATTTCTTGCCTGTTTATAAAATATGTCATAATCATATCCCATTGATTTAAATTGCCATTTTTGAATCCTAGAATTATTATCAGCAGTTACCATTGATAACAATGGTTTATGATCCGTAATTATTGTAAATTTATGTCCAAAAATAAATTTATTTACAAAAATATATTTATTAAATTTTTAGACACAAATATGATTATTAAAGCTTCTTTTACATAAGTCTGATAATTTTTTTCAGCACCATTTATTACCCGAGAAGCATAAACAATTGGTCTATCATGTCCAATTTTCCCTTCAAATATATTAGTTCCTAAATCAAACTTTGATGCATCAGTTGTTATTAAAAAAGGTTTCTTTAAATCTGGGAACTGTAAAACAAGTGCTGTATACAATGCTTTTTTCAATTTCTGAAAAGCTTCTTACTTGATATATTCCAAATAAATTTTCGACCTTTTTGTAATAATATTGTTAAAGATTTAGCTGTTTCTGTAAAATTTTTTGCAATCGTCTATAACATTCTGCTAAACCTAAAAATTCTATCGTATTTTTAAGGTTTTTGGAAATGTTTTTATAGAAATAATTTTTTTCTCATCAGACCTAATACTATCTGCAACTATTACTTACCATCAAAATTCAATTTTTTCTTGAATATATTTACATTTACTAGTTTCTAATTTGTAAGTCCGCGAATTTAAATTTCTCTACTACTGTTTGATATCTCGTAAGTGTTCTTCTATTGTTTGAGAAAAAATAATTATATCAATATATACGAAATAAATAGTCCCAATTAAGTTTTCTAAAATCTTATTCATTACTCTTTGAAAAATTAATGATGAATTTATTAAATTAAATCGTAAAATTTTAAAGTCTAACGTTCTAATTGATGAATATACTGAACGCAGTTTTATGTTTATCTGAATTTTTACTCTTATTTGATGAAAACCTAAGACCATATATAAAAGTAAATATTTTTTATTATTTCCCATTTCATTGAAAATTTATTTGATATTAGGGAACATATAAGGATCAGATACAGTTTTAGCATACAATTTTCTATGATCTATAAATAATCTCCATTTTTTTACCATATATATCTGTAGTTTTCTTAACCAAGTTGGTGCATTAAAGGCAGTCTTGGAATTTTTAATTAAATCATTATTAATTAATTCCTTTATTACTTCAACCGCAATTTCTTCTTTTAATTTATAAAGTAATGGAAATTATTTAACATATACAAGTTTATCGTTAACTAATCTTATCTCATGCTCTTCAATTTTATATAAATCAATTTGATCACCTTCTAACCAAAATGATTCTTTATTGTCTAATATAGAATTTTCCACTATTTCCTTGCTTCTTCTGGCAGATGATTTAAACTTAATTTTTTTAATATTCTGAATGACTGATTTAAATTTTTTCGCGATCTTGTATTAAATAAATCGAACCTGAATATATTGTTTTTTTTTTCACCTAGCAAATTTCTAATATTTATGTTTAAAATTATTTATTTTTATATTTATATATATATATATATATATATTTATATTTACAACTATCAGATACGTCCTCTAAATCTAAAGTCACATATTTTAGAATGTACACCCTTCATGGTTATGATAAAATCCACAATATCGATTATAAAGGGTTAAATCCAGGTTGTAATAAATTAACAACCAATTTTGATTTTAAAAATTGTACGACGTTTCGTCTGCCAGGTTTTGCAGACCTCTTCAAGTACATAAATGTCAAACAGTTAGCAATGATCTTCCATTACTCGTGGATGAGTAGAGTCAAGTGACTTAAATAAAATTCAATCGGTTTGAAAATTTTATACGTTATTTGTTTTAAGTGTCTAAAAGTGTAAACATTTTTTTTTAATTTTTTATACTTTTATTTTAAGTGCGAATTGCTCTATCACGTCAGGATTTTAGATATTCTAACCTAAAAGTGCAAAAATCGAGATTTTTGGCTATATTTGAGGTTATGTAGCACCATCATATTCTTTTTTCTCAAAAAACAACCAATGGTACCTTAACGTGAGTCCCCTCGCCTCTCACGAACCGGGGTGCTTTTTTAACGTGAGTCTCCTTGCATTCTCATAAACAGGGGTGCTTAATTAACGTAAATCCCCTCGCCTGTCACGAATCGGGGTGCTTGTCAGAAGTAAGAATACTTCTAGAGCGCTGTTAACGTTTTCACCTATTTACATCCTCTTAAAAATATTCAGGAATCAGTTTGGGTACTAAAACTTTCTGTACATAGTGTCCTTATTACTCTAAAAATTTGTTTTTATTAAACTACGTCAAAATATGTAGAAAGTCAAAAGGTAGATTACTTTTAGATCGTTTTTTACCCTCTTTTTAACCTCTTTATTCGGTTAGTTTCTAAGAACCAATTGACGTTTCATCAGGTTGCAAAAGAAATGGAACGACGTTATCAGGGAAAATGGTCTCCATCCATGTTGGCAGACTACTGTTGGTCTCTTCAACGTAATGAGCCACATGTCCAACATAAAAAAAAAGAAAAAGATGATCTAGCACGAGAAATTTAGAAGATAAGAAAAAAAAATTTCACAAGGAATGAATATCGTGAGAGGCAAGAGGACTCACGTTAAAAAACAACCCGATTCGTGAGAAGCGAGGGGACTCACGTTAATCAAGCACTCCGATTCGTGAGAGGCAAGCGGACTCACTTTAATCAAGCACCCCAAAGGAAACGATCCTTACTACGTCCACGTAGTTGTTTCTGGGTAGCGCTAAAAGTAAGGTTATTACATTTTGTAAGAGGCAATAGGACTCATGTTAATTAAGTGATTAGGATTGTTGGATTTCTGATTGTGGATTTGGAGTTTGGAATACGTGGATTTGGCATACTTGGGTTTAGGGTTTGCTGATTTGGAGTAAGAATAATTGTAGACCGTTTTTAGCGATTTTCACTCCCTTTTCACCCCGTTCAAAGTAGTAACGGTCAGTTTGGGTGCTGAAACTTAGAGTACATCGTCTTCTTACTCTTAAAAGTTATTTATATTAAACTACGCCAAAAAGTACGTGGAAAGTCAAAAAGTCAAATACTTTTGGTTCAATTTCAACATTTTTCGCCCCCTTCAAAGTACTTAGGGCTTAGTTTTGGGCCGTAAAACTTGATGCACATTAAATTTTAGTTTTAAAGAACCCATTGTCGTAAAAGAACGTGATACAAATGTCAAAAGAAAAATTCAACATAAGTGTCGAATTTGGACGTCAAAGACTACAGAATCATGTGAGTTTTGAGAATAACGAAATTGACGAAATTCGAAAACTTTAAAATGAAATATCTCAATGTAGAAATAAGCTATTTGAGCAAACTCAACGGCATTTGAAAGAACAAGACTTATACGTTAAGGTACCATTGATTATTTTTTGAGAAAAAAGAATATGATGATGCTACATAACCTCAAATATAGCCAAAAATCGCGAATTTTGTACTTTTAAGTTAGGATATCTTAAAATCCTGACGTGATAAAGCAATTCGGACTCCAGATTCGGATTTTACATGAAAAATTGCATCGGAAATGACCCTTCACTTTCTTAGAACAAAACCATGTTGACCTGTGTTATTAATCTGTGAATCTTCATTTTGCCAGCTATTACCCAGGTAAAAATTCACATAACCATATGCTAACCATATGGTAATCACATAGGAACTATGTGGACGCCAGTGAGAATCATAACAAACACTGATGGTTTTCGCTTGGTATCACATGGGGACCATGTGGGATTTTACTGTGGTTCCCACGTGGATACGTATATATGCCATGTGGTTCTCACGTAAAACCCCTATGATTCCCATGTGAATCCCTCATGAATGTTACAAGGTTTTCACGTTGTTCCCAGTTAGGTTCTTATGCATAAATAATACATTTGCAGATTAATATAAACAAATGTCTTTAGAACACTTATAAAATTTTATCTAAATAATAAAGAAAAATAAATAATATTTAAATAAGATACTTTTTATTTCGCTATTTCATAAACCGTTTATACCAAGAACATTTTGTACTCTAGATATAATGATTATTGTAACAGTTTGGTTGCCGCGCGGATGTTTATTTTAATATCGCGGCTGCTCAGCGGTACGGTTAAACTTACCGTATTTAAATAAACATATTTTTCTCGCGATGCGGCGACGGTTACCTGTCCGTTCTACCAAATCTGTTAAATGTTAATCTGAAACCGAGTTACTGTTTCAGATAACAACCAGGTAAAATTCAAATCTGAAATTGACCGCGAAACAGGGATATCGCGTCGAGCACTTGTCAACCAGAAATATACGAGCTCTTAGGAGTACGGAAGGAATCGTACGTGGTTTAAATTCAATTAATCGAACACCGGATTGAATTTAAATAATAATATGAATTTATTGAAATAAAGATAAAGATAAATAACAAATAAAATATCTGATTGTCGAGGTCTACGCTTTGAATTACAAGTCGGTAAACGGCCGACTTGTAGAGAGAGGGGAAGAAAATATCGCGAACTAAAATAATATATCCAGTCAACGGGACTGGTATAAAGCAATACGATAAAGTGCGAATAAAAACACGATCGCGTGAAGTGGTACCACTTACTTTGTACGCTGCTGTAGTCGTTGGTAAACAACGATTAGCCGATCGGTTGCTTTCTCTCTCTCTCACTGTCGCTGCGGTGTCGGACAGATTGTCCGCTCGCCCGTGCACCGGGGTTGTGTGGCTGCAGGCAGATGCACGGTGTTGCACCACTCACTGCAAATGCAGGATCGGCCTGCAGTCGAAACACACACACAAAACGCACGGTAATTCACAGCACGGCGAATCTAAACACGGGACGCGGGGGGATCACACCTGTCACGTAAGAAGGTGGCTATCACTCTCTCCAGTGCGCGCGAATCTCCCCCTTACCTCTCTAATGAGGTGCGTGCGCGAATCTTTCGCGCGCGAAGTTGATCCCGCCCGTGTAGCCACGACGAACCGAGCCGAGCCAAATCTCGCCGGCTCGAACCGATGCGAACATTATGATACTGTTCGCTCGTGTTGCTCGAATTCGTCAAACGGTGAGGTAAACAGTACCTTACCGTTACATTATATAATTAAAAACAAACAATTACAATCTTAGCGCAATTGTAGTAAACAAATGCAATGCATTATAATTGTGGCATATAATAAATATCTACGGAGGATTCCCTTGATCGCTACGTTCACCAACTTCCAGTCTTTCATGTATAGATCAATTGAAATATCAATTAATAAATTATAATGTCCGTAATTAATGTAAAATTACTGGAATACCTTGTATTTAGAAGTCTGATTAAAAAAAAGGATAATCTATTTTAAAAATCAATAATTCTTTTATAACATTTAATTAAAACATTTCTTTTATTTTTTTGAATAATAATATAAAGTTATTTTAAATTTTTTAATCAATTTATTTATTATATATATTGAAGAATATAAGAAATGAAAGTATCCCAAAATTCCCAAAATTTTCCGTAATAAGTGCGAATATCCTGAAAAACCATAAAAATTGCCAGAATTCCCGAAATATCTAGAAATTGGTAAAAATATCCCGGAATTCGCATAAAATCCCGTAAATAATGCAAAATATCCCAGCATTCTCAAAATCCCGTAATTAGTAAAGATATCCCGAAATACCTTAAAAATTCCCGTATTTCCCAAAAAATCTAATTATTAATGAAAAAATCATGGCATTACTGAAATGCTGTTATTAGTGCAAATATACCGAAAAATCTTATAAATGCCCGAATTCCCAAAAAATCCAATAATTAATAAAAATATCCCGCGAATACCTGAAAAATCCCGTGTATAATAGGAAAATCCCGAAATACATCGAAAATTCCCAGAATTACCGGAAATCCCGTATTTAGTGCAAATATCCTGTAATACCTTGATTATTCCCGGCATTCCCAAAATATCCAGAAATTAATGCACATATCTCGGAATTCCCGATAAAACCAGTAATTACTGCAAATGTCGTGAAACTTCCGGAAATTGATGCAAATATCTCGGAATACTGAAGAAACCCGTATTTAGTGCATATATCCCGAATTATTTGGAAAATTCCCGGAATTCCCGAAATATCCAGAACTTGAGGCATATATCCCGGAATTTCAAAAAATCTTGTAAATAGTGCAATTATACAAAAACATGTTTGAAATTTCCGGAATTCCTAAAAAATCCCATAAATATTGAAAATATCTTAGAATTCCTAAAATATCCCGTATTTAATTCCCAAAAAATCCAATATATAATAAAAATACCCCGGAATTTCCAAAATTTCCCGAAATAAGTACAAATATGTCATACTACCCTAAGAATTACCAGAATTCCAGCAATATCCAGAAAATGATGCAATTATTCGGCAATTCCTTAAGACTCCCGTAATAAGTGCACATATATCGATGTAACTTAAAATTTGCCAGAATGGCAGAAAATCCTGGAACTCCCATAAAACTCCGTAAAAAATGCAAAATATCTCAGCATTCTCAAAATCCCGTAATTAGTAAAGATATCCCGAAATACCTTAAAAATTCCCGGATTTCCCAAATAAGAAAACAATAACACAGCCCCACAAAAAAAAGTCAAAGTCCCAACGACCACCATGGTACTTATACGTAATTTGGGTCGCTAATTCCGAATCCGGGGTCAGTTTGCTCCCGTCAGGTCGTGTTCAAGGTTAATTGAAGGTCAAAATATCAAAATTCAATACAAATAGGCTAAAACCATCGTATCTAGGGATTTTTGAGGTCGCTGATTCCAAATCCAAGGTGACTTAATAACCTCAAGATCAAGGTCATTTGAAGGTCAAATCGTCGAAATTCATTAAAAAAGGCTACAATTATTGTATTTTGGGTTTTTTTGGGTCGCTACATTCAAATCCGAGGTAATTATACCCCCATCAGGTTATGGTCAAGGTCAGTTGAATATCACGGACGTAAATAGAGTCATAAGATTAGTCATTTATTAGGATAATGCAAAAAAGCAACAAAATATTCATAAAAATTGCAAGCCCACTACTCCTTTTTATGGTAACGAACTATTTTATTGTCAAACGATCTACGAAGTGGATTAAGGCTTCCGTTTTTTGAGGTTGTTGGCAAATCTCTTTTCAACGACCAACAGTAATCTGCCAGCATATTTATGTCCTATCTTCCTTGATACCTGCGCTCCATTTCCTTCATATCTTGGTGAAATCTCTTTCCCTGTTCTTCGCTGTAATCACCTAGGTTTTCTGGAAATTCGTCCACGTGAAAATATAAAAAATGTAATTTTAGATTCATTAAGCAGCCTTGATTTTTGTAACTATTTACTGAATCTAGTACTATTTGTTTGTAATTCTGGCTCTTATGATTTTCAAGAAAATTCTTAATTACGTTCTTGAAACATAACCATGTTTCTTTCTCTGCATGATTCATTTTCGTAAAAAAATTTTATCATTTATCATCTTACGAATCTGATGGCCATCGAGAATTCCTTCATTTACTTTATGATCACTTAATTTGGAAAACTGATTTCAGTGCAGATACTTAAAGCAGCTACCATCTTTGTTTAAAGATTTTATCCACTGTTTCATAAGTCCCAATTTAATGTGCAAAGGTGGTATTAGAACTTTCGATGGATCAACCAGTGGCTTTTCTTTTATATTCTTAGAACCCCGTTTGAACGTTTTTCTTGGGGGCCAGACACTCTTTGTGTAATGATTCTTTCTATCCCTACTATCCCATTCACATAAATAGCAAGGATGTTTTGTAAATCCCGATTGTTGGCCTAGTAATACTGTTAGGATTTCAAGATCCCCACATATTTGCCATTTATGATCATTGTATATTATTCGGTTTAATATTACTTCCATATTACAGTATTCTTCATCCAGTATTACCGAATATCCTATAGGAATGGCATCATACACATTTGTATTGTGTAACAGAACAGCTTCCAATCTTCTCTTCGACAAATCGATGAACAATCTGCACTCATTGGGTTTGTAACATCCATGTTTAAAACGATTCATCAACTCAACTATATCTTTGCAGTAGACTAAGGAAAATTCTTCATCATTAGCGAAAAGAAAGAGATCTGCCAACAACCTCAAAAAAATGGAAGCTTAATCCACTTCGTAGATCGTTTGACAATAAAATAGTTCGTTACCATAAAAAGGAGTAGTGGGCTTGCAATTTTTATGAATATTTTGTTGCTTTTTTGCATTATCCTACTAAATGACTAATCTTATGACTCTATTTACGTCCGTGATCTTCATCTTACCTTGATCATAACCTGATTGGGGTGTAATTACCTCGGATTTGAATGTTGCGACCCAAAAAAATCCAAAATACAATAATTGTAGCCTTTTTTAATGAATTCCGACGATTTGACCTTCAAATGACCTTGATCTCGAGGTTATTGGGTTTAAGTCACCTTGGATTTGGAATCAGCGACCTCAAAAATCCCTAGATACGATGGTTTTAGCCTATTTGTATTGAATTTTGATATTTTGACCTTCAATTAACCTTCAACACGACCTGATGGGAGCAAACTGACCCCGGATTCGGAATCAGCGCCCCAAAGTACGTATAAGTACTTTGCCTTTTTTGTGGGGCTGTGTAATTAACGAAATTAATGAATTGCCACAATATCCAGAAATATTCCGGAATTCCCGAAAATACCCGTAAATAAAGCAAAATATCACGGAATTGTAATAATACCCCGTAATTAATGCAAATATCCCGAAATTATCTGTAAATAATGCAAATACTGCAGAATTCCCGAAAAAACTCGCAATTAGTGCAAATATACCAACATACCTTGAAAATTCCCAGAATTCCCGAAAAATTCACGAATTTTTGCATATATCCCGGAAATTCCAAAAAGACCAATATTTAATGAAAATATCCCAGAAATACAGAAAACTCCCGTATTTAGCGCAAATATCCGGAAATACCTTTATAAATCCCGGAATCCCATTATATCCAAAAATTAATGAAAATATCCCGGATTTCCCAAAAAATCCCGTAATTAGTGCGAATCATTCCGAAATACCTTGAAAATTCCCATAATTCCCGAAATATCCAGGAATTGATGCATATATCTCGAAAATGCCGAAGAAACCAATTATTAATGAAAATATCCCAGAATTCCCGCAAAATCACGTTCAGTGCAAATATCCCGAAATTCTTTGAAAGTTTCCAGATTTCCTGGAAAATCCAGAAGTTTATGCGAATTTCTCGGAAATCCCGAAAAATCTCATAGTAAGTGCCAATATACCGAATAACCTTAAAAATTTTTTAAATATCCGGAAATTGATTTAAATATCCATCATGAATTCCCGAAAAATCCCGTAATTCGTGTAAATATCCTGAAATTTATTTAGTTATTAGTTATTTAAATTCAAACAGGCATTTATATGCCCTTATACAATAATTCATAAAATAATAGATTTCCGTGAAGGATAGAGAAAATAATGTGGTAATATTACAGATTTAACAAATAATTTATGCAATCATGTTTAAACTTTATGATAAATGAATTGATAGATCCCCACAAGCCAAAGACTATTCCTCACAACTCAGTAAGGCGGACTTTATTAATTCTTTGTACCGGCCACTTGAAAGACCTCACAGGATGAGTGTTTGAAAAAAACCAAGACCAGCTAAGTCAAAATAAAAATTTAATTGATTATATATATATATATATGGGAGATTCCATGTGAAGTGATCCAGTTAAAAAATAGAATTTTGTTTTAATGTATGGAATCAGTAAAAAACTACTTGAATAGAGTGTATCTAAATTTTTAGACCTGAATTTCAATTAGTAGCAGAGTTGTAGCCAAACAAAAAATAGAATTTTTTTAAAAAATTGACTTATTGGCCATGTTTACCACTTAATAACTCAAAATCTAACAATTTTTTCTTATATACATTAAATTTGAAAAAGTTTATTAATTTCAAGAAGAATCAGTTCAAATATTTCATTTATTTTATTTTAAAACTTTGAATATATTTATAATCAATAAAAACCTTTATAGTAAAAAAAAAGGGTTGTACGATCAAAAATATTTTATCCATCCAAGAATCTAATTCATCGATGATTAATTACCTTCAAAATGGTGCAAAGTTTGAGTGTGGCAGAGCATTTCAGACAAAGTTATGGTGTTTTTAGGCAAATTTCTTAAAAAAAGAGAGCGAATGCATTTTATGAAAAAAAAACAGACTAACCGTATACTTGCATTCAAACAATATGGCACTATTATTCCTCAATATTACTAAAATATACTATTTATTGTTAGTTACTGATACTTTTATTTAGTTGTTATTTAAGTCTGATACTTTTAGTTATACCTGTTATATAATTGGATTTATTCGACTTATAAAAAGTTTTAGGTATTTATCCAATTATATAACAGGTATAACTGCTTATACCTACTGTTTTGTGTTTGTAAGCAACTTAGAGATTAAAAACTATCAGTAACTAACAATAAATAGTATATTTTAGTAATATTGAGGAATAATAGTGCCATATTGTTTGAATGCAAGTATACGGTTAGTCTGTTTTCTTCATAAAATGCATTCGCTCTCTTTTTTTAAGAAATTTGCCTAAAAACACCATAACTTTGTCTAAAATACTCTGCCGCACTCAAACTTTGCATTATTTTGAAGGTAATTAATCATCGATGAATTAGATTTTTGGATGGATAAAATATTTTTGATCGTACAACCCTTTTTTTTACTATAAAGGTTTTTATTGATTATAACTATATTCAAAGTTTAAAAATAATATAAATGAAATATTTGAACTGGTTCTTCTTGAAATTAATAAACTTTTTCAAATTTAATGTATATAAGAAAAAATTGTTAGATTTTGAGTTAGTAAGTGGTAAACATGGCCAATAAGTCAATTTTTTCAAAAATTCTATTTTTTGTTTGGCTACAACTCTGGTACTAATTGAAATTCAGGTCTAAAAATTTAGATACACTCTATTCAAGTAGTTTTTTTACTGATTCCATGCATTAAAACAAAATTCTATTTTTTAACTGGATCACTTCACATGGAATCTCCCATATATATAACGAATTTTTTGTTTTTCTTTAAATTATAACTTTTTACAGAATAAAAGGCCATAAAACTGCCACAAACCATTTGAAAGGTATTGCTCTAAGCTTTCTTTTATACTTTTGGATAAAAAAATCAATTGTGGCGCACTTACACTTTATTCAAGTTGAATATAGACATGTAGTTAACATTGACCTTGAGATTAAAAATTCTAACCCACAAGAATAAATTCTAGACATAATTAGCAACGAATGTTACATACAATGTTCTATAGTAAAAGTTGATAGATTTTGAGTTGAATAGCGGTAAACCCAGCTGGTGTTAAAAGAAACTTAGAGAAATTCACTTTTTGAGGTTAGAATAACTTTTGAGCAAATAGATTCCAGTACCTAAAAAATTTTTTTTCTGTATTCTGAAAAACATTTATAATGTGAACCCAAAATTTGGTGCATTTTAAAATTTTGATTATACCACTTCACGTGGAATACGCCATATATATATACATATATATATATATTGCCGCAGAACATCTTGCTATCGTCGCAGTTCATCTTGCGACAGGCGTCTAAGGTATGATCTCCAGTTCCTTATTGAGGAGTCCAAACTGGAGATCGAGGACGAAACGCCTATAAATTTTGTTTAATTTTGTAAAAAGGTCATTCTCTGGGAAATTCCACCAACCACAGTGGACAAAGAGAAAAAAGAGCCTGCTTTATGTCAAAAGTAAAGCTTTAGTTCGGAAAGACCGAAAAATGTACATTATATATTGCATCCATTTGGTCACCCAAACTAAATGAGTCATTGATATAATTACAAAATTATATAAGATAACCCATATTGCAATTTAGATCTTTTACTCAATATAAAGTCAGATACTTCCAATGCTACTAATTTATCAAAAATCTTGGAAACCATCTCTCGTGGGGGCTACCTGTTAATATGTGGCACTTATTAAAGTTTGCTATCGGTAGGGCATATATACCCCATGTCTTCCTCGTCGGGATAGAGCTGATTTTCAAAAATTTTTATATCTTTCATCTGTATCTAGAGACGAGATACCTGGACTCTACTGATGAGCCCACCAGGCATACTCAGGGCGAAATACAATAAATTTTCTTTTCTTTTCTTATTTTTTTTTTTTTTTATTTTTTTTTTCTTCGTCTTTGTAAGTTTTTATTAATTTTATATTACAATCAATTAAATTTTATATATATTTTTTGACTTAGCTTGTCTCAGTCTTTTTTCAAACACTCATCCTGTGAGGTTTCTATAGTGGCTGGTATTAATACAGTCCGCCTTACTTGAGTTGCAAGGAATGTTTCTTTGGCTTGTAGAGATCAATAAATTCATTTATCATATAAAAATCTTGGAATACGAATTTAAAATAGAAATAGGCCTATAATTCTCAATTTTACTCTTATCTCTACTCTTAAAAACAGGCTGAATAAAGGCTTTTTCTAATGCAGTGGAAAATAACCAGCATCCATGGAATTATTAAATAATACAAATACAGGAAACCTATTAGCGATGGCCAACATTTTTTAATAAAATAAGGCGAGATACCATCTGGGCCTGAGATTAAGCTATCCTTTATACAATCCTATCGAGATCATCCAACGTTAGGTGGATACCGCTCACTACATCGTTCTACAATCTATTAAATCGATATCACCCAGATCAGAATTAACATATACAGAAGAAAAGAACTGAGAAAAAGATCGAACATTGTCTACCGATGAATTAATAATTCTCGACCCATAATACATACATTTGGGAAGTTGACTACAACCATTCAAATTATTTACAAATACCCAAAATTTCTTTAAATTAGTCTTAATATTATATTCAATTTACATAATATATTCGTTATACAATTTACGGGATGAACGGATACACTCAGCACGGAATCTTTTAAATTCGATACGATCATCCAAATCACCACTTCATTTCCGTTGCGCGTGAACAAATTTCTTCTCCATAATATTCATCTTGATTTCGCCATTCTATCATGTTGGATAAGTATTAGTAACTAATGTCTTCCGTGTAACAAACGTATCGATGATTAGATTAATACCACAATAAAATTTATCAACAATATTTTCCATATCATCGTTGCCTAGTATTTTCATTATTAGTTTTGGCCATAGTATGTCTAGAAATCTGATATTATATTAAAGTGGATCGACTTTTGGTCTCCGGTTCTCCGGTTTTTTAAAAGTGCATTTTTTTAATTCAAAGTTTTATTTTAATTGGACTTTACAATTTTGGGCCTTACATTTTTTGGGCCTTATATATTTTGGGCCTTACATTTTTGGGTCTTATAAATTTTGGGCCTTACATTTTTTGGGCCTTATAGTTTGTTTGAACAAATAGATATTAACTACTATGTCGATATTATTACCAGAAAATTATCTTAATAACAATAATTAAAATAACATTTGATTACGTAATTAAATTTAATAAAATTTCAACACTGGAACATACAATAAATCAAATTAATTTTTATTGTTTATTTTCAAACTTATTTTTGCAGAAATTTCAAATTACAATTATTATGTTACAATTGTACTCTATTCACTTGTAAAATTTAATTTAATATATTTTTTAAAATGAAAAAATGAAAAAATGATAAACTTAAAAATGAAAATATTAAAAACTTAAAAATTTAAAACGTTTAAGAATATAGCAAAATTACTTATGTGAGACTTAGAAAACAGGAAACTAATTTTTATGAACAAGTAGGTAGTAATTTCATATAATTTTATAAAAACTGTAAATGACAATTTTTGTGATTGATTTACATTCCGAATAGAGGTGAATGTTTTCCTTCATATTTTTTTTATTTGTGTTTACAAATTTTGGCCCTTATAAATTTTATATGTGCAAATACTTTCATACATGGGTGTATGTATATATATATATGTACACCTGCCCGGGAAAACTATATATTCTATATTTCATAAGATATATTTTTTTGAATATATCGTTTATATTTTAAATTTTGACTCTAAATCGCCCGTGCATGTATTTACTACAAAGTATTATATAAATTTTAATCGGTATTTCCGAACTAATTTGTGTTGCTCAATATTTTTTCAAATTTTGCACAAAACCCTCTTTTATTAGCAACTTACTTGCATATCGCTAAGTCTTAAATGTTGCCAGAGGTATTAGAAAATTAATTAAGGAAGGATCGAGAAAGAAAAAATCAACGTCCCCAGGTTGGAATCGAACCGACGGTCTCCTGCTTACCGGGCAGTTGCCTTACCACTTGGCTACGGGGAACCCGACGATTCCACGCACCTTGTACCTTGAAGTCTTTATTTCCCGATATTTCCTTTAGATATCCCCCCTCCCCGCTTATCAAATTTCAACCTTAGCATTCAATTTTAATATTTTGGCAATGTGGAATCGTCGTGTTCCCGGTAGCCAAGTGGTAAGGCAACTGCCCGGTAAGCAGGAGACCGTCGGTTCGATGCCGACCTGGGGACGTTGATTTTTTCTTTCTCGATCTTTCCTTAATTAATTTTCTAATACCTCTGGCAACATTTAAGACTTAGCGATATGCAAGTAAGTTTCTAATAAAAGAGGGTTTTGTGCAATATTTGAAAAAATATTGAGCAACACAAATTAGTTCGGAAATACCGATTAAAATTTATATAATATCGTTTTTATTGTTTATATAATTTATAAATTCAGCAAGTATTCATCGAAATCGTCTTTAACAGAAAAATTAAATTATATCATTAAATATTAAATGTATAATTAATTAAACATTAGATAAAATATTAAAATAAATATTACTGTTTTTAAAATGCCATTTAGAAGATTTATATCCAATATGCATATTGTCACATATTATTGTGTGACGTGTCCACTGGGGATTAGGGTGGAGTCACGAATAAAACAAAAGAACTAGTTAAACGATTGCAGGTTTATTGCACTTAATGTGCTCTCGAGTATACAGTACTAATCGAGTATCGAGCAGCGGCTTTGCCGTTCAAAAATGCCAGTCACGTTGGCCGCGGTCGCTCGCGTTCGCGCGATTGCGGGCCGTCCCACACCTAACTACGCGTCGCGCACACACACCTAGAGGAAGCTGCATTTGGGAGGAAGGAACACGGCTTACCTGAACGCTCGTCTCCTGGATCCCTCGGACACACACGTAGCCTTTAAAAATTGCGGTATTGCGTCTCACAAGGTCGGTGGTCGGTCGCAGTCTGTCGATCATCGGCACGCACGAAGCGAGAGAGTTTCTCCTATGCGTATTGCGCATGCGTGCCTACTCTCGCGTCTCGAGTCGTGCGCGCTCGGCTCGGTTCGTACTGGCCGCTCGGGCCATGGTTTGGCTGCCTCGACGGAGATGTCGTCTACGACGTTGACTTCTTGGTGCTGGATGGCGATCGAGTAATTGCGGCCCTGCTGGGAATACTATCTACGAGGTAAGCTTTAAAATCGTTCCGTGTTACCTTGATTTTAAGCTAAATCGAGCCCCTCGAGTTTCTTTATTACAGGTGTCGTATATTGTCAATACGGGATCTTCGGCTCGGAGTGTCCGGACAGCTGGAGCACATCGGCGCCCCATAACAGTCCTCAGTGAGCGGAGCCAGGTGTCGGTGAATCGTCGTCGTCCTTTGGAGTGGCGCCGAGGTAATTTATCTGCTTTCCTCGGGCTCTATGTAGATGTTTAGTTGTGCCTGCCATAACCTCAAACTAGACCTGTCATCTCCTTTCCTTTTGGTCCTGCTGACATACCTGGGAGAAGCTATGCTTGGTTATAGCTTCTCCCTCCTCGTTCCTTAGTAGTCGACCAACTTGGTAATTAATTACCATTTCAGGTACTTTGGTTGGCAGTACACCGTTGCTTGAGCGCAAGGGCACTACACTCATTCCAAGGCCTGGAGTCTTCACCTGGGCTGCTCAACATTGGAGGCTTCTCTTGGGTGCTGGAGAGGGCATTCAAGGCTGGATGGAACCTGGGGATATGGTACGGGTCATTCCTGGTGCTGGAGAAGGCATTAGGATGCTGGATCGACGGAGCAGTGTGTGTGTGCAATTGTGCGCAGTCAGGAGTCGCATCTCCTTTGCTTCGGGTTCTCCTGCTTAGTACGCACTGTAAGCCTATTCCGGTTTCACACATTCGCATATGTGTGTCTATTAGGACTTAATTGGTATGTATAGCACGCTTACTTCGCATAGTAAGCTTGACAGGTGCTATACTATACCTTGTCTCGCTTTACCAATACGGAAGTCTTATCTCTAAAAAAATCATCTATTCATTGGTTCAATAGATCACCAAATTATTCTCTAGTTAACAGCGCGAAATTCGAATATCTATTTATCTCCTTACTATTACACACGTGCTTCACCACTATCCGTGTTCCGAATTCCCTAGACTATATGCGCGCGATCCCCGTATCGATACGAGCGCAACCCGCGTGTTCAGTGTGCGCGCGCTTGAATCTAGATCGATTCAAGATGGCGACATCTGAGCGCGGGCCGGCACGTAAACAACGTGCCTCGCGACCGTTTCCCCGGGTGTGCGCGATCCCCACCGGCGGGAATAGTACCCGGGTACGGAGGTGCGCGCACGCACCTGCCAAGACTCCACAGACGACGCAGCATACGGCGAAACTTTCCAACACCAATGTCAACAACCGCTTGCGGAGCGGATTTCTCTTAATAAGTATAAACCAATGTGTGCAATCGTAAGTATTTTTTTATAACTATATATATTTTTAGTAACTAATTGTTTTTATTAATCTAACATCTACTTCCCTTTTATCAATCCTCTCTCTCTCCTTAACACCCAACTCTCCTTACCTTGTTTATTACTAACTAAACAATAACTATTTCTATTTACTTTATAACGGGTACGGATTTCGAGTGTCGGCGCAGGTTAGGTCCCTGAATTATCGGCGACGTTCGTCGATAGGACCAAGTCGACTAGCCGGGATAATTGCGTATGGTAGCGCAGTGGTGAGGCTTCTGCCTCGCGCTCCCGGGATCGTGGGTTCGCGCCCCGATACCGTCGTTGATTTTTTTTTCCTTATAATCAATCCGTACCCCGTTAGTAATGGCGCCCCACGTTGGACGCCAGTTGTAACGGGGTACAATCTCTCGCGTCGGTAGGGGTAAAGGGATCGGTTGCTACGGCACTGCCTAGTTATACTCCCTAGGCGGTGCTCCGAGAGTGCGCGTCGGATTCAAATCAGTGAACCCCGCGCACGACCTCCCGTTGCGATGTCCGTTAACAACCGCGAGATCCCTTGCCGATCTCGCGTCTTTGTACAGCTAAAACGTTGTGAGCTGAAAAGGACCGCCAATAAAAGGGATAAATTCGCGGTAAGTTTACCTCGGCCGCTCCTAAAACGGAGAGGGCGGTATTCGGGATAACGGGAATAACGTACGCCGGTAATCAATAATTAAACTCGTACTCGGATATTGATTACATATGAATTTTATTCAAGATAAAGAAATATAAATAAAGTTTAACATATAATAAGGAAATGACAAAAGCCGTATATAGGCCGCGTGAGGTCTCGCGACTAGGTGTAACCACCGGGGGTACTCGCACTTTCTCTCTTTCTAGCACGCGTACGCGTTCGCCCGTTAGCTTCCTCGCCGTCGCGCGCGGGCGAGATCCGCCGATCCCTAACTTATAGTTATAGCCGTAAAGAGAGAGTCTTTACGGCTTCGGCGGCTCGCGAGTGGTGCACCACGTACCTTGACTCTCGATTCTCCCCGTCGATGCGTTCGACTTCGCCTGTTTCCCCTCTCTATGTCGAGCTCTCGCGCGCGGCAACTTCGCCGTTCTCGCAGGTTCCTGGGAGACGCTGGAGCTGTGCACTTAACACCAGCTCGCTCACTCCACTGAATCACTCACTCTTCACGGCGCGAAACCCAGAACCCGAGCAAGAATCCGCGATAACGATTCTTTTTCTCTTGACACGAATTCGCAAGGGAGGTGTTACCGGCGACGTGTCTATCTACGATGACTCGCATAGACTCTCTATATACTCTCCTCAGTCAGCTTGCGCGTCGGATCATTATTAGTCCTTACGAGCAGGCTTTCCCGATCACCTACGAGCTTTTCCGATCGTCACTCGCGCTCGTTATAAGGTATAGCTTCATACGCATAAGAGTATGTAGCTTACCTTTACATGGTTTATAATTCCATAAATAAGAAAATTATTTAAATAAAATTACTTCCGGATCCAGACATCATCGAAGAAAACAAAAAAATAATAGTAATTTATTCGTCCTTATTATCCGATGGACTCACCCAGAGGAAGTTCCGTTGAATAAAATAAATAGTTTCGGATGCCTATTATACCACGATAACGAATATTAACACTCGTAACAAAAATGTAGATATATAAAATTATATTACGGGATCTAATAGTAGATCCCGTGGCACCACTAGCCACGAGAGAGAGAACGTTGATTTAAAATTAATCAAATAAATAATTTAATTTAGTAATAACACGCGCACTGAATTAATTCTTGTTGTCCCCACTAATAATGTTATTAATTATATTAATAATTAAAAATAACTCACCAAAATATAAAGTAATTAAAGGAAAAAAAAAATAATAATCTGATAAAATATATTAGAGATATATCTTTGACTATATTTATCTGGTTGATTTTTCCTTTAATTTATATTTATCCTCCTTAATAATCCAAGTATAAATTGAAATCCTCCTTAATAATAGAAAACGTTGAATACTAAAATTGTATGAAATGGATAGAATAAAACACTCTTGTGCGATCGATAGGAATCAGTAAACAATACTCTGTATGTGATAGATACAACACTGCTTGTGCGATCGATAGGATCAGAATGGCGAGGATCCGTTTTCCGAGCCACGCCAGACATCTTCCCCGATTTTCTATCTCCCTCAATCTCCTAATATTCCTATCTGTTCTCTCTCTCGTTATCGGTGAGGGATACAGCAATATTATAATTCTCCAACCCTTCCGTATCCGTCACAGGTGTAATAAAGCTACCCATATTTACCCTACTAAAGATAAAAATGACAAATAATTTGCATAAGTTATCATTGTCCCAACTAGTATTTCGACTTTCCGTATTTAAGGTAATTACAGTCATATAACGTAATATGCTGTTATATTTACCCATACGAAAGTCTTATCTCTAATAAAATCATCTATTGATTGGTTCAATAGATCACTAAATTATTATTTAGTTAGCAGCGCAAAATTCAGATATAAATTTATCTCCTTACTATTATACACATGTTCCCCCACTATCCGCGTTCCGAATTCCCTAGACAGTATGCGTGCGATCCCCGTATCGATGCGAGCGCGGGCCGGCACGTAAACAACGTGCCTCGCGACCGTTTCCCCGGGTGTGCGCGATCCCCACCGTCGGGAATAGTACCCGGGTACTACCGCGGAGTGGTGCGCGTACGGAGGTGCGCGCATGCACGTACCAAGGCTCCACAGGCGATACAGCATACGGCGAAAGTCCCCCAACACCGCTGTCAACAACCGCTCACGGAGAGCATCCACTTAAATAAGTATAACCCACGGTGTACAATCGTAAGTATTTTTTTAGAAATATATATATTTTTAATAACCAATTATTTTTTATTAATCCAACATGTAATCCCCTTTTTACTATCCTCACTCTCCTTAACCCACAACACTCCTTACTTTGTTCATTCCTTTCTAAGTACTAACTATTTATATTAATTTAATTTATTACACATAGACTATTTATACTAATTCCACCTGTTCTTTATCCCTGTTTAATACTTAATTATTGTAGTATTTAATCTTTATTATCTTCTTTTTTCCTTTCTCCAATTCTACTAATCAACAAACCCATTCGTTTTCATTTACCTCACATCTCCTTACTTATATTATTATTAATATTTATATATTTCCCCATAATACCTGTCCTTACTGTTAATTATATTATTTAGTAAATATACATATTAATATATTTCTCTTTTTCAGATGCAGCGTGCCAAGGAGTACCTGTCACCGAGGGAACCCCGTACACGCTGATCAAGATACCACCAGCTGTACCTTCGCATCAACCCATGAGGACAACTAGATAAGTACAACTGATTAATATACTTTATTCATTTACTAATTAATACTAATATTATATATATGGGAGATTCCATGTGAAGTGATCCAGTTAAAAAATAAAATTTTGTTTTAATGTATGGAATCAGTAAAAAACTACTTGAATAGAGTGTAGCTAATTTTTTAGACCTGAATTTCAATTAGTACCAGAGTTGTAGCCAATCAAAAAATAGAATTTTTTGAAAAAATTGACTTATTGGCCATGTTTATCACTTAATAACTCAAAATCTAACAATTTTTTCTTATATACATTAAATTTGAAAAAGTTTATTAATTTCAAGAAGAATCAGTTGAAATATTTCATTTATATTATTTTTAAACTTTGAATATAGTTATAATCAATAAAAACCTTTATAGTAAAAAAAAGGGTTGTACGATCAAAAATATTTTATCCATCCAAGAATCTAATTCATCGATGATTAATTACCTTCAAAATGGTGCAAAGTTTGAGTGCGGCAGAGCATTTCAGACAAAGTTATGGTGTTTTTAGGCAAATTTCTTAAAAAAAGAGAGCAAATGCATTTTATGAAAAAAACAGACTAACCGTATACTTGCATTCAAACAATATGGCATTATTATTCCTCAATATTACTAAATTATACTATTTATTGTTAGTTACTGATACTTTTATTTAGTTGTTATTTCAGTCTGATACTTTTAGTTATACCTGTTATATAATTGAATTTATTGGAATTATAAAAAGTTTCAGGTATTTATCCAATTATATAACAGGTATAACTGCTTATACCTACTGCTTTGTGTTTGTAAGCAGCTTAGAGATTGAAAAGTATCAGTAACTAACATTAAATAGTATATTTTTGTATTATTGAAGAATAATAGTGCCATGTTGTTTGAATGCAAGTATACGGTTACTCTGTTTTTTTCATAAAATGCATTTGCTCTCTTTTTTTAAGAAATTTGCCTAAAAACACCATAACTTTGTCTAAAATGCTCTGCCGCACTCAAACTTTGCATTATTTTGAAGGTTATTAATCATCGATGAATTAGATTCTTGGATAGATAAAATATTTTTGATCGTACAACCCTTTTTTTACTATAAAGGTTTTTATTAATTATAACTATATTCAATGTGTTATACTAATATAAATGAAATATTTCAACAGATTCTTCTTGAAATTTATAAACATTTTCAAATTTAATGTATATAAGAAAAAATTGTTAGATTTTGAGTTATGTCGTGATAAAAATGGCCAATAAGTCATTTTTTTTTTTAAATTCGATTTTTTGATTGGTTACAGCTCTGGTACTAATTGAAATTTAGGTCTAAAAATTTAGCTACACTCTATTCATGTAGTTTTCTAAGGATTCCATACATTAAAACAAAATTCTATTTTTTACCTGGATCACTTCACATGGAATCTCCCATATATATATATATTATTTTCAGGTGGCCTCAGTGATGTACCCACATCACAATTTAAAACAATAATAATTTAAAATGAAAATTAAATAATTTTATAATATACCTTGTGACTTTAATCGTATGGAATGCCATTAGGAATATAATATTTTATTGATATAATATTAATTGGAATGCTACTGCTGGTAGTTGTTTTTATTCAGTGTAGCATTCATTGGAATGCTGCTGCCCTTTGTTTCTTTTTATTCACCGCTGCATTTATTGGAATGCTGCTGCCGTTTGTTATTTTTATTCAGAGCTACATTTATTGCAATGCTGCTACCGTTTGTTATTTTTATTCAGCGCTGCATTCATTGAAATGCTGCTGCCCTTTGTTATTTTTATTCAGCGCTGCATTCATTGGAATACTGCTACTGTTTGTTATTTTTATTTCGCGCTGCAATCATTAGATTGTTGTTGTTCATTTTTTTTTTCATTTTTTTAAGATTTAGCATTTATAGACTTTTTAGTTAATTTTGTTTTTGTTTATAATATTTGTTTTTACACAATGTTCTTAGTGTATGTTTTGTTTTTATTTTTTAAATATCATCTTTCATTTTTGCATGATTTTCTAGCAAAATTTTTAAATTTTTCCTACTTTTAGTTCTTCAAAGAGCAACATATAATTGGCCATGACTAAAAACTGGCGATGGCAAATACACACCCACTTCATTGTACGATTGTTCTTGTGATTTATTAATTGTCATAGCAAAACCTAAACGAATGGGAAATTGTTTACGACGCATATTAAATGGTATTTCTTCTTTGGTTGGTGGACAAAGCAATTCTTGGTAATAATACTAATTTTCCAGAATTGTTTCCATTTAAAATTCGTCTTGAATTGAATATTTCATCAGTTTTGTTATTGATAATCTGGTTCCATTACAAAGACCTTCGTTTAAATTTATATTTCTGAGAAGAATTATAATAGCACCAATTTTTAATTGTAATGTATGAGGTGGAAGTCCATTAGCTGTCAAAGTATTTAAAAATTCTACAGGTAACATAACATCAAGATTTTCTCTATTATTATCTTCTGCTGTATCTATACTTAAGTATTAAACACTTTCACCCTCCATTATAGCTATTATTTTATTGTTAATACCGATTATATCATTATTTGTTGGTGCCAATATAACTTTATCATTTAAACTTTTATCATTTACTTTTATTTTGTTTCCAAAAATTTCAACGACAACAATGATGTTGTTTTCTTTTACCATTATGACATTAGGTATTTCAAGTCATTCATTTTCTTCTTCGAAAAAATTTGCACGTTTTCCTTCACCGACATCCAATAACCAATCTTTAAAATTGTTGTCGTCTTCTGTTACTCGAAGATTTTTATTCAATGTCATGCGTTTAAAATTTTGCCATAAATAACTGTACTTTACTGAATTTTCAATAACATCAATGCGACTTCCATGTCGAACAACTGGTAATGTTTGTCTAAAATCTCCTGAAACAAGCATAATTTTATCAACAAATATTTTTTTGTTGTTACATAAATCTTGAAAAAGACGATCGACCGCTTCAAAAGCAAATTTTGAAATCATAGATATTTCATCCCATATTATTAATTCTAATTCTTTTAGTGTTTTACCGTCTTTTGAGTTATATTTTATATTGCATGTAGTATTTTCTGTAATATTAAGAGGTAATTTAAACGTTGTATGTACTGTTTTTCCATTTTTTAATAAATTTGCTGCTATTCCTGTCCAAGCAACACATCGTAATGGTATATTTGAAACATTTAGATAATGTATCAAAACTTTCAGTAAATAACTTTTTCCACTTCCTCCTGGTCCATCTATGAAAATACAATTTTCTTTTTTGTTCTTTAAACATTCTAAAATATATTCATAAATTATTTTTTGTTGGTCTTTTAATGAATTGACTTTATTTTGAAAATCATTAAATGCACAAGTTTCTTCACAGCATTCCGTTATGTCATCAGATTTGTTTATGTGTGTTATTATATGTGGTAAATTAAAATCATTTAGAGAATATCCATTTATTTGTAAATTTCTTTCAATTATATTTAATGCTAAATTTTCACAAATATTTTTTTCTAATTTTGGACTATAAAATAAATATTTGTATTTTTCATATAAATTTCTTGCATTAATAGGATTATGAAAAACACAAATAAATGAAAATAATTCACAAAGGGAAGTAGGAAACTGTACTTGTGTTGCTTCTTCTAAACATCTATCCCATTCATCATCTTCATTTACTAATCCTTTAGCAATAGCAGCTTCGTAAAATGAAGGATATATAATACCATTGATTGTGCGCAAATTTTCAAATGAAGTAGCTCCTTTGGCATGCAAAAGTAATAATCTAATAAAATATCTTGATCTATTTTTTGGATTAACTAAATACATTCTGCTGGAAATAGGTTTATTGAATTTTTATCTTTTATTCCATTATTTTAATTTATTGTCAAATACATAATAATGAATTGGTATTTCAGAATGTAAATAGTTTTTTGCATCAGAATCGTTTTTATTTAATTTAAAATATGCAGTTAAAGTCGTTTCTAGAATTTTATTTATTATTTGTTCTTCTTTTCCATCTTCAAAGTATACTTCTTGCTCATGTTCATCGTGAATTGCTAATCTTATAATAGCATGTGACATTTGGTGTATATTATATACTAACAGTCTATGCATAGCTTCTGGTGGACATAAATACCTTGTATTTATATATTGTTTTATTTCATCATAATCACATTCTTGACTATCAATTTTTTCATTTTCGTTGGAATTATCGTTAAAATTGATGTTCATATCACGTATTTCAATAAATGCACAGTCATGTCCTTTGTAGCAAGTTTTAAATACGTATTTTATACATTGTACAGTTGAACATATTTCTATGTTGATATGGGAATTAAATTTTAAGAGCAAATAAGGATTATATGGAACGACAAATTGGTTATCTCTTCGCATATAAATTCGATATCCGGATGATCCAAAAATTGTTTTTGAATTATACTTCTTAGGAAAACTTTTTGTACATTTTTGTGTAGTTTTATCCATGCAAAGAGAATTCAAGTTTTTTTATTCCGCAAGGACCATGAATCATGTATTGTTTTACAATACTGTGTAAACGTGGATAAATTTCTTCATTTGGAATTTCTGCACTTATATATTCGTCGACTATTTCAGGAGTTTTGATTTTTTCATTTAGAAACAAAAGCATATGCATATGTGGAAGTCCTCGCTTTTGAAGTTCAATGACATATGTATACGCGATACTTTTGCCTAAAACTCCTTGTTTAACTCTTAATTCTTTTAGTTCTTTTACTTTTTGTTGAAAAACTTTAACAACAATATCTGGTCTGTCAATTGGGTCTTCATATTTTTCTATATTTTCAGTTATTTCTTTCCATTTTGGATTGCATGTCATTGTTATAAATAAGTCTGGTTTTCCATAATGATTTACGAGGGTCATTGAATCAATATAATTTTGATTTAAGAATCATGCACTTCCAGCAAAATTAGATGGTAAAATGATCATTTTTCCAATTTTAATATTTTCAGATTCTTTTTTTTATGTAAATAATCCACTACACCTTTATAACAATCGCTTCCTAAAATGTTTTGATTTTTTTTAATAAAATATAATCTTAAACTTTCAACTTTTACAAATGCATCGATTATTGCCTGTTGAGATACTTTTCCCAAATTAAGATATGGATTAAATCCATTTCTTACTGAAAGCCTATAATTATACAATTGTAAATTCGAAATATTATTATTACTATTTTTAAATTTTAGTTGAGGCATCCATCCGTATCCTCCATTTGGATAAATAAGTGAGTTGGTCATTGGATCAGTGTGTTTACTTATAAGTGGAATACTGATTGGTTTTTCATATTTTGAATGTATAACAATATCACGTTCTGCTGGAGGTAGACCATCTTTACCTACAAATACCATCGCAACTTCATTACAAGCAGCTTCATTATATATGTTTTTATCTAATTTTTCATTTCGTTTTATGGACATGGTTATTGTTTTTGGTGCGCAACCTGTTTTTGCACACCGTTCTATTTCTTCTTTTTCTATTTCATGCATTATTTTATAAGCTTTAGCATACGGACTAATATATCTTAGTAAGATATCTAATTCTCTTAATAATTCTAATTGTGTATTTGAATTATTTTTATTAGTTTTTCTTTCTATTGTTGCTAATTCATTATCAAGAACATATAATTGTCCATATTTGCGAGCTTCATTTTCATTAGGATGCAATGCAAAAACATTGTGATATATTTGACCAAAAATTCTGATAACTTGTGGTCCACAACCACACAGTTTGTCATAATTTGTTCCAAAACTTGCAAAAGCTAAGGCACTATTATATGTCCTAATATTTTTTCGGAAATTAATACTTTGTTCTGAAAATTCTGTTGCTAATTCCTTTAAGCGATTTGGATATACAGGATTTTCTGATAGTTCTACTTTTCCTTTGTGACAGAAATTAGAAAATTTTTTGTTTGTTGTTTTTTCAAATAAAAAATGTTTGGCCTTACAGTATTCACAAAGAAATTTTCATGAATTAATTTTTCTTTAAACTGCATATTTGATATTAAACCTATAATTTTTTATTTACTTACGAATTCCAATGTTTTTTCGTTTTTATTAAGGAGACGTTTTTTTTTATTTTTTCTAATTTGCTTTTATTTTTTGAAATATTTGATTTATTATATATATTATAATATTGGCAATTATCATTAATTTTTAATTTTTTAATTAATATTAGCGGTTCTTTATTTTTGTTAATATTTCTTACACTTATTGTTCGTTTCAAACTTTTTTCAAATAAAAATTCATTAATTCATTTACATCTTTAGTCATTTCTGTATTAGTTTTATAAATTTCTCTTTTGCGCAATGCTTCTTTTTCTCGTTTATTTTTTAATTCATCAGAATTCATTTTTTTCATGTTTTCTATATTTCGTAGTTTTCTTTTTAGTTTATTCTCTTCGATTTTGCAGTTATCAATATGTTTACTTTTCATGTAAACTTCTCTTTTGCGCAATGCTTCTTTTTCTCGAATTTCTTTAATTTCATCACTATTCATGTTTTGTAATTTTAGCATTTTTAGTTGTTTTCTTTATATTTGCTTTTCTTTAAGTTTATTATATTGTTCACTTTTAATCTTCCAGTAAGTTTCTTTTTTACGCTGTCTTTAGTTTTTTTCATTAATTTTCCATCGTCTTTTATTTGAATTTTTTTCAATATATTTCCTTTTTTTTTAATTTTTCTTCTACAATCGATTCATAATTTTTTGTATTTTCAATTTTACGAATTTCTTCATTTTTATTTAATTAATATACGTCATCTAAATGAGTATTTTTTAAAATTAAAGAGATATCAGTATCTTTAGATAAACTGTAATATGGCATTTCATTGTCTATTTCCATTGATACAGAATCTACATGATAATTTGTTTGTTTATTATATGAATTCATTATTCTATGTTGTTCTAGCAGAACGTTAAACACATGTATACTCAATACACATAAAATTACTTGTCACTCTGATAGCTGATAGTAAATAGATTACAAGTCATCTATAATTCTTAGAATTTAGTGACTATGTAATAGACATTTAACTAGACGCTTATGCAGAAATCTTTGACGTCAATTTTGTTTACGCCAAACTTTTATTACTTTTTATAGCGGCAATTATTAATTATATTTTAAACAAATATTGATAATAAATTAAGAAACTCATCGTTAATAGAATTAGTTTTATAATAGCTAATATAATTAATTATTTTAGATTTGCCGAAAATTGGAAAAATAAACTTTCGGCAAATAAAAAATATAATATAAAAAAGTTTTATTTTATATTTTTTAAATGTAAAACTTCATTTTACTTTTAGATATAATATTAGTTAATTAAAGTTGTTAAATTTTTAAAAGTTATTAATGATTGAAAAAAGTGTATTTTTTTAATATTAAATAAAAATGAATATAAAAAATATATAAATAATTGAACTGTTTAGAATCATAAACTAAGTATTTATAAACATCTATTTTATGAATTCATTCAATATAATTAAAAGAGTTAAAAATGCGGACATTAGGCAATTTCAATTGCACCGCAAAATTGCACTTTGTACAAAATCATTAATTTCTTAATTTAAGTTATTTTGCTATATTGCTAATCGTTTTTGAAATGCAAGCAATTAATAAAAATGATCATTTATAGCAATTTTAAATTATTTTAAATTACTAACAAAGTGTTCAAATTTTTTTTTATACAACTTTTTGCTTACTATATTTATTTTATGTAAATGTATATATCAAAATATTCGAAGTAATTAAAAGTTAATATATAACGTATACCAGCTGTTAGTCTCTCTCGTGCGTGTTCGAAAATTATCGGAATTAGTAAAATATTATGTCTATAATTATGTAAACTAAAGGAATTTTTTCTATATTTACACATCTAAAAAACATAATTATAATGCACTCGTGCGAGCGTTAGAGAGCGAGGTATTTGTTGCTAGTTTCATTATTAGTTTTGATAAAGTCAGTATGACCATAATCTCTTATAAATTATACGTTTAGAAGTATGTTAACTAGATGCGATCGTAATCTCGAAAAAAGCAGCAGTATGGTGAGAGCCGCATTTGACCAATTCATCGTTAGTACACAAAAGCTGAATCGAGTCATGTACTGAAAATAATAAGTCCAAAGGTTACTTCACAATAGGATGAATCGGATAAAGCTGCAGTAAATAAAGAGCAGCGGGGTCTTTTAACTGGAGACAAATAGTCTAAGTTGATAGTACGCAGCGGATGATTTACTCAGTGTGTTTTAGGAATATTAAAGTCACCACATATAATGAATTTGCACTCTGAGTATGTGTTTTATAAAACTTCAATATTCGAGCAGAATTCCGGAAGAGACTTCACCTGCGATGAAGGAAGCAGATACACTGCACACAATATAAAAATATTTTTACCAACTAAAACCTTGATAAATAAAGATTCAAAAGTGGAGCTCATCATAATTTCCGATGAAACGAATGAGCCATCAACCACTTCAGCACCTCTCCTCCTCGAGTAGTATTATCAGATGACTGCTTTCTGTCCCTTCGAAAAATAATATACTTTCCAAACTAACTTCAGATGATTTACCTGAATATGAAAGCCAAGTCTCCGTAAAAGCAATAATCTCAGGCATGTAAGTCAGACTATGTAATGTAGATTTAATGTAAGATATTTTTAATTCTGCTTTCTATTAATCATATTCATCATCATCAGACATATATAAAATTGCCCAAAATTTCCGAAAAATCCCGTTTCGAGTACAAATATCCGGAAATACTTTTATAATTCTCGGAATTCCCAAAATATCCAAAAATTAATCAAAATATCCCGGAATTCCCGAAATATCCAGGAATTAATGCATATATGCCGGAAATATCAAAAAACCCAATAAATAATTAAAGTATCCCAGAATTCCCGAAAAATCCCGTATTCAGTGCAAATATCAAAAAATACCTTTTTAATTCCCGGAATTCTCGAAAAATCTTATAATTGAAATAAATGCAAATATAATAAAATAGTCAAGCAAATTAAGGGGTTACCCCTACTTGTAACGCAAAAAAAGGCCTTTTTCAAGAATTTTTTTTAAAGGAAACTACAGAACTTTTTTGATTGATTGATATACCATCTTAAAGTACACATCTTGGAGAACTTTTTAGTAATATTTAATTGAAAAATGGTACATTATTAAGTGGTAAATGACAGTCGAATGAATGATGTTTTTTTTAGGCGATTTGCGGTGACCAACATAGCGGCGAAGTGTATTATGTGAAACCAAAAATTCGGACGGATTTAGTTAGATATAAGTATAAACTAGTCTTTAATCGAAGAATTTAAAGAAATATTCGTTTTTCACAAAATGGCGAATAGTCAAAATTTATGGTTCGATTTTAAGGAAAAAAATCGAACGATTAAAGACTATCTTTTTAGGTATTACAGAAGCCTGTAAAATTTGAAGATGAATCGGTTCATTAGTATTCGAGTAATCTTGGTCACCGACTTCAGAAATGCCACTTTGAGAAAAACGCGATTAAAGTTTCAATTCCAGTTTACACGAAGAAAATAATATTTTTTGTAAAATTACATAGAGTCATCTATTCTTGGTCCATACAGAGGTTCTTCCGCTGATGATGCTGCTTGTAAAATGGAGATTTGCCTTTGTCTACGTAATAATCTTCCTTCACGAGTCTAGTGCAATCCGACCTTCATCGATTTTTTCAACGTATTCGTGTGCGTTGCGACCACAGCTCACTCCGATTGAGTTTAAATAAAATAACAATGATTTTGAACCTTCATTAAATAATCCAACAGCAATTTAAGCTGCTAAATTCACAACTGCTCCACTTGAGACGATTTTTGGAGCGATTTTCCAAATGAGATGGTTGAAGCTTTCATTGCTATTTTGATTGAAACCACCGACACATCTTTCAAGTAAGGTTTCATTACTTATATCTGTGTATATAGGTTTGATGGCATCGAATACCTCCGATGGAAGTGCTTTGTACTCGTGTTGAAAAGCTTCGTTTCTCGCCTGTGCTCGTTGATACGAACACCACCATTCTTCACCAGTTGGACATCTCTCGTGGTTTGGTTTTTCATCGGTGGAACTGTAATGGTCGAAGGTCGCCCATATTGCCTCATACATACCGCTAACAGAATCAGAATGTCGTCGAATAGCCAGTCCATAGTACACCGTGAGCTTGTCGATAAATTGTCCCGTCAGCTTTCCTTTACCTCCAAGCTTTTTGTTTTTTTTTACCAGATTACGAAGGCGGGATCCTATACGTTTTTGAACGTGTCCGATGCATTCTTTCTTTATATAAATCTAGATCTTCATAAGGATGAGAATCTTCATCTCCAATATAATAGCGGTACACGACATTATATTTTGATGTTGATCGCTTGAAGATTTCGATGATAGAGTCCACCTCCATTTTTCCCGCGGAGCCTTTATGATTTGCACTGCATTCATCTTTGTGTGTTTCCAACCATTCTTCGTATTCTGCATCATTTAATTTATGTTTCCACAATTCACAGCTTTTACAATAATCACTTTTCACCACCAGATCAAGTACTTTTTCACTGTAGTAGCCTATGACTGATGAAACTTTCAACAACGACGTATATCCTCGCTTCCTCCAGGATCCATCTCCATAAACTATTAATTTAAAAGTTTCATCGTCTGCTGCATTAGGCGTACTTTCAATTTTTTCTCGTATGGTTTTTTTGAATATTATATCTACACTGGTTTTCACAGACTCATAAATATTTTTCAAAATCATTGTATATGTACTCTCGGTAAGAAACTTTGGCATATCCATTAATCCGCAAAATTTTTGTGCTCCAGCCAATCCTATGCCGAGAACTCGCATAGTAAATATAAATCGACGATTTATTTCATGCAAATAAGCCACAAAATGAGAAGATGGTATATAATTATCTGCACTTGAATGACATTTTACGACTTTGAAACCTAGTCCTCTTGAATTAGCAGTTTTAAATTTAATATTTCCATCACACGTTTTACACTTCACTAAATTTGAAATAGCAGCAAACACAACAAAAAAGTTCAAAATACGATGTTCAATAGTAGGATCCTGAGATACAGTCATATCAATATTATATTTTAGTTTCTTTGTAGACGTACTGAAACTTGTACTTTCCGTTTTGGCCAATTTCGGATTAAAAACACTCTTCCTTTTTTTTGGGTCGAGATTTCCGTACATTTTCACTACTTCTCAATTCTCGCAAACCCTTTTTTCTATCCATTTTTAATGTAAAAAAATAAAAACAGCGCTTAGAATATTGAGATGCGATGGAAATAAATACGTCTGATATAGTCGAACTTCCGAGCTACACTGACGAATTTACACCATGAAAGGCAACGAAAATTCGTTTCAAAACCAATTCTAGTCTATTATTCTTGATTTTGTGCCCTCTTTTTCCTGGCACTTCCTACCGTTTATCCCCCTGGGGACTTTAACGGTGTCCACCTACCACCTATGTGTGGGTGCTTTTATCCCTCCCTTAAAAACCCCACCATCTCGCATTCGCCCGGGGTTATGCCCGTGGATGAGGGAAACCTGTGAAGCAGGGAAAACCTCACCCGAGATGGCCGGTGTATTCGAAACATTCTTTTTGGGTGTCAAAGTCACATTGCGTAGGCCTTGACACCGAAACCGAATGTTTCACACCTCCCGCTCACGTTATGAAGTGTGGAAAAACACTTAACCGATCCCGAAAGCCTCACAAGAATGGTGTCACCCATCCAAGTACGAAACGCACTCAGTGCTGCTTAACTTTCGTGATCGGCCGAGGTGCGTCTCCGCCACTCCGCCACCGCGTCGGTACCAATTCTAGTCTATTATATAAATGTTATGAACCCAGGTATACAACCTTTTTCATACAACAATAGACTGGAAACGGAGAGTGGGTTGAGCGCGCCAGGTGCGAGACTAACCGGCTGTTTACAAAACGGAGCCTTCTCTTTCAACGCTCACATCTCAATTAATTTTTTTCGGATCGACATCAAACTTTCAGGATACATTTTTAGATATTATACTTCAAAAAAATGCAAAAAAACCGATTATTGAAAGTTGCAAGTAGGGGTAACCCCTTAAATCCTGTCTTACACCATTTGTTGAAAGCAATAAAGTGAAATCTGAATCAGGTAAAAAATTAATTTTTTGAATTACCATATCGTTATCTATTCTATCATATTTTTATCGATCTTGCGCATCAATCTCTTATAGCTCTGGTGTTATACAAATTAATTGCTTGTTCTCTTTCATTTATTGCAGGTGGTTTAAAAACTCTTCGAACCACTTCCCTTACTGGTCTTTTAATACATCTACCTGTATACAAAAAAATATTTAACTAATAATAATATTTCAGTTTACACGTAGATTATACAAGTATAGTGGGTAATAAATAACCTCTTTGTTTGTCATTACTGTCTGTTGAGAGTTCAAAATCTTCGAAATTGTTAATACTTCCTAAAGATCTATTATAGATATTTTCATCAGACAGCTTAACTGCTTCCGACACTAATAAATATATATTGTTTAAAAATGTTCACATGAAATATATGTTAATTTTTGTGATTCATCAAAAATACCTGTGTTGTTCCTTCTCTGCGACTTTATTTTGATTTTGTTTACTACAGCTAGGAAAATCAGATGTCTTATCAAAAGGAGTTCTTGAAGTCATAAAGTTGTCTTTTGCATATTGCTATAAGTGTTGAAAGGAAGTATTTAATTGCAAAATATAAATTGATGGAGGACTGGGGATGGCAGCAATAAAACACGTCTTGCTTACACTTCACTTTATCGTAATTTTAATAAAAGAAAGTAAAAGTTACAAGCTGTAAATGAAAAATCGCGGATGCGCCGAGTATGATCTACCCAGATCGGTAGCTGAGCAGAGAGTTAGTTCTCCGATAAACACCGTGTGTTTCAACGGTATATTGAGTGGTGCGGGAACTCGACCTAAGGGCAGATCGCAACTCCATCATAAATATTTATCCTAATTAAATAATTTTTTGTAGCTAAATTACTATCAGTTCTGTAATATTTTATTACATTCTCTAATTTTATCTGCAGCTTATCGCTATGTACTTAAAGTTATTGGGATAGACTTGTGATTGATTCTTGATCACTTGGCGAAAAAATTTTTTTAGGAAAACAAAGTTGAATTAAATTTGCTTTTTTCTTAGTCTCGATTAATGACTTCGTAACATATATAACAGCATGTACAAAGAGAATTAAAAACAAATACAAGTATAGAACAAATGTATATACAATTTTACAACAGGCCAGATAAACATACGATGTACGATTTGTAATACTTACACATATTTGCTTCATCATCATATTCTTCTATTTTACACAGGCTCTATAGAACGTCATATTCATGTGGCGAATTAAAATCATCCACAGTTTTTGTTTTTATATGATTAGTGTCAGATAGATTATATTTATTTTGTTTTGGGATACAAACTCACAACACAACACGTTATATTCCAAATTCTGTTCCGCTGTTCTATACAAGTACGTAAAATGTAAAATTATTAAAGTTTAATGACATGTTAACCATAAATAATACATACCTAATTTTATACCAATTATTAATTTTTTATTCTTTACAGCAATAACAGCAAATTTTCATAAAGAAATCGTTACAAAATTGTTTGCCAAAAAAAAACTATAATATAAAACTGCAAAATCTGTTTTTTAAATAAAATAGGCCTGCGATGGCTCGGTCGGTAGGGTGTCGGGCTCGTAATCTTGATGTCCCAGGTTCGATTCCCGGCCCCGGCCGATTGATACAAGCACCACTGAGGAATGTATTTTCAACAAGTGCTTTCTTAACAAAGACATTGTATGACCTCCGTCGCTGATTATAACCAGTTGGGAGTATAAAAAGAGCGACGTTAAAATAATAATAAAAAAAAATTTTAAATTAACCGTTGTGGTCAAAATTTTTGAATTTTCAGCCCAGATTCTGGTTTTGCGCACCGAAAAACATAAGAAATTATAATATATATAAATTATAACTGTTTGGTCAAATAGACAAGTTAAAACATTTTTGCCATTTTCAAACTCTTGAAATATCATGTATCACCCTAAAGCACCTTTTAAACAAAAAAATCGACTTGTTCAAAATTCTATATAGTTGTGTAATCCCTTAAATTGTTAATTTGATGAACTTGGTTGTGGAAAATATACAAATAATTAATGTCCGTTTTTTAATTATTTTGTTATTTGTAAATGTTTAATTGATTTAATTGTTACATATTTGTAGGTTAGACATACTCATGACGAAGCAATTGAATGGGAAATATCTATTGACGACAAATCAAACAACGAAAATAGTAGTGACAGCGATAAAAGTGCAGTCGAAAATAAATTATTGAATGTTACTAATTTAGAAAATTTTATTAAAAATGAAGATCTACTGAAAATCATTTTAACTGCAATAGATAAAAGCAGAAGTAAAATAATGTTATTAATTTTAAAATTTGTATTACTTCATTTTCTTCCACATGGATATATTAGAGGTTTATTTCGACACGGAAATTGTATACTTATAAAGTCAATATTACCGGAAACTTCTTACCTGCTTGATAAGCTTCTAAATAGTAAGGTAAATATTAAATTCCATGGAATTTGTCCAGACTGTGAGAAATATGTAGAAAAGACCAGAACGTTTAAGCAGATAGTACAATGCAAGATTTATGAATTAGATACTGACTTATCACAATCATCTTTGGAAAATTTTTTTTTAATAATTGATCCATCAGACGATATAAGAGATTTAATTAATCGTCACAAAAGCTATTACAATTATGTCGCAAAAGAAAGGAAGTATGATGGAACCATAAAAGATATATATGATAGAGCATGCTATCGGTCATTTGTTAAGGCTTTACCAAAATCTGAACGAACTTCATATGTAACTATTATTTTAAATACAGATGGGCTCCAATATTTCAGTGTTTCAAGTACTCCATTTGGCCAACTTATATATTACCAAATGAAATCCCTCCATCAGCAAGACTTAAAAACTCTATTGTATGCGGAATATGGTTCGGTAAGACAAAACCCCCAATGATCATTTTTCAGAACCTCTGCTCAATAAATTCAATGAGCTATCAATTAATGGAATTAAGGGCAAACTAGGAAATAAATTTATTATTTTATTATTACAAATATTAATTATATGCATCGACTCTGTTGCTAGAGGACCAATGCAAGGACTTATATAATTTAATGGCAAATATAGTTGCAATTGATGTTATCATCCAGAAGAATGTTTCGAAGGAAGTGTGCGGTACCCAATTTTGTTCAATTGCCTAGAAAAGAGAACAAAAGAACAAACTGACGTATATTAAGCTAGCGTATCAAATCATAAGGCCAAGCTAAAATTTCTCATGAATTTTTTGTTAATTTTTTGCTATTTTTTGCTAAAGAAATGATTTTTTTGCTCCCATAGTTTCGGAAATACAAACGCTACGCTAACTTAATATTAAGGTAGCGTAGCCACGGTCATATCTATTCAGGTATAACGGAACCGTTTAAAGTTGATATTTTTTGCTAATTATTTCCTGAAAGATGATGTAGCGAGTTATTTCAAATTGAAAAAGCTTTTCCTGAAAATCGATTTTTACGCAATCATAAAAATTAAAATGAAATTAATCGTCAGATCCTGTATGTATTAATTTTTTGCTAATTATTTGTCAATATAGTGCGTAATTAAACTTTCTTTTACCTTATCCTTTGCATCGATACAATGGCTACGTTAATATAATATTAAGGTAGCGTAGCCACGGTCATATCTATTGATGGTGTAACGATATCGGAACCGTTTAAGGTTCATATTTTTTTGCTAATTATTTGCCCAAAAATGATGAAGCGAGATATTGAAAATTATGAAAATTTTCCGGAAAATCGATTTTAGCGTTATCCTAAAAATAACATTTTTTAATCGTTCCAACCACTGTGCAATAATTTTTTGCTCATTATTTGCTATATAGTGCGCCGATACAATTTCCATTACCATTCCTTTGGCATACGTACAACGGCTACGCTAACAAAATAGTAAGGTAGTCTAGCCACCTGTCGTATCTATTAATTACAGGAATAGAGTGTTGTCTAAAATTTTTAAAAAATCAATTTTTTTATTTTAGAAACAAGTTCTAAGTGTTACGTAGAATATGCGTAAATAACGTTTAATATTATAAAGCTTATGGGCTTACATAATTTCAGCATTAAATAATCTTCAGTTAATGCAATAAGTCATGTATTTTTATCTTTAATCAAATTTTTTATTAAAAACTATTTTTTACACCTTTAAAACATTTCTTGCAGGACAATTTTTGCGTAGCCACCTGAAATTTTGCACACATCTTGAGGTATGTATGAATTATAAAGTTACACAGCCTTTTTTGTTTAAAATTATACGCCTTATTTTTTTGCTATCTTTCTGCTGCAACGTAACGATGTTTCCGATTTTTTTGCTGCCCTCTAACTAAAAATGCGCCATCTCATTATGGAATTTGAGCAGTCAAGCCAGGAATTATATATTGGCAAATAATTAGCCAGTCGAGAGCAGGTCACACGTAGCATTTGATGCTACAGAGGCCCAATCGGAATCAGTGGCGGAATTTGACAAGCCTGCCGTGCCCGCTTGGGGTAGTGTTATTTTAAACTCACTAACCATAATTGGTTTAATTTCGGGATGCCTTCCCCTACCTGGTTTTGGTTCGCCATGAATATTTGATTTTTTTGGTACCATCCATATCTGGAATTCGCCTGCATTCCCCGATCCATCACCTGGGGAGGCGCCACGATGCTGGACCAGAAATCCTGGCACGAGTGTGTGTGTTTTCTGTTGGGTGGAGGGGCTAAAAATGCATTTACGCACGACATCTGGAACTCCCTCACGGGAACTGCCGTAAGGATTACTTCGTGGGTAGGGGGGAGTCATGCCCTATTTGGGCTGTCGCACAATATTACGTCAGGCCAGATATTATGCCAACGTTTCTTCTTCTCTCTTGAGTTCTTCCGATGAGATTCAGCCGCTCCACGATGTTAGTGGCGAGCGTAACCACGGCATTCCATCCACTCTGTGATGAGAGCAGGCACGACCCTAGGCCCTCGGGTGCTAGAAGGCCGTTCCAATACTCTTGGAATTGTTGGTGTTCTCCCAGGAAGTTTGGGCAATGAACGACAACGTGTTCCACGTCTTCCTTCATTCCAGGGCATTTGGGCACTCCGCGCTCCCGTACACTTTAATGCGACAAAGGTACCTGCGGAAGCATCAACGACCAGTGAGCGCGTGGGTGAGATGGAAGGTGACGAAGCCGTGCTCCCTGTTCAACCATCTGGCGATATCGGGGATGACGCGGTGTGTCCAGTGACCCTCGCTGGCTGAATCCCACCGTTGCTACCATTGCCGATAGATGTTGACAATCCATCTGGGTCCCCAATTCCGGTCTTCTTCTTTTTCCATACGCGTTGCTTCACTGTACATTTCAGCTCTCTTGGATGCTGTAAGGTCGATGCTGGATAATCAAGCGATCACCGTGAGACTGATGTCCGATACGGTGCGGTAAACTCGGGCCACGCATACCACGGTGACCCTGCAGGCCCGCCGACAGGGAGCCCCGTAGCTCGTGTTCTTTAGCCATGCATCAGCCCAAATGGCTGGACCAGTATACAATTATGGAGTTCACCACCGACGCAAAGAGGGACCTCTGCAGTTGCTTTGCTCGACCGATGTTGGGCATGATGCAGGCAAGCACATGTGCCATCCTTGTTGCCTTCGAGCGTGCGTTCAGTAGATGTCCTCTAAACGATAGTCGCGCGTCCAGCGCGACACTAAGATATCGAATGGAGTCTACCGACCGGACTTTCTTAATGCCAACCGTGAAGGTGACGTTCGTCCTCATTTTGCGAAAGATGAGTACCGCTTCCGTTTTTGACGCCGCCAAACTCAATCCCTGGCCGCTCAGCCAGCCCGTTACTCTCTCGATAGAGGTGTCTCCGAGGTATTGAACGTCGTCGACGCTCTTCGCGACGACAACGAGTACAAGGTCGACGGCGTAAGCCACCATCGAGACCCCCCGGGGAGCCGCTGTTTCAAAATACCGACGTTCCATAACAGCAGCCCCAGGATCGAGCCCTGTGGTACGCCCCCAGTGATGTTATAGAAGCGCACACCTGCATCACTGTTGTATAGCAGGGTCGTTCGAAGATAAAGCGGTACCTTAAGGTGTTCTAGATGATGTTGTCCCATCTTACCGAGTTGAAGGCGTTCTTTATGTCCAGCATAAAGACTGCGCACACGCACCTAGCACTTCTGCCGTCACTGATAGCGCTCGTGGAGAGCTCGACAACTCGGTTTATGGTATCTATGGCTGAGCGACCTTTCCGAAAGCCGAACTGGTTCTTGGAGAGGTTTCCTTCCACTGAGATGGTCGCCTCAAGCCTAGCACCTATTACCCGCTCAAATAGCTTCCCGCATATATCCAGCATGCAGAGTGATCGGTACGAGGATGGCTCCTCTGGGGCTTTATTTCCCTTCGGTGAGAGCACCATCCCTGTACCTTCCACTGATCCGAAAGGAACCATCCTTCCAGCATGCGTTGAAGGTGGCCTTAATAACATTAGGGGCCTTCAGCGCCGCGGTCTTAACTGCCACGACGAGAATGCCGTTCGGTCCCGGGGCCTTCCTGGGGATGATTTTCTATGCAACCACCCTCAGTTCGTCTTCCGATACGTCCAGCGGTTCGACCGCTCCATCCACCGCCGTCAGGTCTGTGGCTAATGCTTTGTCTCGTTGTTGTGGGAAGAGATGGCGAACGGGATCCTTTACTATCTCCTCGCAGAAGTCGCGCCAGCACTTTCTCTTGGCGGCTCTGATGGCAGTTCCGAGCTCTTTTCTCTTTTCCTCATAGTATGCGGTCAGTTTTTCGAACCGCGGCTTATTTCTTGCTCTTTGGTGCAGTCTTCTAACCCGCAAACATTCGCGACGCAGCTCCGCTATTTCCTCTGTCCACCAATAGACTAGTGGTCGACCACGAGAATTTAATTTTGTGGCCATGGATGTGTTGCAGGCTGCTGTTATGACCGTCGCAAGGCTTCGAGCTCTCTCGTTGGGTGTTCCTTCCACCACTGCCCCCTCCAGGAAGCAAAGAAATACCTCTTGGTCAAAGGAAGCTGGTGCTTATCTCTTCTTCATCGGCCGCAGTTTAGCCCCAGGTCTCCTGTTGGTTATCTGAAGCCAGTACACAATAGCCTGGTAGTCGCTAGCCTTTCGCCCACCATGATCGAGTCGATGAAGGTTAGGTCGACAATGAATGAGTTGCCTCCTTTGGCATACGTGGGAGTCGTTCCCTGGTTAGCGATCTCCAACTCCAGCGTCCCCAGCGATTACCACAGGCAAACGGGAGGATCGTGTGCTATTGACGATGGCGTCCAGGGACTTCGCGAAACCCTCGATGCTGTTACTGGACAGAAGGTAGCAATTGTAAATACCACACCCAGATGGAGGCTTTGCGTGCGCGCGCGCGCGCGCGCGTGTGTGTGTGTGTGTGTGTGATTGTGTTTTTGTAGAGGAGGCGGAAAAAATGCTCTTTACGCACGAAGTATGGGACTCGGTCAGCGTGACCCATACTCACTAAAAATCACCCTGTCATTGGTCTTGGCAGGACTCCTTCTCTCGACTAACCTCCCCCCTCGCAAACCGTCGCAAGGCATTACTTCGAAAGGGGCACTCACGCCACGCTTGGCCCTTCTTAGCAGACAATCGTCTCACTATCTTGTGCATATGGGGTGGCTATTAATGCCGCCCCTAACACGCTCTTCCTCTTTTCTGATGTGGTTCTGTCGCCCCATAATAGACGCTGCAGAGGTCACCACGGCATCCCAACCTTCTTGTGTGTGTGTGTGTGTGTGTGTGTGTGTGTGTGTGTGGCGTATATGATGCATATATTAGCGTGGTTATCAAAAAATAGATTCAGATTATTGTGTCACAATAAAAATAAATAATACTTATTATTTACATTAATTATTATTAAATAAAATAATAATGTTTTTTTAGGTATAATATATTTAGATTGAGAAATAATACATTATATAATGTCGAGGATAAACATATTAAGTTATTGATTTATTACCTGAAGAACATATGGGTCGTCAGGTGTATTACCCGAAAGATGTGGTGAAATGTTAAGAATTTTATCTCCTTTGCGAAGCTTTACTATATCCAAGGGTCCCGCCTCTGCTGCACTTCTGAATAGTTCTAAAATATAATAATCCTTATAAATATTAGTTATATCTTATTGTATAAATTTTAATTTTATAAGTGTATTGAGTTAATAATGTTTGAAAATAAAAATTCCATGTGTCTGTAATTTTATTATAATTTAGTTCAAAGAATATACATCTCCATTTTTCATATTATTTCTCATACATTATTATAATATACAAGGCAACTAAAAGGTGCAATTGCACATGTCATTATATGACTCTACTTCATCAACACACAATATTGGTATAAAAACATAATTCATAACATATCTGAATCAAATTATGTTTTTTCCCTACTCTGTGCGCAAAATTTCGATTTTGCGCACGCATTTGCATGCGCGGACTAAAATCTTGATACAGTAGTGCTCAAAGGCATGCTGTATTCTCTTTTATTTGTGAATACTACTGTAGGAAAATTTTATTACGCGCACGACTACAGCAATGCACTATTTCGCTTGCTCAAATGTCATCACAAAATGAAATCTTTGTGCAGTTCGTTAGGAAAAATAGTATACGATACCCGTATGCATATGTGATTTCCACACTCATCTTTTTGCCGCCCTCGCTTCGTTTGGACGGCAAATCCGACTTGAATCAACCATTTGGCGCACTTCTATCGTAGTTTATCATATATCATCAAATAAACATTATCAAATAAAGTTTTATCATTTGTATAGGCCAAGTTCACATTTACCTTATCTAGCTGCTCAAAGCAGTTTGTACCGGAGATTGCAACTAAATTGCAAATTTTTGTCTAGTTTGAGTTTGGTTGAACATTTTTTCATTGAAGCAATTACCTAATGGTTAAAGTTAATTAGTTAGTAATATGAAACATTGTGTGTCTGCGCTAAATTCATTAGAAATAAATACAGATGATATTTTTGTTCGTAATATCAAACGAGCGTTACCGCACAATAAACGTGTTAAATAAAACAATTAATTTATCTTAAAATGGACAAAATATACGGAAAGACAAGAAACTATAGAAAGTGTGGAAATAATCAAAATTATGCATTTAATTTTAAAAATCGAAAATCCGATAGTAACACAGATGTTTTCGTGAGTTTCCGCATTAGGATTAAACACAACAAGTGCTTATGTTCTACATTTATTACTGCTTCAGTGCCTTAATGTTGGAAACTAATGTATAAAAATAAATTATATACAAATTGTCTACACTCTCATCAAGGGTTTGTAATTCGAGTAGAAATAAAGTATTTGAAAATTAGTGAATTTATTGCTTGTTTATATTATAAGTTATATGATAAATGAATTTATTGATCTCCACAAGCCAAAGAAATATATCACAACTCAAGTAAGGCGGACTGTATTAATACCAGCCACTATAGAAACCTCACAGGATGAGTGTTTGAAAAAAGACTAAGACAAGCTAAGTCAACAAAAATATATAAAATTTAATTGATTGTAATATAAAATTAATAAAAACTTAAAAAGATGGAAAAAAATAAGAAAAGAAAAGAAAATTTATTGTATTTCGCCCTGAGTATGCCTGGTGGGCTCAACAGTAGAGTCCAGGCATCTCGTCTCTAGATACAGATGAAAGATATACAAATTTTTGAAAATCAGCTCTAGCCCGACGAGGAAGACATGGGGTATATATGCCCTACCGATAGCAAACTTTATTAAGTGCCACATATTAACAGGTAGCCCCCTAACGCACTTACATAGAACTAATGTCTTAATCGTCAGATTATTGTCACGCGTGTAAAGTTTGCTATCGGTAGGGCATATATACCCCATGTCTTCCTCGTCAGGATAGAGCTGATTTTCAAAAATTTGTATATCTTTCATCTGTATCTAGAGACGAGATGCCTGGACTCTACTGATAAGCCCACCAGGCATACTCAGGGCAAAATACAATAAATTTTCTTTTCTTTTCTTTTTTTTTCCATCTTTTTAAGTTTTTATTAATTTTATATTACAATCAATTAAATTTTATATATTTTTGTTGACTTAGCTTGTCTTAGTCTTTTTTCAAACACTCATCCTGTGAGGTTTCTATAGTGGCTGGTATTAATATAGTACGCCTTACTTGAGTTGTGAGGAATATTTCTTTGGCTTGTGGAGATCAATAAATTCATTTATCATATAACTTATAATATAAACAAGCAATAAATTCACGAATTTTCAAATTATACGGCATTAGATCACAAAAATGCCTTATGTGACAATATTCTGACGATTAAGACATTAGTTCTATGTAAGTGCGTTAGGGGGCTACCTCTTAATATGTGGCACTTAATAAAGTTTGCTATCGGTAGGGCATATATACCCCATGTCTTCCTCGTCGGGATAGAGCTGATTTTCAAAAATTTGTATATCTTTCATCTGTATCTAGAGACGAGATGCCTGGACTCTACTGATGAGCCCACCAGGCATACTCAGGGCGAAATACAATAAATTTTCTTTTCTTTTCTTATTTTTTTCCATCTTTTTAAGTTTTTATTAATTTTATATTACAATCAATTAAATTTTATATATTTTTGTTGACTTAGCTTGTCTTAGTCTTTTTTCAAACACTCATCCTGTGAGGTTTCTATAGTGGCTGGTATTAATACAGTCCGCCTTACTTGAGTTGTGAGGAATATTTCTTTGGCTTGTGGAGATTAATAAATTCATTTATCATATAACTTATAATATAAACAAGCAATAAATTCACGAATTTTCAAATTATACGGCATTAGATCACAAAAATGCCTTATGTGACAATATTCTGACGATTAAGACATTAGTTCTATGTAAGTGCGTTAGGGGGCTACCTCTTAATATGTGGCACTTAATAAAGTTTGCTATCGGTAGGGCATATATACCCCATGTCTTCCTCGTCGGGATAGAGCTGATTTTCAAAAATTTGTATATCTTTCATCTGTATCTAGAGACGAGATGCCTGGACTCTACTGATGAGCCCACCAGGCATACTGAGGGCGAAATACAATAAATTTTCTTTTCTTTTCTTATTTTTTTCCATCTTTTTAAGTTTTTTTAATTTTATATTACAATCAATTAAATTTTATATATTTTTGTTGACTTAGCTTATCTTAGTCTTTTTTCAAACACTCATCCTGTGAGGTTTCTATAGTGGGTGGTATTAATACAGTCCGCCTTACTTGAGTTGTGAGGAATATTTCTTTGGCTTGTGGAGATCAATAAATTCATTTATCATATAACTTAGAAATAAAGTATGTAGACGTTATCATCATACGAATGCTACATAAATCTGTTCAGAGAGCCGAAGCAAAATCAACTGTATAATATGAAACTTAGCAGCAAATAAATGAATTCGACTACAATCAGGAATTTTTTCTACAGTTACCCAAATTTTGAATAATATACGCAATTCAAATGGAAATAATTAAACATATTGAGATTAATTAAATACCTGTGCTACTAAATATTTTGTAACTGAAAAGCTCGTAACAAAATTAAATTTACATGAACGTGCATGTTCTTTATCTATTATACCAATAGTATGAATAGTTTTTTCAATTTTTTCTCTACATTATCAATATGAAAGAAAATTGTAATTTCTTGTAAAACCTGAAATCGCTTAATCAATTCTCAATGAAGTATTTCTACCTAAGTTAATTAATATACCGTGAAACGAAACCATTCGATCGTCAATTTCAAGAACCACGTACAGTCGATTTGCTAATCGGTGCAGGTGCGATTCTATTGCTTTTATCAATTGGACAAATTAATATTTCGACGGCTGAGAGGAACAAAAACCTATCTCGGCAGTCGATTCGAGAAAAGCCTATCTCGGCGACGGCATGAAGAAAGAGCTATCTCGGCTGCCGCTTCGAGAAAAGCCTGTCTCAGCGGCGGCTTCAAGAAAGAGCTTTATGTAGCACTTTATATATGACTCGTAAAATTATTTTTCAGACCTGAATGATATTTCCCTTTGGAAAGTATCTAGAGTCGCCGCATTCTAATTATTTCCCGATTTGGAATAATTTTTCATCCAACACGTTGGCACGACCCTAGATTTATCGATATATTTATTTATGTATATATTTTAGAATATACTTATTAATTACCAGGTCAAAAGCATGTGAAATACTAAAAAACAAATCATGATTTTTTTCATAATTTTGTACCAGCATTTTAAGCCCATAATTTAAAATTGCGCAGTGGTACCACTACAAAATTTGAAAACAAAAAATCTGAATTAAGATAAAGGTCTTTCTTCAAGCCGCCTCGGATATAGGCTCTTCTCGAAGCGGCATCCGAGAAAGCTCTTTCTTCAGGCCGTCGCCGAGATAGGCTCTTCTCGAAGCAGCAGCCGAGATAGGTTTTTGTTCCTCTCAGCCGTCGATTTTTAATTGAAATAATTCAATTTTGCCTTATAGACGAAATAGCCGCAAAAGAATAAAAAACTCACCAGGAGGGGTTCCACCTTCCGGGGAACAAATTTTGTTGCAACTTTGAGAGCTGTTTTCTGGTACCCAAATATTAAAGGATTCATATGAAATTCAATCTCATAGGCTGTTTGACGAAAGTTATACGCAGTTAACGAAAAATTGTGAAAAAAATATGTTTAAGCTTAATCGCCAATAACTCGGAAAGATATATACGCAGATACTCAAACGTGAATCCATTAAATAGTTGAGATCAAGTAGATATAGTTTAAAAAAAAAAGAAGCTCAAATATCTCAAGTTGGACAAAAGTTATGGAAAAAATAAGAATTAGATAAAATTTTAACGAAAATTTAGTATTAAAATTTGATAGACTTTTTAGGCAAATATTTCGTCTAATTCTTATTTTTCCCATAACTTTTGTCCAAATTGAGATATTTGAGCTTCTTTTTTTTAAACTATATCTACTTTATCTTAACTTTTTAATGGATTTGAGTTTGAATATCTGCGTATATTTCTTTCCGAGTTATTGGCGATTAAGCTTAAACATATTTTTTTCACAATTTTTCGTTAACTGCGTATAACTTTCGTCAAACAGCCTATGTGATTGAATTTCATATGAATTCTTTCATATTTTGGTACCAGAAAACAGCTCTCAAAGATGCAACAAAATCTGTTTCCCGGAAGGTGGAACCCCTCCTTGTCAGTTAGAAATAGAAATCAAACAACATTATTTAAAAAATAGCACGCAAAAGCAGCACGCTTCAGGCGGTGAATATATGTCCGACCTCCTCGATATAATAAACTGTGGACTGCATATATTTAAATTAATCATAATCGTTTTATTCATTGTTCTAAGACGTAATAATTCTTAGAGCAATAAGTCGGGGAAAGCCCAACAAACAAGAATATATCGTACACTTTTTTACGCGACATTTGGAATCGGTAACTAACAATGCACGTGTGTATACTTAATACGGTCTGGGTCTCGTTGATTATTTGATCAGGGTATATCATTTGAGTTAACTAGAAATTACTGATACACACGCATCTTACACATTTTATACTCTTTTATTTATAACTTAATTTTAATTATTATTCTATTCATTATTTGTATATTTATTTAATGTTTTTATGCCATAAACTTTTCCCCAAGAGCAATAAAAAAGTCTGACTTCATTAGAGCTCAAATTGTGATATAATTTATTTACCCTTGTTTTAACATATCTTACACACAAAAAATGTAACAAAGAACTACAAGGCCGGTCCACGTTGGATACACTCCGACCAAACATTAAAGTTTTATTAAATTGGGCAACAACTCAATAATAGCGCGAAATAATATAGATTGATCTGTTAATTGCATTTACATACGATAATTAATTTAACATTGAAATGCATAAGCACATTATAGATAAAGTAAAGAATAACCGCACAGTGAACAATTTATCTCCTAGGCTTGGTATTAGATTGCTGTTGCAAATAATTATGTTTATAAGATGAGATCGACGTCCTGTTTTAATAGATGAAGGATACTTTTTCCACTTTGGCCCAAAGTGGTTTTAAGAATATAAAAGTGTGAATTAGATAGCTTTGGACTTATAAATTTGAGTAAGGAGAAAAGATAATTTGGACGCCATTAGTGATAAATTTATACTTAAATGTGTGCAGAAAATAGACATTTGCTAAGTCAATACCATTTAAAACTCGGGTTATATTGATTAAAGTTAACATCTGGCCTTCGGTAGAAGATAAATCTGATTTTTGAGTCTCTGAATCTAAAATTGGCAACAAAATCGCAAAATCTATTATGGTAGATTCAAAATGGCTGACCAAATGGCTACGAGTGTTCATATATCACCAAATCGAATAAATTTTATAGTTCTCAATGGATTTTGATAAAATCCGATTTACAGTATACTAATTCGACACTAAAAATGAAAAAGTCATATAACAGTAATAAGTTTATTGACAATAAACTGTTTGATGCACCCCGTATTAAAAATGCAATACCAGATTAAACATTTACAGACGTCTTTCGCTACACTCATATTACATTTGGAGCATAACGTCAAAAGTAAAGTTAAATAACTTGAAGTTGTAACAATGAGATTGATTTGCTACAAATTAATAAAATGAAACGGTTGTTGTGTCTTGAAGCCGAGCCCTTTCGGATCCGAATTGGTCGTAGCTGTACTTTACCGTGTCTTCGTCGCGCCATATGCCAAGTGCCGATTCTTGCGCTGTCCGCGTTGGACTTATGTATTATTTATTTATTTGTTTAACTAATTGTTCTGATATTTATTAATTAATTGATTAATGCGCTCAAGTATTATTATTAGCTCTTTTGGATATCAAATGGATAGCACGCCCGACGAGAGTACGAACGCAGGACTTGTAAACAGACAAAATTATACATCCGATGGCAAAACCGTCGATCTCCTTGGACATTTGCATTGCGATATTTTTAATCAAAATAAACTACTTATCAATGGCGTCGAAATAAAAATAGGCCTTGTACGATCCGAAGATTTATTGTATTTAATGGATTAGTCAGTTGCAGGTTCTTAGACCTTGAACATCACCAAAGAAAATTGACTCGTAGGACGTGTAAAAATAAGTCCTAGAATTCTATTGGCTCATGCAAAAACTCGCAACTACAACCGCTAAATATCTCATAACGAGAATGGAAATCAAAAAATTCACGATACATAGCAGCGTTTTGGGTGAAACACTCGATAACGTGATTTTAGGACAACTAGCAAAACGAGTGATACTGGAATTTGATGATAAGACATTCAATGAAAACAAAACTTTGAATCTTTTCAACTTTCAAAGTTATGGTATAAAGTACTTGTCTCTCTACGTAGATGGAGTACAAGTACCTTCGAAACCTTTATGTGGAGCATAACATACCTTGTTGTCAGGTACTGGTATACATTTCCTTAACGAAAGAAATTCTACCAGTAGAGATAATTACCCTAATAGCTATTGTCTATTCGCTTTTGATCTTATTCCAAGTTTTTCGGTAAATAGTTTTTCTCACTGGAATTTAGTAAAATCAGGAAGTCTCAAAATCGAAGTTAAATTTTAAAATGCATTAAACGAAACGACTAATTGTATCGTTTATGCCGAGTTTGACAACGTTCTTGAAGTCGACTCCGCTAGACAGGTCGTAACAGATTTTCATTCTTAAACTCAAAGTAAGAGGAGTCAAAAAATGGTAGAGATTTTCTTTTAAAACTTTTCTTTTTAATTCAGTGAAAAGAAGGACGTCTTATAGGTATTCTGTTGAGTCAAGGAAAAAGATATTATCAGTTCAGCTTGTTATCTTGTGTAATGTACTACAAGTGACCCAAGTTCTTCACAACTCAAACGGCATGGAGAAGCTCGATACATAATCGATATTTGAGCGTTTCACAATAAGAAAGGTCTCTTTCTATCGAAAAATTGCTATTCTCGATGTAGATTGCAATTTTATAGCGCATTAGCTGATCAAAGCACCATACGACTACACAGAACTCTCCAAGGGTATCGTAGCTATTAATAGTTATTTAACGTGCCATCACCACGGCATATAATAGTCCGACGGTGAATCTAACAGTGTCAATGTATACAACAGTCTACACTGAAAAAAAAATTAAGCAGAATCCGCCGTAAACCGCAAAGAGACTTTTACTTTCGATAAGAAAAGTAATTTGTGCTTGGCTACGAAGCAGTTTATGCTTGGGTCTCCGGTATATTTGCATTTGGCTTACGAGTAAGATAAACCTCACTTTTTAACCATACGTTTTCCATACATATTAATGACTGTACACTTGGAAAAGTTAATTTCAATAATTAAATATATATAATTCACCGGAATATCTTTTATTAGATATTATAAGTAAACTTTCGTCGTTAGTTCTGGGAGTTGTCTATAGAAGGCCAATGGCCGCTTATCCTTCAAAATTACTTGATGTATTGTCGGATGTACTTCCGTCTCATGGCCATGCTGTTAATAGGGGAGATTTTAACATAGATATGAGAACAGCAGGCGGTGCGGCGGGCATGATGAATGCAAATATCTGCTCTAACCTTACTGAAATGGTTTGACCACTATTTAGTAGTTCGGACGCAGGCGGTTGTGGATGACGTTGGCAGCTGCTCGGACTGGCTTGGGGTGAATTCTAAGGTACCGCAGGGCAGCTTCTTGGGTCCACTGTTGTTCTCGATTTTCATTAATGACTTGCTGGACGTGCTTCAATTCAGTAAATGCATGCTCTATGCTGATGATGCCCAGATTTATTATTCTTTTCTACCAGCGGATTTTGAGTGGGTGTACACCAAATTACCCTGGATACGAATGCGGTAGCATCCTGGACTGTATCAAATAGTCTTGCACTGAACGTAAACAAGACAAACGATAGCCAGGCATATTTGGATTATGAGAATGAGATTAAGTCGTTGGGCATATCGTTGTCGCCCACCCTAGACTTGTCAAGGCAAGCGGTGTCAATATCACAGAGGGTCCATGAGGTCTTACGTTCATTATGATTTCATAGGAGAGCATTTTCTCAGAGTACTAGGAAATATCTTGTGGAGACGTTAATAATGCCTCACTTTGATTATGCTCTCTCTCTCTCTCATGATTTGCGACTGTGCTTCAGATCGAAGATGTTTAAAATGATGCTCTACAGACATGTGTTTTCCTGTGATATAATTGAATAACATTCAGTGTTCGATAAATAATATATATAGCTCTCATAATATGTACTGTATATTTATATTTGTAAATTTTAACATTTAGACTATAATTCTTAAGTTATGCACTTTTATGGTTATTGTATATAAGTATTTAATAGTTTTTTTTTTTTATATTTTTAAATTATTTGTGTTATGTCTGTGCACTACAATGTAGCGGTTATCTAGGTCCACGAGCCCTTTGCCGCCGAATAAAGTTTCATTCATTCATTCATTCTCAGCGCCTCTACCGGATTCTTCCAAGGACGCATTGGACTCCTCCACGGACGTTAATTGTCACATCCACCACTGACTGCCAGCTACCAGGATGCAGTCTAAGAGCGGTTGTTTTATCTGTGGTCGTTGCATCCTCAAAAAAGATTTGGCGAAGACCTGCGACAGCTGCGGCAGCTTAATCCACAGTAGCTGCTTTACAATCATTCCAGGTACAAGCGAAGCTCGATATTGCCGACTTGCGAAAGCGCCTACTTTTCCCGCGGCTCAGGAGGGGCCAGCACTTCCTGGAACAGGTACTTCGATCGAGGCGTCTGCTCTCGACGCGACGCCGCATACTCGTCCCCCCACCAACGGGCCTGCCAAGCGCCAAGCCTCGCCTACCTCGCAGCCCCATGCGCTAGTTGCCAAGCAACCACGCAGCGGCGCGTCGCCCGCCTTTACATCGACCCAGCCCGAGCAGAGCGGCGGTACCGTTGACATGGCCGCGCTACTATCTTCATTCGCCGCACGAATTCAGCATAATCTTTCGCTCTCGGTGTCGCGGATCGAATCAAAAGTTGACAATCTGGCCAGGAACGTCAAAGCGCTATCTGGCAGAATCTCTCAAGTGGAATCGTCAGTAAACACGCGTTTTGCTAGCTGTGAGGGGCGACTGGCGGTGCTTGAGGCGGCGAATGACCAGATAAGAAATTCTCTTCATGCTAATGCTTTGGACCTTCTAGAGCGTCTTCTCTCACGGAGCGTGATGCGTGCGAGATTCTTATATTAGGTATCCCGGAGAGCCTGGCGATCGCGGATAGTGACATTACTGAACGCATACTTTCCGCTATTAACCTGCCGAGACTTTGTAACTAGGTCGTCGATTTTCGGCCTTGGACAGCACGGGACATTGCAACCTCTAGCTTGAATACCAACTCGACTACTTCGGGTCCTAGCAAAGGCCTCGTTTTCAAACTGTCTTCTCCGATCGCTCGTGCATCACTAATTGGAACCGGGGGTAACATGGCAGTTTATCTTCGCGCGCTTTGGCCCAAACCGCTTCACGATTTATTGGTCAAGTCCCTTCGTAGATCAGCTGATTTGGGGTATTTGCGTCCCTTTATAAATAATTATAAAGTTTGCCTGCGCCGAGCTAAGGGAGTGCCGCTTATTGTAATCAATTCAGAGGCGGATTTACACTCTCTCACACCTTCTGTACATGTTCCTAATCAATGAGGGTTTCCCGGTCAGGTTTCGCTACATACTCGTTCCTTTTTCTCCATTTTTCATTCCAATATAAATCGCCTAAAAACTCACTTCTTTTCCCTAGAATCACTTATCTTACCCCTCAACCACGATATTATAGCGCTAACTGAAACCTTCCTTACCGAATATGACTCGTCCAACATAGTTCGCCTCCCAGGCTATTCTTTGTATAGATTGGACAGATCGGGCAAGCAAGCTGGAGGTGTGGCAGCTTACATAAAAGAGCATTTCATAGTTAAAACATTGGCTAATTCCGATCCTCTTTTCACAAATAGCCCCGAATTCATCATTCTTCACGTTTTATGTCCTTCATTCTCCCTTCTTCTGGCTGTGGTTTATAGGAGGCCGACAGCAGCTTATCCATCAGAATTTTTCAATACTCTTACTGATCTTCTCCCTCTCTGCGACCAAGTAGTAATTACAGGTGAGTTTAATATAAACATGAATGTCGCAGATTGGGCAGCTGCAATGCTGCACTCCTGTATCCACATGTCGAATCTTTATGTCATAAAATCGGATTCAACTCATCATACACACACCTCTCTTCACGCCTCTCATACTTGGCTTGACCTCTTTATGGTTCGCAACCCTCCACCGGACTATACTTATATCAAGTCAGCTGAACCATTTGCAGCGGGTCACCACTACGTCAATCTGATTTTGCATATCCACAAACCACCTCATCTAGCCAAGTCTTTCCGCTCACGAGGTCTTGCGAGGGTTGACCTCCAAGCGGACAGCTCTCTTTTTAGGTTAAATTACGATTCATTTCTTACCATGCATTTTTTATTAGATTCATCTCCTCCTTTGTGTCCACTCCCATTATTTGAATCGCAAGCGTTACCTGACCTTTCACCCTCGTTGTCTTTACTCTCTCTGCCATCACCTTCTGCACCTGTCCTTCCTCCCATTCTCACCTTCACTACTATCAGTACATCTTTAACCACCGCCCTAAATTCAAGCTTCTGTCCTGATGAGGGATCACCAGAGAGCTCAGCACCTTCTCATATTACACACCTACTCACCAGACTAACATCATCCATATTGTCAACTTTCGATTCATTGGCTCCTCTAAAACTCATCCGCGTTACCAACCCAATTAAGCCTTGGATCACTCACTTTATTAAACATTCAATAAAGGCACGTAATATGGCTTATAGGAGATTCCAGTCCTCCGGCAGTCGCTCAGATTTTAATAATTACAGGGCCCTCAGGTCTGTCGTTCGTAACACGATTGATTCTGCTAAAACTTATCTTAGTAGCAGACTGAGTGACGCTCCGAGTACTTCCTTTTTATGGAAAGAACTCAGACACCAGGGTCTGGCGTCTCTTCATAAGCAATCACCCCTTCTTCAGTTTTCCGCCGAACAGTTGAACTTACATTATGTCTCCATTTCTCATACCGATTCTCCAATCACTCAACTTCAATTCAATCAACTTCTGAACAAACCATGCACTGCCCATACGCATACTTTCAACTTTACTCCCATCACTTCATCCAACATCCAATCAGCCATTGCGAAAGCTTCATCCAAGTCAGTTGGGCTCGACGGCATTTCTATTCACATGCTTAAATTACTTGGCACTTCAGTCTTACCGCATCTAGTTACTATCTTCGATCAGTCACTCTCCTCAGATCTCTTTCCGGATATCTGGAAGAGATCTCTGCTTTTCCCCTTGGCGAAGTCGAATAGGATGAATTCTCCCTCCGATACTAGACCTATAGCTAAGTTATGCGAATTCTCAAAGATTCTAAAAAGACTGGTCCACGACCAGCTTTTTGATTTCATCGAGTCAAACGAGCTACTCATTAAAAGACAAGCAAGTTTTCGGAGGGGCCATAGCACGCAATCAGCTTTCTTGGGCGGTTTGGATGATGTCAGAAGAGCCATCGACTCTTTTTCAACTGCAGCTTTCAACGCAACTAATCTTGATTTATCACAATTCGATTGGGTCTTTGCATTGTTTAGAATATTTAGAAAAAAATAAATATACTACATTTAAAAATTTGGAACTGTCGGCGAAAATATCAGAATTTAAATATATTTGGCACATGCAGGGTAATTTTTTTTCAAACTGAGCGGGGTTTCGTTAAGGAATTGACGCCTGCCTTGTTGTGGACGGAAACTGGAAAACGTTCTTTCCAGGTTCTAGGTGCGCATCTTTAGAACTTACTGTCTCTTAGCAATTTCAAGATTGCTATGTGGAGACAATTACTGGAAATCGATTAGCGTTGTTTAAATTGTAAATTTGAATTACATATATTATATATATATATATATATATATATATATATATGGGTGGTTCTCTGTGACATCGAAGATAAAAAAAATAAATATAGCTATAACTGTGGGAATATGTTTTAGAGGTATCCAGTAGTTCTCCTGAATTTTTTCAGATTTTTTCTGGGCCATTATTTTAAGTTACAGAGAGTCAAAGTTGACATTTTAGCACTTTTTTGCATTATATGCCCATTTTCATGAATTTTTAGCTCCCAGGGGATGCATTTTTCACTAAAAACATAAGTATGACTTTTTTTGTAAAATTTTCCGAACTTTTCATTAAAAATACTTTTAAAGACATAAATGTATGCTGTCACACTCTTGTAAGCCATTTAAACCTTAAATAGTGAAAATCAGCAATTCTGCTCCGGACTCTGGTAACCTAATACTGTCTAAAAGATGTCTTTTTATAGTCAGAAACTACCTAAAAATTTCCAGAGTGGGTCTAAATCATTAAGATTACTTATGGTCAAAATATCCGGGAAAAGTGCCCGAAATATTAATAGAAATGTATATTTGTTGCCTTATAACGATGAATCTAGTAGCATGATCATTGCAAAAAAATTTATGCACGTACCTTGGAATGGTAGAAAAGTGTCTCCACTTGTTTCGGTATCCATCTAATCACCTGTAAGCTGCTAAAAATACAAATATTATTATAAAATTATAAAAAATTATTTTTTAAACATTTATAATGCTGAATTTTTAGTTTTGCATCCCTTACAAGAATTATAATACTAATCTGAAGGATTACTATAAATATATAAACATCATTATTACAATAACTGAATATACGTATTCAATTCAAAAGATATATAAATAAATCGGATATATAATTATAATGAATAATATGATAACGTGACAGTGACAAGTTTGTGAAATCTAAACAATGTATTGCTGAATAATAATAATAATAATGTTGATACTTTTATTTTTATACTTGTATTTTTAGCAGCTTACAGGGGATTAGATGGATACTGAAACAAGTGGAGATACTTTTCTACCATTCCAAGGTAAGTGCATAAATTTTTTTGCAATGATCATGCTACTAGATTCATCGTTATAAGGCAACAAATATACATTTCTATTAATATTTCGGGCACTTTTCCCGGATATTTTGACCATAAGTAATCTTAATGATTTAGACCCACTCTGGAAATTTATAGGCGGTTTCTGACTATAAAAAGACATCTTTTTGACAGTATTAGGTTACCAGAGTCCGGAGCAGAATTGCTGATTTTCACTATTTAAGGTTTAAATGGCTTACAAGAGTGTGACAGCATACATTTATGTCTTTAAAAGTATTTTTGATGAAAAGTTCGGAAAATTTTACAAAAAAAGTCATACTTATGTTTTTAGTGAAAAATGCATCCCCTGCGAGCTAAAAATTCATGAAAATGGGCATATAATGCAAAAAAGTGCTAAAATGTCAACTTTGACTCTCTGTAACTTAAAATAATGGCCCAGAAAAAATCTGAAAAAATTCAGGAGAACTACTGGATACCTCTAAAACATATTCCCACAGTTATAGCTATATTTATTTTTTTCATCTTTAATGTCACAGAGAACCACCCATATATGTATATATATATAATTTTAAATTTCGGGGTTTATGGCGCCCATGACAGAGAGGGAAGATACGTACTTTAGTACGAGGAAGAGAGACCTTCGGGTTATGACGCCAGGACTCCTTAAGGCTTCCTTAGGACTTTCTGCTTCCCACCCCCAACCAGTGGTGGGAAGCAGACAGAAGATCCAAATTTAACATATCGGGCATCATAAACCCCTATTGGGAAGTTTGTATATATATATATATATATATTGCGACATATCAGTTATACCTGCATGTCACTTAATTAATGTATTTTAATATTTTATATTACGCATTCCAAAGCCCCGCGGCTTATAGGAATTATCTAATACCTCACTCAGAATTCAGCTAGCCCAGACGTGAGGAAGGAGTACGAACTCGAGTGACACATACGCACACGCACAAAATCACTGTCCCTTTAGCAGTGTTCCGCATAATAAGTTATCCATCCCTTACCCTGAGATGAATCATTGTATAGTCTGTGGAGGTACTGCGTTGAATCCTGTATATTATGGCCTGGAGAAGTCATGTCCTAGTCATATAATGTATAAGTTGGATGTACTGCAGGCAGCATATGATAGGTGCGTGGAAAGGAGTCAAGCCGTAACCAGCCTCGTTGAAGAAAATGATGGTCTTCCGCTGTTGTAGAATCTCCTACGGATACCTGCAAAATACTAGTAAATAATACTGAAAAAAAATTAGAGTAGGTTGTTAAAACCTAGTTGCAGGGTAAGGAGAAGGAGAAGTAAAGTAAGGTTAGGATAGTACCTTCACAACGTAATACAGGGTGATCCAGAAACATAGGTAACATATATATATATATATGTGTATGTGTATATATATATATATATATATATATATATATATGGGGTATTCCACGTGAAGTGGTCCGATCAAAATTTTAAAATGCACCAAATTTTGGGTACACTTTGCAAATGTTTTTCAGAATACAGAAAAAAATTTTTAGGTACTGGAATCTATATGCTCAAAAGTTATTCTAACCTCAAAAAGTGAATTTTTCCATATTTTTTTCAACACCAGCTGGGTTTACCGCTATATAACTCAAAATCTATCAACTTTTACTATAGAACATTATATGTAACATTCGTTGCTAATTATATCTAGAATTTATTCTTCAGGGTTAGAATTTCTAATCTCAAGGTCAATGTTACATAAACTACATGTCAATATTCAACTTGAAAAAAGTGCAAGTGCGCCACCTTTGATTTTTTCATCCAAAAGTCTAAAAGAAAGCTTGGAGCAATACCTTTCAAATGGTCTGTAGCATTTTTATGGCCTCCAATTCTGTAAAAAGTTATGACAATTTAAAGAAACACGAAATTTTTTTAAAAATTTAAATGGGAATTACCATGTTAAATTTTGTGAATTTTTTGTCTTTCTTTAAATTGTCATAACTTTTTACAGAATTGGAGGCCATAAAAATGCTACAGACCATTTGAAAGGTATTGCTCCAAGCTTTCTTTTAGACTTTTGGATGAAAAAATCAAAGGTGGCGCACTTGCACTTTTTTTAAGTTGAATATTGACATGTAGTTTATGTAACATTGACCTTGAGATTAGAAATTCTAACCCTGAAGAATAAATTCTAGATATAATTAGCAACGAATGTTACATATAATGTTCTATAGTAAAAGTTGATAGATTTTGAGTTATATAGCGGTAAACCCAGCTGGTGTTGAAAAAAATATGGAAAAATTCACTTTTTGAGGTTAGAATAACTTTTGAGCATATAGACTCCAGTACCTAAAAATTTTTTTCTGTATTCTGAAAAACATTTGCAAAGTATACCCAAAATTTGGTGCATTTTAAAATTTTGATCGGACCACTTCACGTGGAATACCCCATATATATATTGTGATGCTGGTTTACAATTATATATATAAAAGATTATTTAAAGAAAATTATTTCCGGACCCAGTCGTCATCGAAGAAAAAAAAAAATATTAATTTATTCGTCCTTATCACCCGGTGGTCTCACCCAGAGGAAGTTCCGTTGAATAAAATAAATAGTTCCGGATGCCTATTAAACCGCGATAACGAATATTAACACTCTTAACAAAAATGTAGATTGTGACAATGCAAATAGTGCATGTCATTAAGAGCGACAAATAACTATACCTTATTTCCCTGTACGAGCACACACACACACATACAAGCCTAACCAAACCTATTCTTCTCGAATTTCCCTAAGAGCCTATAATAATAACTACAATACCCTCCCAGTAACCGAGCTCCTTAACACATATAATAAACCACCGAGCCCACTAACAAAGGTGCACAGGGGAGCAGCCGAGCAGGACATAGAAGGAGTTCACTGAAGCATAGATTACTCCTGAAGTAATCTAAGAAGGAGCTTGACGAAGAGCCAATGAAGCAGCATGCTGAGGTGTTGACAGCGAGCCCCAAAGTCCTGAACCTAGTAGCAGCGTATCCAGCAAGCCAAGGAAGACCGAGCCAGAAGAAGGAGCCAATGTAGCCAGGAAGTCCGTCAGCCAGCAATAATCCAGGAAACCTGCAAGCACCAGCTAATATAGCAATGTTCACTATAAGGGAGCAGATAGGAGCACACACTTACTTAAATAAGTGTGTATAGGAGAGGACTTGAGAAGAGGTTAGGTAAGCATTATAAGTGATCACACACACACAATATTAATATTAATAATAAAAGCAGCAAGCCGTCTTCCAAGTGGATAGTTACCTGGATATTGCCGTGTGTCCGTCCAAGCAGCCCGAGCCCGCCGTTGCACCTGTCACGCCGTGCGCCTCAAGAAGAGCGAGAGAGATGGAGATATCGGTCGCGGAAACACACACGAGCCCGTATCGACGTGCCGCGTATACACACCTCCCGCAGCCCTGTAAGCACCGAGATTATTAGCCGACGGGCGAACAATAAGGAACGAAAGAAATAATTACCTGGCAGGCAGCTTACGTCGTCGTCAACGGCATCATTGTTGTTGCTGGAACGGACGAGGCGTACACAACGAGACGATGCGGCGGCCATGTTACTCAAGCCGCACTCGAGTAAGGCCGCGTACGCACCGCAAGTGGGCTGTCGCGACGCATGCGCGCACACGGGCAATGCGTCGACCACGCCGAGGAAGGCAGAGCTCTTCCGATCGCGGTAGCGTCACGACGTCCGATCCAGTGTGCTAACGATAGTGTGAAGCGAGAGTGCCAATTTGTATTGTGCGGAGCAATCGACAAAGCAGCGTAGCAACAAAGGTTGGTGCATTCCTATCTGTGCCTCCTTTATTTTATTATAATCAATTCCGTGCCTTCCTTACCGTGTGTGTGCGAGTTATCGCGGTTTTCCCCTTCTCTCCTCCCCTTTCTTTCGAGCAGCTTTCGACCCGCGATCGCGTATCGCAGCCGCGCCGTCGGTCGACATTAAACTCGTCGCGGACGAGTAGCACCGATTCAGCTAACGCTTCGTGCTTTTAAAATTATAGATTGCACTCGTGCAATTCGCAGTGAGCTGCATTTCGCCTTCCCAAATTTGCCCCCTCCCTGAGCCGATCTCAGCCGAGCTTGAGCCCGCGTAACGGACGCGACTGGCACCCGCAATAATTACATAAAGTAAAGCAGATAATTATATGAATCGCATCGGATATTAAATTAAGTTATTTCACATATTCCTTATTTTTATTATCCCCATCACCTGCACCCTAATCCCCAGTGCAGCGTGACAAGATATATAAAATTATATTACGGGATCTAACAGTAGATCCCGTGGCACCACTAACCACGAGAGAGAGAACGTTAATTTTTAAATAAGTTAAATAAATAATTTAACTAGTTAATAACGCGCACTAATTACTTGATATTGTCCTCACTGATACATAAATCAATTATTATATTAGTAAATAAATAACTCACCGAAAGGTAAAGTAATTAATTAAAAGAAAATAATACTCTGGTAAAATATTAGATATATATATGGGTGGTTCTCTGTGACATCGAAGATGAAAAAAATAAATATTGCTATAACTGTGGGAATATATTTTAGAGGTATCCAGTAGTTCTCCTGAATTTTTCAGATTTTTTCTGGGCCATTATTTTAAGTTACAGAGAGTTAAAGTTGACATTTTAGCACTTTTTTGCATTATATGTCCATTTTCATGAATTTTTAGCTCCCAGGGGATGCATTTTTCACTAAAAACATAAGTATGACTTTTTTTGTAAAATTTTCCGAACTTTTCATTAAAAATACTTTTAAAGACATAAATGTATGCTGTCACACTCTTGTAAGCCATTTAAACCTTAAATAGTGAAAATCAGCAATTCTGCTCCGGACTCTGGTAACCTAATACTGTCTAAAAGATGTCTTTTTATAGTCAGAAACTACCTAAAAATTTCCAGAGTGGGTCTAAATCATTAAGATTACTTATGGTCAAAATATCGGGAAAAGTGCCCGAAATATTAATAGAAATGTATATTTGTTGCCTTATAACGATGAATCTAGTAGCATGATCATTGCAAAAAAATTTACGCACGTACCTTGGAATGGTAGAAAAGTGTCTGCACTTGTTTCGGTATCCATCTAATCACCTGTAAGCTGCTAAAAATACAAATATTATTATAAAATTATAAAAAATTATTTTTTAAACATTTATAATGCTGAATTTTTAGTTTTGCATCCCTTACAAGAATTATAATACTAATCTGAAGGATTACTATAAATATATAAACATCATTATTACAATAACTGAATATACGTATTCAATTCAAAAGATATATAAATAAATCGGATATATAATTATAATGAATAATATGATAACGTGACAGTGACAAGTTTGTGAAATCTAAACAATGTATTGCTGAATAATAATAATAATAATGTTTTTTTTTTTTTTTTTTATGTTATTTAACGTCGCTCTATTTATGCTGCCAGGGCTAATCAGCGACGGAGGTGAACGGTGTGTCTGTAAACAAAGCACAAGTAGTTGAAACAGTGGTGCTTGTGTCCATCGGAAGATATCATCGGTCACTGTAATTAGTCTAATAATTACAGTTTCCTGTCCTCCCGATGGAACCACCGCGATCCTCTTTACATCTTCGCGTCCCTAACGTTCCCTATAGTTCAGATGCCCGTGCCTCTTATGCACTGACAAGTGCACGAAACGCACGCGCACCTGAACTGGCGTCACATTATAGTGACACGCCGAGCCACTGAGTCGCGGTGTTCGAAAAATGCACGTGAAAAAATTTTCAGAGGTACACGTCTGGGATCGAACCCACGACCCTCGGTGTGAGAGTCGGGAGCTCTACCCATGAGCCACCGCGGCTAATAATAATAATGTTGATACTTTTATAGTAATCCTTCAGATTAGTATTATAATTCTTAATAAGTATTATATACTTATATAATTATGGTATTATAATTCTTAGTAAGGGATGTATAACTAAAAATCCAGCATTATAAATGTTTAAAAAAAATAATTTTTTATAATTTTATAATAATATTTGTATTTTTAGCAGCTTACAGGGGATTAGATGGATACTGAAACAAGTGAAGATACTTTTCTACCACTCCAAGGTAAGTGCACAAATTTTTTTTGCAATGATCATGCTAATAGATTCATCGTTATAAGGCAACAAATATACATTTCTATTAATATTTCGGGCACTTTTCCCGGATATTTTGACCATACGTGATCTTAATGATTTAGACCCACTCTGGAAATTTTTAGGTAGTTTCTGACTATAAAAAGACATCTTTCAGACAGTATTAGGTTACCAGAGTCCGGAGCAGAATTGCTGATTTTCACTATTTAAGGTTTAAATGGCTTACAAGAGTGTGACAGCATACATTTATGTCTTTAAAAGTATTTTTAATGAAAAGTTCGGAAAATTTTACAAAAAAAGTCATACTTACGTTTTTAGTGAAAAATGCATCCCCTGGGAGCTCAAAATTCATGAAAATGGGCATATAATGCAAAAAAGTGCTAAAATGTCAACTTTGACTCTCTGTAACTTAAAATAATGGCCCAGAAAAAATCTGAAAAAATTCAGGAGAACTACTGGATACCTCTAAAACATATTCCCACAGTTATAGCAATATTTATTTTTTTCATCTTCGATGTCACAGGGAACCACCCATATATATATATATATATATATATATATATATATATATATATATATAGATGTATTTCTCTGGTAAATTTCCTCCTTAATTAATAACTATCCTCCTTAATAATTCGAGTATTTATCTGGTTGATTTTCTCTTTAATTTACAATTCCTCCTTAATTATGCGAAAAACTCAAAATCCTCCTCAAATAACAGAAAAATACTAAATACTAATATTGCTGGTAATCACCCTAAAAATCGCCGTAATTGGTAGAAGCAAGAAAACAATACTATGATCTATGATCGATAGGATCAGAATGGCGAGGATCCGTTTTCCGAGCCACGCCAGACTTATTCCCCGATTTTCTATCTCCCTCAATCTCCTAATATCCCTATCTGTTCTCTCTCTCGTTATCGGTGAGGGATACAGCAATATTATAATTCTCCAACCCTTCCGTATCCGCCACAGGTGTAATAAAGCTACCCATATTTACCCTACTAAAGATAAAAATGACATATAATTTGCATAAGTTATCATTGTCCCAACTAGTATTTTGACTTTCCGTATTTAAGGTAATTACAGTCATATAACGTAATATGCTGTTATATTTACCAATACGGAAGTCTTATCTCTAAAAAAATCATCTATTCATTGGTTCAATAGATCACCAAATTATTCTCTAGTTAACAGCGCGAAATTCGAATATCTATTTATCTCCTTACTATTACACACGTGCTTCACCACTATCCGTGTTCCGAATTCCCTAGACTATATGCGCGCGATCCCCGTATCGATACGAGCGCGGACCGCGTGTTCAGTGTGCGCGCGCTTGAATCTAGATCGATTCAAGATGGCGACATCTGAGCGCGGGCCGGCACGTAAACAACGTGCCTCGCGACCGTTTCCCCGGGTGTGCGCGATCCCCACCGGCGGGAATAGTACCCGGGTACGGAGGTGCGCGCACGCACCTGCCAAGACTCCACAGACGACGCAGCATACGGCGAAACTTTCCAACACCAATGTCAACAACCGCTTGCGGAGCGGATTTCTCTTAATAAGTATAAACCAATGTGTGCAATCGTAAGTATTTTTTTATAACTATATATATTTTTAGTAACTAATTGTTTTTATTAATCTAACATCTACTTCCCTTTTATCAATCCTCTCTCTCTCCTTAACACCCAACTCTCCTTACCTTGTTTATTACTAACTAAACAATAACTATTTCTATTTACTTTATAACGGGTACGGATTTCGAGTGTCGGCGCAGGTTAGGTCCCTGAATTATCGGCGACGTTCGTCGATAGGACCAAGTCGACTAGCCGGGATAATTGCGAATGGTAGCGCAGTGGTGAGGCTTCTGCCTCGCGCTCCCGGGATCGTGGGTTCGCGCCCCGATACCTTCGTTGATTTTTTTATTCCTTATATTCAATCCGTACCCCGTTACAACTTATTATTCCTAACACCCTTATTCTACCTGTTCTTTATCCCTATTTAATACTCAATTATTAGAGTATTTAATTTCTATTATCTTCCTTTTTTTTCACTTATACTAATTAACCAACCCATGTATTCATTGTTCACACACCTTTCCACACTTATATTATTATTAATATTTATACATTTCTTATCTATTTCCCCATAATACCTGTCCTTACTATTAATTATGTTATTTAGTAAGTATATATATTAATATATTTCTCTTTTTCAGATGCAGCGTGCCAAGGAGTACCTGTCACCGAGGGAACCCCGGATACGCTGATCAATATACCACCTGCTGTACCTTCGCATCAACCCATGAGGACAACTGGATAAGTATAATTAATTAATATAATTTATTTATTTACTAATTGATACTATTATTATATATATTCCTTTCAGGTGGCCTCAGTGATGTCCCCACATCACAATATATATAATTAGGAAATTAATTTGAGTAAAACCCCGTCGGAATTTCTAAAAAATATTAATTAGGTGAGGCGTAATTAATTTTTGAAATGGGCCAATCAGAGACCGGATTAGAGAAGAAAGTTGTACGACGTTGCCGCGCTAGACTAATGCAACAGATGAACGAGCGAAGCGGCCGTGGCGCCTGAACATAGCTAATGCGTATAGCAGAAGCGAAGATCGCGAAAGCGAATGAATCGCAAAAAATATTTTACGAGATTGATTGTATGAATAAAATGTACAATCAAGGAAATGATTTTTATTTAAGTTTTAATTAGACTGCAGACTAATAAATTCATTACTACTATTATTAATTTATATACTAAATCTATGATATGCGTGCGTTACAAATATGAGATTATTGCAGTTTTTAATCTCATCGTATTTACATTAATTTATTGAAACCTTTATGCCGAATTTTTAGACAACAAAAATTTTGAATTGAATTAAGTTTTGGATACAATATAGCCAATAAATACGTTTACCATAAAGATTTATCGCTACATATTGGAAATATATTAGTTAATTGTGCAAGTATATTGGCAATAATATTGCTAGTGAAATAATTCCTAGTCCGTGTAAAATGAAATTTAGCTCAAGCCCCAATTCTCCGCTTAAAAAACCTAATGCCATCGCGAGCGTTCTCCGATGTTGGGGCACATCAAATTTTGTATTCGCGGAGTAAGCCCGCCGCGGGCGCTCTCCGACGTTCGCGCTCATCAAATTTTGTACTCGCAGAGTAAGCCCGCTGCGGACGCTCTCCGACGTCCGCACTGCAAGAACAAACGTGCTCGAACAAAGTTTTTTTGTAAAAATTACAATTCACTGTATTTCAGATTATTCTTTTTCCAATGTTAAATGAAAGGGATGTTTAATTAATAATTATACCTTCACTTACTTAAATAATTTTAACAAATGTTGATAAGGTATTAATTATGCTGTATATACTTATAAAAAAATGATTAAAAATGATTAATGTCTAGATTTGAGACAAGTAAAAATAGTTATTAATTTTTATCAATTTTCATAAACATTGTTGTTAATCGTTAATAATTTTTTCTAATTTTTTCATTTATAACAGTATTGTAAAAAAATGTATGTGTGTAAAAGTAAATTAAATTAATAGTAAATTATTATCAAAAACACCTTTCAAAAAGGTGTCAAAACCCGCAAGTATTGTGTTATTCTAATCAAACTTTGAAAATTGTTGTAAAAATATCTTTGATTCTAATTCCCATATTTTCTCTACTTATTTATATTTTAATTACACCTTTTCTATATCTAACTTATATTCCATAATATTTTTCTGCAATTGAAAGTATTCAATTCGAAAACACCTTCCAAGAAGGTGTCAAACCCGCAAGTATTGTGTTAGTCTAATCAAACTTTGAAAATTGTTATCTGATAAATAAATTCTGCAATTCAATCTGACATTGTTATCTAATAAATAAATAATTTTAATTCTAACTACCTTATTTTATCTATTTCTTTGAATTTTAATTAAACGTTTTTTTAAATTTTAAATATTACGAAAATTTCGTATAAAAAATTTCTGCAATTGAAAGAATTGAAATCAAACTGAAATCGACAAGTATTTTGAATCGTACCATAAATTTATATTTTAAATAAACATTGTTATATATATTACTTAAACTTCGTAAAAAGTTTCTACAATTGAAAGCACTGAAATCAAACTGTAATCGACAAGTATTTTGAACCATGCAAAAATTTCTACCAATCTGAATACAGATTTTTTTTTATGAAAAGTATCTTTCACTATTATTTTTCATTTCTGGCCCTCACATGTTTTACAGTAATAAATAAATAATATTCTAATGATATTAATTTGTGCAAAATTAATTTCTGCAATACTAATAAACTGGACATTTCTTTTTTATTCTTTTAAATTATAAAATAATACTTGCGCCACCGTTGATTTGAATCAAAGTTTGATTAGAATAACACAATACTTGCGGGTTTAACACCTTCTTGGAAGGTGTTTTCGAATTGAATACTTTCAATTGCAGAAAAATATTATGGAATATAAGTTAGATATAGAAAAGGTGTAATTAAAATATAAATAAGTAGAGAAAATATGGGAATTAGAATCAAAGATATTTTTACAACAATTTTCAAAGTTTGATTAGAATAACACAATACTTGCGGGTTTTGACACCTTTTTGAAAGGTGTTTTTGATAATAATTTACTATTAATTTAATTTACTTTTACACACATACATTTTTTTACAATACTATTATAAATGAAAAAATTAGAAAAAATTATTAACGATTAACAACAATGTTTATGAAAAGTGATAAAAATTAATAACTATTTTTACTTGTCTCAAATCTAGACATTAATCATTTTTAATCATTTTTTTATAAGTATATACAGCATAATTAATACCTTATCAACATTTGTTAAAATTATTTAAGTAAGTGAAGGTCTCATTATTAATTAAACATCCCTTTCATTTAACATTGAAAAAAGAATAATCTTGTATTTATTTTAGTTCATATAATTATTATTTATATTAAATATATTATGCATTTGCCAAATTATCGAATAAATATGTATTGGCTTTATATAGAAAGTTAAAAAAAAGGTTATTCAGTAACATTAATAAGGATGGAGAATGACACAGGGTCCGCTTAAATAACAATATGCTTTTCATCACTCATTCAGGTCACTCGACATTTGAATAAAAATCACTGATATGTGTAAATGTTAGAAAATTTTATTAAATGACATTCAAACTTGTCAAAGAAATGACATAATTGGTTACATTTAAACGTTAAAATACGTATACAATAATATTTGAATTTTAATTAAAGTCACTGATTCATGTAAATGTTACAAAATTAAAAGACTTTCAAACTTGTGAAAGAAATGACTTAATATTATTTCCAAATACTGTTAAAACAGAGTTAAATTTTCATTCTGTTTCATTTTTTCTTTTACTAATTTTTCAGTCTTTTCTTTAACTCCTATACCCCATGTAAATTCTAATTCAACTTCCTTATTCTTTTTCTCATCTTCTGCTTGTTCAAAAGATTTCATCAAGAATTTGTATTTGTCTATTGGGTTTTCACTAGTATCTAAATGGACTTCTCAGTTACTTGAGTAATATAAAATAAAATAATAATAATTGTACTATTTAATTTCGAATCACTGGAGTTATAGTGAATTTCACCACGTTCAAACAATCATTAATTTATATCCACTATACTGGAGTCACAATTATAATAAATAACCTCTTATCTTTCAAATTATAATGTATGTAACGTATATGATGTCATACTCCCTTCTATAAGGTCCAACTGTGTTTCGACAAAATGCTCGCTCAATGCCTTTTGTACCAGTGGCCAATATTCTTTCAAATACTTTTCCCTGTACATGGGAAAAAGAGTCGCAGAGGAACTTTCTTCCATTAATCGATGTGGATTGTCTTTCGGTTTGAATTCATGTATTTTTAAAGACTACGCATTACCATTAACATTCAGCTGGATATCTCCTTCGGAATCAGTCATTTTTCTTTCAAATCTTTAGGCTCAAATAGTCTATAATATCTAAAAAAAATAATAAATAGTTATCTTTTTATGATAACTAAAAAAAATTAAATTAAGGGAGGTTAAAATTTGTAAGAGGTTAACAGTTAATTGACAATGTGAAAAGAAAAAGTATAATTACCTTGTGAGAGTGTTTATCATTAAACAAGACAATAAGCTCCAACTCTACTTTGACAAAATGCTCGCTCAATTGCCTTTTGTACCAGTGGCCAATATTCTTTCAAATACTTTTTTCTGTACATGGGAAAAAGTCGCAAAGGAACTCTCTTCTATTGATCGATTCGGAATTAACAGTCAGCTGGTTTTCTCCTTGGGAATCAGTCATTTTTCTATAAATCTTTATTCTCAAATAGTCAATAACAATCTTTCTTTTTTTTATTATTCTTTCTGACACTATGAAATATATCTATATATATATACGATGTGTGTAATGCTGAGAGTAGCGCAGTAGCTCCCCTTGCGGCCACTTCTCAAACAACTTGCCAACAGTTTTTACGTCTGTAGGCGTTCTCTCACGGGCTGGAAAAAATTTGGTCTCTTTCTATCTTTCGCATCTCCTATGACGCTATCTCTTTTTGTTTCCGTCGAATGAAAAAGAAAGTGGAAATAGCAAAATTCGAGAATCGGAATTCAGCAAGCAACTTTAATAACATCGAATTTCTCCACTATGCACTTATGAATTCAAACCGGATTTACTGTAAAGTAAAAACTTATATAAAAAATAGATGTGAGATTTGTCATTGCATAAATAGATAGTATAATTTTAAATTTACGAAAATATAAAAAATCTGAGGGGTTAGTTAGCTGTATAGTAAGGGCTTACGCGCCTGCATACTTGCGTCCAGGTGCTATCGCGCCTTTTGACTTAATAAATATTTTGTAAAACTCGTTCCAAATGTTTAGGATAATAATTGTAATAGTCTGGCTGTTGAATTGAATTGAGTGTTCAATATACAAAATGCCAATGAATAACTACCACAAATTCGCAATATATTGGTAATATATCAGCATTAATATTGCTAGTAAGTTAATTCCGAGTCCGTGTAAAATAAAATTTAACTGAACCCTCGATGAAGTTTTATAATAGTCTGGGAATCATCTAGCTATAGTATATCTATAATATGTTTACGTTTACCAAATATTTTAAAACTGATTTTTTATAATATATTAGTATATGCTGAACAAATCGATATGATTAAAATTAATTGGGTCATATCTTTACTAAAACTCGGTATTAAGAGAAATCGTGGATTTATGTCACGCATCTTAATAATTATTCGGATGACCAAAGAAAGACGTTCATTCGCGTTTTCATCCACTTGAGGTAATAAAAGATCATCGATTCGTCGGTAGTACTGACAATTTAGTAAATGTTACGAAGTTATAACACACAAATTGCGATTAATAATTATTCTTAACTGTTCTGGAGGTCTCCATATACCCAGATGGCCGCTCTGCCTGTGGCATCACTCACCCAATTTAGTAACTGAAATCCCCATTCTCTTTAGTCTTCTTGCTTATCTAGTGATTCTTGCTTTAGTCTTAGACAACGGTGATTAAACGCAATTTACGCTCAGTATGGTGAAAAATCGCTTCACTCGTGCGAGCAATCTCGAGAAAGGTAGAAAACTATCTCCCACAACAGTGTTATAATATACTATAATATTTGTGTTAATACCAAATTGGAGGTAATATAGAGAACCTGCAACTATAACAATTTGAAAATAAAATAAACCCTTACAGTACCGTCATGACGTATATATGCGTCATGTTCCGACTGGCAAACATTTAATTTCATAGGAATGATTGTGTCTTGTTGAAATTTTCCAAAATAGTTTATATTTTATAACATTTTAACCTCAAAATCCCACTTTCATTTCAGATTTTGAGGTTCTAATGTTATAAAATATTGTATGAAACTATTGTGGAAGATGTTTTTTTACCTTTCTGGATGTTTTCACTCGCTTCGCTCGTGCGAACAACCTCGAGAAAGGTAGAAAACCATCTCCTACAACAGTGTCATAAATATACTATTTAATACAAATATTCCACAAAAATTTTACAAATTGTAAAAAGCCATGAGAAATCTGAAAAAAATCCTAAAATTTGTCTGTAAAAGCTTAAAATACATTTTTTTGTGATTTCATGATTCATGTTTTTTGTGTATTTCGATATGTTGAATCTAACTGCAAAATATCATCAGTGAATTCTCTTTTTTACTCTGAAAAGAAAGAAACTGACGTTGGAGAATTACTGTGTTTTAAGACATAAAACCTCAACTTTGTAGCAATTTTCTCACACTTTTGCTCGCTTGTACCGAACTCTGCTATCTTCAAACGTCCTATGCAGCGGATTCCTTTTTCTTTTTTCCCCCTTTGTCTTGGTTTCTCTTTTCTGCATCCAACAAAAATCTGCCATCATATTAACATCCCACTTTCCTTGGTAGCGATGTTCCATTTCCTTGATATCCTGGTGAAATCGTTCATCATGTTCTTCGCTATAGTCTCCAAGGTTCGCTGAAAAGTAGTCCAGGTGCGAGTGCAGGAAATGCAATTTCAAGCTCATCAAGCAGCCTAACTGCTCGTAACTTTCTAACATTTTCTCAACAATGTTTTGGTAATCCTCACTTTTATGATTACCCAAAAAATTTTGAGCAACTTTTTGAAACCTAGCCATGCTTCTTTTTCATCGTTGGTCATTTTTGTAACAAACGTATCATCGTTAAACATGGTGCGAATTTGAGGACCGTCAAAAATGCCTTCTTTTAGTTTGGCATTGCTTATTTCCGGAAACTTTTCTCCTAAGTATTCAAAGCAGTCACCATCTTTGTCCAAAGCTTTTACAAATTGTTTCATGAGACCTAATTTAATCTGCAGTGGTGGAAGCAGAATAACTAATGAATCAACTAAAGATATGTGAATGACGTTCTTCGATCCGGGTTCAAAGTCTGTTCTTTCCGGCCAAATCTTCTGTACGTAATGACTATCTGTAGCTCTACTATCCCATAGACATAAGAAACATGGAAATCACGTAAAACCTGACTGCTGTCCAAGAAAGATGGTTATAATTTTAAGATCACCGCAAACTTTCGACTTATGTGCTGTGAATGAGCAATTGGAATGGACGCAAACGTATTGCCAAAATTTATATTTTGTACAAAAATCCTTATAAATAATCTCCAAAATAATATTTTAAAGATATGCTTAAATATATAAATATTCACGCGATACAACCATTCCCTTAGCGAAAATATGGATGTATGGACTAATTTGATGTACAGCATCATTCCTTATTGAACTAAACAAATTATTATATTACATAATGTATAGTAACCCGCGTAAAAAAATTAAAGTTTATATGAACTTTATATAAACTTTTGGTTTTGCTAAACTTGATATGGGATTGGCCAACAAGACTGAGTCGATCTTGTGTAACTGACTCTTCAAGTTTGGCGAAAGTATATCAAAAGTTCAGCTGGAATTGATATAATTTTTTATGAAGTTTTTTTACATTTACTGACAAATAAAATAAAGTTTATACTTACAAGGGAAGTACATGACCTCCGGAAAATGGATCTTATCCTAACTTTGATATATCTTTTATGATGTAGAAATATGAAGAATTCCAAGTTACTACTTGCCAATGGCCACATTGATGAAAGTTATTCGACATCTAATAATAATTTCAATAAAAATTACTTTTAATTTAATCGCTTATAACTCCGAAACAAATAAAGATTAACAATCGAATCAAAAACCAGAAGAAAGTTATGATAAAAATAAGAAATTGAAGAATTTTGAGGTAAAAGAAACAATAAACTTTTGATATTAAATTTTGGTTAAAATATCTTAAATTTCTTATTTTTATCATAACTTTGCTCCAAATTAAGCAATTTCAGCTCCCTTTTTTTGAATTATATCTCCTTAAACTCAACTTTCTTCTGTTTTTTGATATGATTGTTCATCTTTATTTGTTTTGGAATTATAAGCGATTAAATTGAAAGTAAATTTCATTGAAATTATTATTAGATGTGGAATAACTTTCGTCAATGTGACCATTTGCAAGCAAAAACTAGGCTTCTTTCATATTTCTAGGTTATAAAAGATATACCAAAGTTAGGATAAGATTCGTTCTCCGGAGGTCATGTACTCTCCTTGTAAGTGTAGTCGAACTCAATATCAACGTGATAGCAAGTTCAGGTTTATGAAGTTATATAATATTGATATCAACATTCCCAAAGAAAAATTTTAAAAATATTCTATAACTAACATCAGTAAGTATACATCGGTTAGAAAAATAGAGATATATTCCAATAAATTCGAACCCGCCACTGAAAGGGTTGTCCATTTCCTTAGTTTAGAAGACATAACCTGAAAAGAGAAAATGACAAAACCCAATAACCCAAAACCCACAAAGTATCTATTCTTACATATTAAAATGATAATTAAAACATAATTAAAAACATAAAATTTTCACTTTAAATAGAGAAAACTTATCTGATGTAGCGGTCCAAAATGAATCTTCTTGAATCAACGATGCTCTATCAACTCGTTTACACACTAAACGACGATTGAATTATATTTGCACTCGATTACAATTGCACAAACAATGCAATTTATCAAACTTTCATATTAGCAATGTCACGCTGCACTGGGGATCCGGGTGCAGGTGAATAATTAATTGTTGTTAATAGATTAAAAGATTTATTATATTACACTTACAAACTATAATGCCGGAGTAGGCGCCAGCCGTGTTGATTCGCGACGATTGAACGATAACTCTCGGGTTATCGTAGCAAAAACTAATAGAATTAGGAGACGATCGCCGGCCCACTACGTGGCCGGATTACTGTGTATACCCGGATACGTTATAGGGGAGGAATGTGAAGGACGGGAAGGAAAAGGGAGGCTCGCACACACAATTTATGGTACACAGCGGTACTGTCAGCAGAGAGATATTTAATTCACCAACCTTTATGCATAAGCCTAGACGCTTATGGTCGGGAAGGTGTTCCTCTCTCTCTTTCACTCTTTCACTCACTCGCAAATTGCTATCGCTTGTTGGCAGCTGGCTGTCTCGCAATGTCGTCGAGTCCACCGACCGTAGATCTCTAGCTCTTAGTGTTCTCGAGATTCGCGATCGTACCGCGCGCTTGCGCATTACGTACCGTGCACGCGGGTACATCGATCTGATCGCATTGAGCGTGCGAGTCGATTACCGCTGTATTCAGGCTATAGCGGCGCAAGTCTGCTATATGGTGTATGGTGACTTGGTGCTGTTTACGTCTCGACGATGCGGTATAACTTCCTTCCAGGTAACTATTAATTCATTTCATATTATCTGGCATTCAACTAATTTGTACGGCACGAAGCTCACCCGCCGCCGCATCACTGCTCGGAGCCCCTTTGATCCTCTCTCCTCGACGACGTCGAACCACGGTAACTGATAGCCGCTCCTCATACAGCTCCAGGTAAAGGCATTGTCGTGGAAATTTTACGCGAGTATGCGTATTCATGAAGTTTAAAGTTTAAGAGGTCTGCTGTACACATTGTTTATGTGTAGCAACCTATCCTCATTCTATCCTATACTCTTTTTTGTACAGGTGTAGTGTTTACGTTCAGCTGCACTTGTAGTTTCTTGCTCCACGTCGTCTACATATAGCTGTATATCTTCTTCCTTGCTTTTCGTCCTCTTAATGCGTACTGATACTGATTATGTTGCTCTTTTACAGCTGTATACTGGTTGGCGTTGGAGGTTCCGTAGCCTTCCGCCTGGATGGTGCTTCTTCGCCTAGTCTGTTGTCCTGTGGAGCTAAGGAGGGTCCACGAGGCTTCCTCATTTATAGCCTCCTTGCTTCATCTGCTTGGCGGTGTCAGACCCGGAGGAGCCTGCCTGATGCTGACTGAGCTCGCCCAGGGACTTCAACGCCAGGACCACCCTGGTGCTTCGGCTGTTTATGTGTGCTGTGCTTGGGATTGGGTTTTTAGTCTGTGAGGGTAGGCAGGACTTATTTACAGCGCGGGTAGGTAGTTATAGTATAAGGATATATGGGTAGGTAGGCTTATTTTAGTCGTATAGCTTGTGCGGGTAAGTAGGTGTTCGCTATGGTTCGGTAGTTGTTACTTTGACATGTGCAAAGCACATTGTCATAGCAAAACACAACCTAGTCCGCTGATCCTTTTCGCACTGCTCTCGCGAGTGAACTGATGCTTGGGTTAGTTGCCAGAACAATATTGTTTTGTTTTTTTTTCGTCGGCTAATTTATCGATATCTAACCAATTCATGAGTACCCTTGCGAATGCGACGCGAGACGGACCAGCTGACCAGGTTATTTTTGACAAATCTGACAGTTTGTATAAGATAAGTTTTCTGTATTTAAATTGAAAATTTTATACTTTTAATTATGTTTTAATTAATATTTTAATATGTAATAATAGATACTTTGTGGTTTTTTTCATTTTCTTCTTTCCGGTTATGTCTTCAAAACTAAGGAAATGGACAACACTTTTCAGTGGCGGGTTCGAATTTTTGGAACATATCTCCATTTTTCTAACCGATGTATACTTACTGATATCAGTTAAAGTAGATTTTTAAAATGTTTTTTTGGGTATGTTAATATCAACATTATATAACTTCATAAACCTGAACTTGCTATCACGTTGATATTGAGTTCGGTTAAGCTTAGTATAAACGTTATTTTATTTGTCAGTAATTGTAAAGAAAATTTTATAAAAACTTTATATCAATTTCAGCTGAACTTTTGATATATTTTCACCAAACTTGAACAGTCAGTTACACAAGTTCGGCTGTCTCGTTGGCCAACCCCATATCAAGTATAGCCAAACCTAAAGTTTATATAAAGTTCGTATAAACTTTAATTTTTTTATGCGGGAATCGTATACTATATTCTGTAGCAGTTTGATTGCCGCGCGGATGTTTATTTTATTATCGCGGCTGCACAGCGGTACGGTTGAACTTACCGTATTTAAATAAACGTATTATTCCCGCGTTGCGGTGGCGGTTACCTGTAGCTCTATCAAATCTGTTAAGTGTTAGTCTTAAACCAAGGTCCGGTTTCAGATAACAGCCAGGTAAAAATCATATTTAGAAATTTAGCGCGAAATAGGGATATCGCGTAGAGCACTTGTCAATTATAAATATACGGGCTCTTAGGAGCTCGAAAGGAATCGTTATTGGATTAAAATTACTCGAACACCGGATTGAATTTATATTAATAGAGTGAATTTATTGAAATAAGTATAAAAATAAATTATCGCTTTAAATTACAAGTCGGTAAACGGACCGACTTGCAGAGAGAGAGAGAGAGAGAGAGAGAGAGAGAGAGGAAAATATCGCGAACTAAAATAATATACACAGTTAACGAGACTAGTATAGCGCAACGAATAAACTATTTATTGTTAATTGAACAATATGCGATCACGTGAAGTAATACCACTTACTTCTGTTCTTTGCTGGAATCATATAACAATCAGCTGGCCGGTCGCTCTCTCTCTCTCTCTCTCTCGCTCCCGTTGAGGTATAGGACGAGTTGTCCATTTGCCTGTGCACCGAAGTTGCGTGGCTGCAGGTTGATTTCCGACGGTACAACACTCTCGGCAAATGCAGGTTCGGCCTGCAGTTAAAATACACCCACGAACACCACGGCAAAACAAGCACGGCGGAGCTAAAACACGGGACGCGGGGGACAACAAGTGTCGCGTGTCAGATCGGCTATATCTCTCTTAAGCGCGTGCGAATCTTCCCCTCACCTATGTATTCAGTGCATGTGCGAAGCCGATATCGCCCGTGTAGCCACGACGAACCGAGCTCAGCCGAATCTTGCCGGCCCGAGCCGATGCGAACATTACGATACTGTTTGCTCGCGTTGCTCGAATTCGTCAAATGGTAAGGTAAACAATACTTTACCGTTACAATTCTTTAATAATTTAAGATTATGTATTTAACAATAAGGACTATAAAGTTCTAATCGTCGGTAGGTGTTAAAAAACGAGCAATTAAATTTTCAGGGTGTTAATTAATTATTTTACTAGTTAACATTTCTCAGTTGCAACCGTTAAGAAATAATCTACAGTGAGAAAAGTGTTGTAGGAAAAATTATTAAAGTCGTGGTAAAAATTGCTATACTATATTAGAAGGATGAGACATTTTTTTATTGTAATAATATTTAATATTTAATATATTAATTTTTCTGGCGACGAGATATAGACGAAAAATAAATATTCTATTTTTTACTATACATTGGGAATAAGTCTATTATTTGCATTTATGAGATATTAAAGATTTAATAAATATATTTATATTAGAAAAAAAGCTGGAGATGGAATCACGAATTATTAATCATGAGTATCACACGTTTCAAATCTAAAGTATTCGAAGTTACGTACTCGCAATTGATTCTCCTCTGTTTTCATCTGTGAAGAATTTTGTTTCTTTCAATATCAAATTTTACTATATTTTATAGCAAACGTAACTTATAAGAAAATTTACTATATTATATAGTAAAAGTTGTTATACTGATAGGGAAAATTTGTAAATCATTTAATTTTGTCATATAGTATAGTAATTTTTAAACGTACGAATAAGAATTTATACACGGAAATGGTAATAAGTTTTATTATTGAAATTATAATCTTTGCTGGATATATTGTAAAAATCTTAATTATTTGAGTGTATTCCACTCTTGTTATAAAATATAGTAATTTTCCCTTGAAGATTGGTAATTTTTAATACACAATTTTTCTCTGGGTATATATTATTTTTTAACTTGTACAATAATATTCTTTAATACTTATTTTTTTATATTTATCGTCGCTCTTTTTATACTCCCAAATCGGTGCTAATCAGCGACGGAGGTCATACGATGTTTTTGTTAAAAAACCATTGGTTGAAAATGCATTCCCCATTGGTGCTTGTAGCAATCGGCCGGGGACGGGAATCGAACCTTGGTCTTCGAGATTACTAGCCCGGCGCCCTAACCGACAGAGCCATCGCAAGCCTCTTAATACTTATTTATTTTACTATTGCTGAAGCAATTTTCATAAACATGCTTATAAAATACTAAAGTTTAAATACGCGAAGGGAAATTATTTAATAATTCAAAATAAATAAAGGGTAGAGTATGTTCGAAAATGATGAAAAAATAATATTTTCTATATGTTATGTAGAATGTATGTAAACTGTTGAAGTTATTTGTAATAATAAGTTGTAACTGTTTAATATGCATAAAGTGTTTAATAAACTGTACCAATAATTTTGAAAAATTGACATGTTAAACTTCATTTAAATTTTCGATAATGTTTTGCATTTTTTTAAAATATCATAACTTTGGACAGGTATACAGACTAATTACAAGCTACAGACCATTAGAAAGGTATGGTTTCAAACTTTTTTTATAGATTTTTATAAAAAATTCGATTGTGGCGTGGTCACTTTATTTTAAACGTCAATGTCGACTGTACTTTATAAGTCATCGATCTAGAGAAATAATTCTAACCTGAAAGGATACATTCTAGAGAAAACCAGCAACTAATGTTACATATAATGTTATATAATAAAAGTTGATAGATTTTGAGATAAATAGCTAAAATCAGCTATTGTTGAAAAAAATGTGAAATAACTCACTTTTTGAGGTTAGAATAACTTTCAAACAATTTATTTTCAGCACCTACATTTTTTTCTCATAACATTTCCAGTCTATACCCAAAATTTGGTGCGGTTCAAAAATTTGATCTAACCTTTGACGTGAAATTGCCCATATGAATAATTAAATAAATAAACATAAATGGATAAATGATAAATAAATCAATTATAAATACAAAATAAATTAATAAATAATAGATAAATTCTTTTTTTATCCTGTAAAATTTGACTGTAATTTAGAACCTAAAAGTAGTAAGAATACCTTGTAGCGCGTCAACATACGCGTGGCCTATAGTCCAGGCTAATTAGACTCAAAAAGTGCTGTTAATTTACAAAATATATTAGATTAAAAACAATTAAATATAGACATTATTACATGTATAAGTATAAAATATATTAAATTTAAATCAATATTACAAGTATTTGAAAGTTATCGAGTAATGGACAACCTACCGAATTTACTCCGGGATTCTCGATACCGTCATTAAATTCATTTGAAATAAAAAAATACATTTTTACCTTTTGTTTATTGCTCCTAGTAACATTATTAATAGTTTGAAATTGTGTACATTACCTCAGACATTAGAATTGCAATAAAATAAAATCTTTTTGTTCTCGCTTACTCTTAGCTTTACACGTAAGGAAGAGGGCGAAATCATCGTTTTCAACAAGACTGACTAAGCAATATTTTTTTTGACCAGTTGCAGCATAGTGCGAAGATTTAAATTATAAATAATAATTCTATGGTAGTTTATTACTGCTTTATATAAACATTTAATTATTATAAAACTAAGTATTCATAAATATTTTCGACAATTGGATCGCTATCGAGAACTGGAACATTTACCTTATTAGAAAAAGAAAAATAAGTATTTTGCGACCAACGACGCGAAATACATACACAATTTTAAGCGAAAAGCCATGAAAATAACATAATCGAAATCGTGACATACAATTAAATAACCGTATACATATCAGACTATTCAAAGTCTGCATCACTCGATTTCTGGTGCATGGTAAGGGATAGACCGCTTTGAAATACCTTTAATCTACACACGAGCAGACCAAGCTGCTTGGTCGAATCCAAACAGATAGTCGAATAGGGAGCTTTGAAATTAGATAGGTGATTGATTGATGATACGAGGTGAAAGATGAAGTGGTTTAAAAAGTATAGTGGGGAATTATGCTTAATGATATTGAATGCTAAGGAACTGATAAGGAAGGAGCGTCTGGCCTCGACCGACAACCATTTCAAGCTTAACCTGCATGGGGTGACATAATCACGCTTTGCGACATCACCTCACGCAAATCTAATACACGCGTTCAACAACCTTCAAAGTTTTATGTATCTGGTCTGATCGACATAATTTCAGACCGCACACGCGTAATCAAAATGGGGAAAAATGAGCGCTTCAACCAAGTTCTTGTTAAGTTTCTATGATGAGCTTTTTTTATAGTATCGCAGTGAGTGGAGGACCCCATGTACACACTTAGAGATTGATGACACTTGTCTCGACCAGCCAAGAGTAGGAGAAATCATAACTCCGAGTGATTAGACTTCTTTTTCGTACTTCAAGTAATCGTTACATAGTCTAACTCTTGGGGCATGATCATAACTTTCATCTTTTCCACATTTAACTTAAGCCTATTCTTTTCAGCCCATGTACAGATTGCATTTGCATCCTGGGATACGCGCTGTACTCCCATTTCAAAGTCCGCCGAGAAAAACGAGTAATAAACATGGGCATCGTCCTAGGCAAATTATTTATAAAAATCGAGAACGTGATTGGACTAAGAACACTGTCTTCACGCAGTCCTGCATTAACCCCGAACCACTCTGACAGTTCACCAATCTCACTTGTAACAGTTTGTGTGCGGCCCACAAGATATCATTAAAACCAGTTCAGTATAGTATCCGAGCAACCGATACCACTCAGCTTAAGAATTAGTTGATAATCCGGCAAAGCATTGCAAGCCTTGAGGAAGTCGAACAGGACAAGAATCGTAATCATCCGAGGATCGATAGTCCTTCTAACATCATGCAATACCCCTAAAAGAGTCGTCTGGGTACTATACCCCTTCCAGAAGCCCGCTTGTTTATCAATTAGAATATGGTTGCTTTTCAGATAATGAGAAAGCTGATCATGCACTAATCGTTGCAGTATCTTAGGCAGCTCACAGAGTTTGGCAATCAATTCACCCTCTTTCAGAAGTCGGGAAAGTAACTAATAGAAAGCATATTATTAAATAAGTCTACAAAAGGAAGGATTAATTGAGGTTCAAATAATTTTAGCATTTTTGTCGAAATAGCCATTGCTTTAAAGGATGTCTTGAGAATTGCACGTTGCATACCCTTGGCTGTTAAAGTAGAGAAAGAGAATGAAGAAGATGAAGGCGATAAAAGACACATGTTGTATAGTATGGAAGCAAATGATTGAATGGTAAGTGGATGTACATGGTTAGAGATATCTGCATACTGAACGTTTAATTGATGAGCGGTGAAAAATTTTGGGAGACGGGTTCGTTTTTGAGCTGAGGCCCACATTTCTAAGACATTTCCAGGAGCTAGCAGGATCTTTATTGATGTTCAGTTTCTTTGCCAGACCACTACAAAAGTTACAAAAGTTACAAAATTACTAACTGATTTTCCCACTTGCCAATGAATCAAACATATATGTTGGGTTTATATAGAAAATCATAAAAAATTGTTTCAAAGTAGCTATAATCATCCCTGTTGAAAAAGCCTTATAAAATCCGATAAAATAATGGCTCATTGTATAGGGGTGTCGATAAAAATTTTATAGTAATATATAGGGCGATTTCTTTTTTATCGGTACCTATAATGAATTCCCCACAGCTACGAATCACAAGTTCCGAAATTTAGTTTTTATAAATTTTACCTGGTAAAAGATATAACAGTTTCTATGAGACTATTAAACTTATAGGCTTTTATAGAGATATGCTCATATAATTATTTATAGAAATCTATTCACTTTACCAATATGAATTCAGAATCGGCATATATCGTAATAAATTGATTGAAAAACTGTAAGCCTGTATAGATGTTTTACTACATCAATTACACAAGTACATCGAAGAAAATATTAATCGGGTTCTATAGTAAAACAAATGACTTTGAAAAAGTTATAATTCATACAAATTTCCCAATAAAAAATTTAATAAGCACTTGTCATGGAATTACTGTATATGTTTGTCTTTTTTTGCTTTCTAATGGTAGGTTTATAATTCGAGTCTATAAGGTATCCCAGGTGCAAAAACCTCATACCATACTATACAATAAATGCCTATAGTATTTTATAAGATAAACCTCACAAAAGAAAAAAACATTTTATGGTACAATATGATTTGTAACGTGGTACTTCGTCCTAATACCACAGTTACAAGTAATTTATTAATTTAATCAGGGACGACGGCCCCGAAGAACACGTCTCTGTCGTCGCCGTGGGTTGACGAGTCAACCCGTCGGGACACGGTAGCGGAGATAGGACGATCTCCTCTATACCGACAGACGTGGCGGGAAAATCGGGGATCGGAATGTGGTTTGCGGGTTAATCTATAATCAAAATGATAACGCGACCGTTAAGTTAATATAAAATAAATAAGTATTTATTTAATAAATTACACGGAGGTGCCCGACAATAATTAACGGGGCGTTCTCCCGGTCGCGTGGTATATACGCGGCAAGCAGGGGTTGCCCCCGTGCTCGCCCCGCGCAATACCCAATCGGTTTCGGTAGCACCGGTGTGCTACCGAACAAACATACACACACACTCACTCAACATACTCTAAATATATACCGACCAATGTCGGGTACTTACCGGGCTGGCTGGTCCATTGGCCCTGGTGTACGTCGGCGCCCCGACGTCTGCTGGCCGGTGGAGTCGGCCCGGTTTCCCGTCGTCCTCGACGGTAGTCTGCAGGTGCGGCCTGATGCCGCGGCGATTCGCCTACCTCGGGGAATTCTCAACCCGAGGTGTATGGTCCTTCGCACTGCACTTTCACAATCTCACTAGCACTCGCGTACGGCTTCCCGGAGTACGGACGAACCGGTCCAGTACTTCCCGTGGCTCGCGAAACTAAGCGTGACGAGGGGTTTAGAAGGTGCTGTCGCGGTCAAGACCGGCAGCGTACTGAGCTTTTCGGGAATTGTCGCATTCCCGAAAAGTATCTAACACACACACACAATAACAATAGAGTACATGGATGCTCGCACACATCCTCGCTCGTAGACATAAACACGCGTGTTTCGTGGCCTTGAAAAGGCAACGCACGAAACAATAACAATGTGCGAGATTTCACTATGTAATATATTATATACACGAAATAATATTTTAGATTCAATATTATTTTATTTCATTGCAACGACGTCTCGTCGCAAAACCCCCCACTAAACTCCACATCATCCTACTGATGTGAGAGTTGAAAAGAGGGCAATGAAATAAAATAATAATATGCACGCAGGTCGAATCTCCTCGCCTAGACGAACTAGGGCCGAGGAGTGGTGAGGTTCTTCTCCAAGGTGGCCATCACCAGTCGCAGGATAGTGTCTCTTGCTTCCGGATTATCTCCTGCTACCGCTTCCAACAGCAAGCGACTCTCGCGGAGGAGGTCAGCATCGCTGGAGGAGGACATTGGTAGCCTGGTGACAACGTTGCTGGACATCCCCGACGTTGCGTCCATCATGACGGAGGTGGAGGGCTGCTCAACCAAAGGAATTGGTGCAGGTTCAGGGGTCAGTATTGACAGCTCGGCTGGATAGCCGATTTGCCTGAACAGGACGTTGAGACCGGTCTGCACCGTCTCCAAAGGTCCAGAGTTTGGGACACCCAAACCCTGCGCCAAGTGACGTAGAAACGTCTCTTGTGGGGGTACCTCTCGGATCAGCTCGACGCGGACTGGCTGAGCTACACTCTCTTCTCGTCCGCGGGTCTTATCCTCTTCAGCCTCTTGATGGCCGGATATTGCTGGAGGAGGTTGGGCTAGGGAGTTCTGGTATTCCCTAGCACGCTGCTCGACTAACCATTGAGCATGATCGCTTAGGGCGAGTCGTACCTCCTTAATCGGCCCGGTGTGGCGCAGGCCAAATTCGGCTGCCTGACGGCGGTCTGCCTCCTCGAGCCGCCGAGCAATTACCGTGGAAGCAAAGGATGCTTTGCTTCCCTGGGGCTGTGCGTCCACAATACCCACCGGAGCTGCTCGGACTGTTGCAACGGTGGTCTCTTCCACCCGCCGCTTCTTTGCCTTACTGCGGCTTCCTTTCTGTCTGGCCCTCTTGGACACGGACTTCTTCTGTGTCCCAGACGTTGAAGGTTGTGAAGCCGCTGTTGGCGGGTCGGATAGTCCTCGGTCCCTGCGATTAGCCAACCATGCGCGGTAGGCATTCATGCAGCGAGGACATTTGGTGACAACCACCCCTCGGCGGCCGCAGTTGATGCAGAATTCCCGCGTCTGCATGGCCGCACACTCCCGGCGGTTGTGTCCCGGACGCCAACAATTAAAGCAGGCGTTATCCGGGGGGTCGATGGTTGGATCCGTCTTGATAGGATCCAACTTCTTGAACATCGCCCCACGACGCCTATACTTCTCCGCCTGGTCCACTCCTGACGGATTGGGTCGTGTAGAGGGTCGGCACCTAACGGGCAACATCTCTCTCCGAACCTGCGTCGGTGGTTTGGACACTGGGAAGGGTCTGCTCCTAGCGGGCGACATCTCTTCCTTTGGCGGAACCACTACTACCGACGCGATGGTACTCGGCACGGCTTGTGCCAGATGCCCATCGTCTACTGCCGAATAGTAGTCGTCGACCGTCCACTGGCGCAAGGGATTATACTTCTTGCGCCTTCGACGGCTTTCAGCGACTTCCCTTTGCCGCTCCCTCTCTTCTTGGCGGAGGTCCTCTGCATATCCGGCAGGCAGATAATTAAAACTACCCGTCGGTGTCTGCTGGTCGACCTCCATTCGCTCTACCGTCGTCTTGGGATTTGGCCTGGATTCGCCAGCCTGTGGCGGACTTGACACACCTTTAGGCCTTTCCAAGGGCAAGTCAACAGCCTCTACCGCCGAAGCGGCCTGGAGGTTGTTGCCAAGACCCGATGGTTGGGCCGGCAGGGGTCTCCCCACCACCTCGGCATAACTCCTCTTGACCATCTCCCTCGCTTCTGGTGGCGAGTTAGCCAGAAAGGTGGACGTGGATTCCTTATTATCTGCGTCCAGACAGTGGGAATCCCCGAAACGATTATGGTCGCGGACTGCTTGACGTTGGAATCGGCGGTAGCTTTCCGCGCTCCGTTCGGTCTCTCGCTTACAGAGCATTTGCTCGGTCTGAGCGATCAACCGTTTGGTTTCGTCCTCGTCCAGGGTGCTGAAACAAAGAAAGAAATTTGTTAATTAAGGTGGTTTGTTACCGGTCGCGGGGGGAATCGGTGCGGGGAGGGATTGTCGATTTCAGCTATTGTGGAAGTATTATGAACGACAAAATTAAAATACTAACCCCATGTAAAAACATTTGCCCGCGTGCTCGACGCACCGACTCGGCGAATTAAGAAAATTATTTAATTTTCAACTCGCCGTATCTCACAAAATTAATTAATGGATCGTTCCAAAAAAATTACAGAGTATACATTATAAGTACTAGTCCCTTACTGCCGCATTACAAAATGACTAAGGTATTATAAAACACGTAAAAAAAATTATAAACAAAAAACATTTTTTAATACGCTACTAATTTCTTAATTGAAAAAAAGTGAGTGGGGAAGTTTTAAAAACTGACAAAATAAAACTGCTGTATTATTTAAAATATATTAAAGAAGATGTGTACAAAATTTGAGGTCCAAATATGCAGTGGAAAAAAAGTTAGAGGTGATTTAGTGTTTTGCGTTCAAATAAAGACAAACGCGCACTTGGCTGACTGCGAGTCTCTCATTTCTGTCTTGTAGGGCCCTTGTAGCTCATAGCCCGCGCGACATTTTTTTCACATCTACGCTTGTATCTCGACAATAACAATGGATAAGCATATTTTTTAAGACGGGAATCTCTTTAGAAATAAATAATCTTTTATTTAAAAAGTTTTTATATTCAATCATAGATGTAGAAATATGTATAAATTACGGTAAAAGGATAAATTGTGTCATCACTCCATAAGAGCCTGTAGCAAAATTTTGAAGTTTGAACTAATTTATTTAAAAAATAAGGTCCGTGACCATATTCAAACCTTATTTGGTCATTAAAGCATATTAAATGGAATGTTTATAACGTGGTTTCATTCATATCTGTTATTGTCGACTTTAGTATCGAACCACCTTAACTACAAACAAATCATAGTTACATTAATCATATACAATCACTCATACTCAATCAATCACACACCCGGATACCCACTCTAAATTTTCTCCGTGGCTAGCCGCTCATCGCTGGCCTAGGATTTTCTCCTTGGCGGAACGTATCTCTTTAAATCAGATACGTGTACTTCAGACCTTTTCCGTCCAGACTCTTCAAGTCTTAAGACTACTGGTGATAGTATCTCCTTGACTTCGAAGGGTCCGTCGTACTTAGGCGCCAATTTGGCCGAAATACCTTTGGCCCCGTGCGATAACGTTCTACACTTCCTCATGACTAAATCACCTACTTGGAAGGAAGCCACGCGTCTATTTTTGTTATAGACTTTCTCTTGACGTCTCTGCTCTTCATCTATGTGTTTCCGCACTAGATCTCGAAGGGCATCAAGACGTTTGAGTCGATCCATCCACATCTCGGGATCGATAGGAATTTTAAATTCCCTCTTCTCAACCTCTCTACGCAGACTCTTTACCGGTTGAGGATGACGTCCAAAATTGAGCAAAGCTGGGGAAACCTTCGTACTTGATTGCGTTGCCGTATTAATAGCATGACGGAATTCATGTAGATGTTCATCCCAGCTGCGATGATCGGAATCCACAAAGGCCGCGATCATCGTCTTTAATGTCCTGTTTGTTCGCTCGATGGGGTTGGCTTGCGGTAGGTAAGGAGGAGTCGTGATCTGTTTTATCCCGTAATCCTCAAGCATTTGTGTCAACTTATTATTGACGAACTCTGTACCATTATCCGTAAGGAAGTAATCAGGAGTTTCCCAACGAAACAGTATGAGTTCCTCAAATGCTTTCGCAACCGACTTACCGGTAGCAGCTCGTAACGGTTTTAATTCAACCCACCTCGTGAACAAATCTTGTAAGACCAGTATATATTTGTATTGGTTCTTACTACGAGGCAGTTCCGTTATATCTGCCGCAACCACAGCCCACGGTCTCTCAATATTACGCTTGCCCATCAAACCTTGAGGGCCCGCCTGTGAGACTTTATATCGTTGGCAGTCTATACACTGCACAACGAATTGCCTGACATCATGATAGATACCCGGCCAATAATAGTCTCTTGCCACTCGGTCATAGGTCTTCTCCACTCCTAAATGACCACACGATGGAGGGCAATGCGAATCCTCTAGTACGCGCGTCCTATGTTCAATGGGCACAACCAATCTCCATCCCTCCTCTTGACCCGTGATTGGGTCCAGCAGCTTATCGGTCGTGAATCGATAGAGCATTTCATCCTCAATTTTCCATTATGGAAACTTTTGAGGACTGGACCTCACATCATCCAATCTGGCGATGTACCATGGGTCGATAATCACGTCAAAGGAGGCTATTTCAACTTCGTCCGAGTCCAGGTTAACAGCGCGAGAGAGTGCGTCGGGAACATAGTGTAGTGCACCTTTCTTGTGCACAATCTCGAAGTCCCACTGTTGCATCTCAAGCACTCAGCGCGCTAGTCTGCCGGTGGGCTCTTTAAGAGTTTTCAACCATTTGAGCGCGCTGTGGTCCGTCACAGCTTTGAAACGATACGCTTCAATATATGGCCGAAGTTTCTTAATTGCCCAGATTAAGGCTAGACACTCTTTCTCCGTCGTCATATAATTACGCTCCGCCTTGTTCAACACTCGGCTGACGTAAACGATCGGATGCTCGAAACCATCTTCATCTTCTTGGGTTAACACAGCCCCAATAGCGTAATCACTCGCGTCACTCTGGACCGAGAAAGGCTTAGAGAAGTCTGGTCGAGCAAGCACTGGCGCGCCGGCTAGAGCTAACCTGAGTTCACGGAACGCCGCGTCCTGCTCTGGTCCCCACTCCCATGGCTGGTCCTTACGGAGTAATCTCCGAGTAATATCCGACTCTCGATTTATAAAACGAGAATACCAACCGACCATGCCAAGGAAGGAACGAAGTTGTTTAACATTTCTTGGGGTCGGATAATTTAGGACAGGAGCCACTCGATCCACATCGGGTCGAAGTCCATCACCATCCAGGCGGTACCCAAGGAACGTAACGCTCGAGCAACAGAACTGACACTTCTCTCTGTTCAATTCTAGCCCTGCGTCCACTAGTGTCCTTAGAACCATTTCCAACCATTTTAAATGTTCCTCGAAAGTTTCGGTTATAACGATTAGATCGTCCAGGTAACCGAAAACATGAGGTTCAACTTCGGAACCAAATAGAGCATCGATCAACCGTGCAAATGTCATGGGTGCATTCATCAGTCCGAACGGCATCCGTGTGAACTGCCACAACCCAGACCCAGGCACAGCGAAGGCGGTGTAATGTCGACTAATTTCTGACATTAACACTTGGAAATATGCCTTCTTAAGATCGATCTTAGAGATGAATTTGGCATTATGTAACTTATCCAGAATCGAATCCATATTCGGTATTGGATATGAGTCACGTTTTGTTACCGCATTCAAATCTCGGAAGTCTATACAAAAACGATAGCTACCTTCGTCTTTGCGGACTATCACTGGAGCGGCAGACCATTCACTTGCACTCGGTTCAATTATTCCTCTCTCAAACATTTTTCTGACTTCTTGCTGGGCGAATTCGAGGACTTTAGGCGACATACGTCTTGGTTTGTGACGTACTGGTCGTGCACCTGGCTCTACTTCCACGTGATGTTCGATCAACGTAGTAAAGCCATGCACATCGCCTGGTGGTGGTAATAAGTTCTCTACTAACTTTCTTACCCTCTCTCGCTGGTCATCGTTAATCTCGATGATACCTGCACACTCTGCGAGAATCCTCGTGTCTCCGTCTCGGACTCCATCCTTGACAAAAGACTGCCATTTTCCGGCGCCAACACGCCAGAGGGCATCGCCAATTTTAACCTCGATGTTCCAATGTTGAAGGAAGTCCATACCGAGGATCATCGAGTGTTCCATACTCTCGACTATTCTCAGTTGGATGTTGCCATCTAATCCCTCAATTCCGAATAGAACATCTAACAAACCTAGGACTTTCAGTGCCGGTCCTGCGACACCCCGCACGACTACCTTGGCCGGTTTCCACTTATCCCTGTAGCATTCCGCTACGTCAACGCGTATAAGTGAAACCATTGCTCCTGGGTCGAACAATGCTTTAAAGTCCTTGCCACCAAGTCTTACCGAGAAGAATAAACGGTTTTCGGATTGCACTCCCGCAACCATGTCTTCGGCTTGACTGTCAAGTAGAGCTGGAGTCGAACTTGTCTCTATGGACGTCTTCGGGACGGCTCCTGCCCCCCCCCCCTGAACTGTTCTAATCGGCAACGATTTTGAACTGTTCATCACCTGATCAAGAGAGACAGTCGTTTTACTCTCATTAGACTGTTTTATACTCTTTTCTTTGATCATAGGTTGGGGTGACAATGAGTAACGAGTATCATCATTCTCATTGGTGGGGTTACACAAGTTTAGAGTTTTTCTCTCGTTCTCTGTTTCCTTCAGTAACCGTTTGTGTTCGTTAACAGCCTGCCTACGGAGTACTTCAGACCAGAAAGACTCTTTGTTTTTCTTGATCTCTAGAAGTTCTAAATCTGCTTTGTTCGGCGCTTCGAACGTTGGAGTTAGCTTGGAAGGAGTCTCAGCCTTAACCATAGGTAACTCAGCAGATTTCGGCGAATTCGGATGTTCAGAGGTATTCTCTCTTACCTTCTGAACGTTTGTTTGCTCTCCGTTAAGCAGTTCAGCAAAGTCAGTGAGGTGTTTGTCCTTCTTAACAAACAACCTCGCGGGTTCACCAACCCGTATTTCTTGCCCCCTAGAGCTATTACGCTCTTTTAATTGCGTGCAGGGCCCAGGGGGCGATTCTGGTACCCTGCCGCTAGGTTTCCCAGATATTGCCGTACATGCTCACACTTTGGGCAATTATCTAGGGTTACCCCAGTTATGTGGCACACCTGACACTCAATAGGCGCTGCCACGTTCGGGCACTGGTCCGCTGTATGTCCCATACTTGCGCAATGTAGGCAAGTCTGATTGGGACAATCGGAATATCGATGTCCTACTTTGTGGCATGTAAAACATATGCCAAAGAAGGGACTATTCGGATTCCTTTGCAAACCAGCGTCTTGGGTCTGCCTCTGCGTAGTATGATCATATACCGTGCTTTGTCTACGTTGAGGCGTATAGACGGGTGTCGTCTGAGCTTGAGCAACGTATTGTTTCGGCCTAGCACCGTTATATTGTTGCTGCTTTGACCCTGTCTGTCTATTTCCCGAAGATTGTCTTGCATTATTAATATTTTGTGCACCCACGAAATTTTTATTTTGTTGCAAGTACTGACGTTGACTAGTGTTGCGAGTACCATACACATTGGCTACTTCACAATCACTTGAAGATGGGCTAGAAGAATGTTTCTTATTTTTCTTGCTCCGTTTCTTTTTCAACGTCTTCTTCTTCGGCGGTGGAGATGGCTGAGAAACCGGTTGGCTCTTCTTATTCTCAACTAATGAGGCCACTTTCCCCGAAACTTTTGACGAACTCCGTTTTGGGAAAGCTTGTGGGATATGAACTTGTTCTCTTGGTGTGGGTTCCGCAAACCTCTTGTCCCATACCAAGTGTTGTTCATATTCTTTACCGTACTTCATTATGTCTTCGAATTTATTTATGGATCTCGAGGACATAAACTTGCGGCACTCCGGTCTCAATTGAGAATATGCCATCTCTACTTGTTGGCGCAGCGGAGGAGGTCGGCGGAATTTCCGCACAATAGCCTTAAAGCAATTTAGGTATTTTACGACCTTCTCTCCTTTGCCTTGCGTGCGGCGTTGTAGATCCTCAAACAAATCTTGATCTCGCAACTCCTGACCGTATTCATTCAAAAATTCATTTTCAAAGTCATACCAGTTACGTAAAGAAGATTGCACGGCCCTATACCAAAATAGGGCTGTCTTCTTAAACACGCAAGGCAATGCGCTGAGAATACGCCGGTCAGAGAACTGGTCGTCATTCCTGAAATCTTGTAAACTATCTAGGAATTCTTCGGCATCGTCGTTGGTCTCCCCATCGAACGACAGACCCCAGTCTCTGAGGGCTCTTGCACAACCAGGCCGATCCTTTCTATCTCTCACTGGTGGCTGGTTGTATCCCAAAGGGACTAATGCACCCATGTCCTCACTTTGGTTATACGTATCACGCCGGTGGACATCTCGACTCGGCGATGGTACTCTGCTACGTCTGTCAGGGAGGCGCTCCTTGCGATATCTACTCGCATAGTAAGCGGTTGCCTCTTCCCTATTCGTAGTGTAATATTCGTCCGAATCTAAGTTACTAAGATTAGAATCGGTTTGAGTACCTTGATCGCGTCTAGCGACAGCTCGCTCGTGTTCGACGGGATCATTATTCGTTTCGCGGAATCTGTTGTAACCATTGTCACACTGTGTAGAGGCTTCCCTCTTAGTGTAAGTCCTTTGGCTACGATCGGACGTGTGAGACTTACGATTCCCTTCATTCGGTAACCGTCTAGAAGTGGATGTTGCACTCCTGTGATAGCGCTCACCTTCCGAGAACGATTCATCATCTGCTTCTTCTGGTGCTGGCGCATATCTGTGTGAGGAGGTCCTGTTGTTATGCTTGTCATAACTAACCTTCCTCTGACAGGTACCGTATTGATCGCGATTATGTGAATGATAATCTGGAGCTTCCCTCCGATTATCAGTCGACTGCCTGCGATCGTTGGAAGGGAGTTCATAATCCCTGCTCGTCTGTTGCCGCGACTTATCTGACTGAATCTCCGAAACGCGCTTTTTAATAGCTCCAGAACTACTAAAATGGCTGGGAGTAGACCGTCCATGTGCATCGGAATTCAGTCCAAAATCGTTACGACGATTGGTGCCCTTTTTCACTGGGTTGTGGTTACCAACCAACGAGTTACGCTGATCCCGGTGTGACGCATGTGATGAATTTATAGCATGCGTCTCACCTAGACTAGTATATGTGGCGGTCGACACCGTCACTTGTCTCGAAGGTGGTGAGTTAGCCGTCGGAATCGCCGCTTCTGTGTTAATGCCAGCTGCATTATCAGAAAGCGGTCTTGATTCACCCGTCGGCGTGGGCACTCTAGTATGTGTAGTCACATTTCCCTCTTCTTCCTGAATGGGGGTTATGTGCTCACTTGTTGGTCTATTGTCTGACAACTCAGACTCTATAGACCTGTCGGTACCAGAAGGGATCACACTACCTCTTCTGGAGCGCTTTTGGTGCTTCTGCCAGAACTGTGGACAAGCTAAGGGCTTCGTCGCTGGTTGGGCAGAAGTATCCTCGTCGTAATTGGGATTCCAAGGCACGTCAATTTGAGGATCATAACACTTAATCCTATGTCTCAGAAGGCGCTCTCTACACTCAAACTCTTCGCTATTAGCATTAAGGTGCAAACGATCGAGCTGGGCGTAGATCTCCTCCAAAGGAAGTGATCTGATGTCCTTTTTAATGTGCCTCGCATCCCGCGAGTCACTAAGTATTTTGCACATACGCGTCTCGTAGCTGCCCATCGTAATTTTTTTAATAAGGCAGAGACGGCGTTGTGCACCTGGGGATTTCTTCTCAGCTGGCACACCAACTGCTTCCCCGTATGCCCTGTAAAGTTTGGACAACTGAGGAGATAGCTCAGAGTCCAGATTCAAATATAGAGTACAAACTACTCTATATGAGAGGGCATACCTTATATAAAGAGAAAAGGATCACACAAAAAAAAATTCCGATCCGAGTTTGGCAAACTAATTAAATAATAAAAAAATCTAAATAAAAACAAGAAAAATTAATTTAAATTAATTTAATCTATAAAAAAATTTTATTTGCCATCAGATTCGAAAGCTTAATCGAATCTGTTTTCGGATCAAAAGAAAAAATTTTTGTTGTCGATCTTCTCTTTAAACCTAAGTAAAATTGCAAAAGATACTTGGACCAATCCAAGACCGAATTAATTTGACAAACAAATTAATTTGGTAACAATTTAAAAATAAATTGCTATCGATTGCAACTTACAAAGAAAAATACTAATAAAAAAAAATTTTTTAATTCGCTGACACGAGAAATTAAATATTAAGGAAAAAAAAAAATTCTAGAAGCCACAAATATAATTATTTTGACAAACAAAATAATTATAATTTTACACAAAATGTAAATCTCATACAAAAGAGAATTTTGTGAAAATTAGCTTCAAAAGAAAAGAATTTTCAAAAGTAAGATCACACAAAAAAAAATTAAATGTGATTGAAACAGCAAAAAAAAAATTTGAAGTTGATTTAAAACGCACAAAAAAAAATTTATTTTATTGTTAACCTCCAACAAAAATTTTAATTTATTTTTTTAGAACAAATTATTTATTTTATTTATTACTAATTTTATATACTATATTATATTATATTATACAAAAATTAATAATATAAATATGCAATTAATTTGACAAACAAATTAATTGCAATTTATTTCTTAATTTGGAGGAAAAGCAAAAAAAAATTAAGAGAATAAGTCAAAGAAATTTCCCGTCAGCAGAATTAATGTTTAAGTGACAAACACTTAATCGAAATAATATTAATATTAACAATAAATATAAATGTAACACCGATATCACGATGTGTCTCAGCACTAATGCGAGCCAAAATCGTGACGGTAATACAAAAAAAATTTATCAACCTTGACTTATTTGACTAACAGACAATGTCAAAATTGATTATAATAATATTAATAATTATTAGCACACAACAAAAAAAAATTATTGTATAAGTTCGAAATTATCAGCTGACTAACAGCGTGATAATATCATTGAAAAATCAATTACAAGTATATATATATATGTATTACAACAAACAAATTATTAATAATAATAATGATAATAATAATGATAATAAAATTAATAAATATAAGCAATAAAAAATATTATTGGTCGTCTCGAACTGATACACAATCAGTGAGCCGAACTCAAAAATATTTTACACACTCACAAATTGTTAAACTCGCTTTTAAAGCGAGCTAACAAAATTCATGCAATTAAATTAAAAATGAAATTACGGTCGCGCAGAGGGGGAAATTTTCCTTCTTGCGTAGCAACGAAGGATAGCCGCGCGGTATATGCCGTATAGTGTATATTCTCTTTCTCTCTCTCTCTCGATACTCGTTACACTTACGCCGCGCGAGTCTAACGCCGGCTAGTTGGGATTTTCTCTCTCTCTCCCACTAGCGGACTCGTGCTCACTCAGCACTACACGACTCCGCGACGCAATGTCTCTCTCTCTCTCACGCACTGGTTCTCTCTCACTCTCTCTCTCTCTCTCTCTCTCTCTCTCACAACCACAATATACGGCTAGGGATACCCGCGCGTCCCTACTCTAACGCGAACTCAAAATTTCAAATTTCTATTCTCGCTCTCTCTCTCTCACTCATACACACAATTCAATTATAATAGCATGCATCCATGCCATTATGCTCTCTCTCTCTCTCTCGCGACTTCAAAGCGAAAATTTTAATAATAAATAACCCGCTATTTCTTATCTAAGTACAGGTAAACCTGCACCCAGAATAAGTACTTATTTTAAAAAATAAGAAAAGTTTTACCGACCCGAAAATCCTCGACACGCAGGCGGTACAACTACCGTCCTGTCACGGTCGCCATTTGTAACGTGGTACTTCGTCCTAATACCACAGTTACAAGTAATTTATTAATTTAATCAGGGACGACGGCCCCGAAGAACACGTCTCTGTCGTCGCCGTGGGTTGACGAGTCAACCCGTCGGGACACGGTAGCGGAGATAGGACGATCTCCTCTATACCGACACACGTAGCGGGAAAATCGGGGATCGGAATGTGGTTTGCGGGTTAATCTATAATCAAAATGATAACGCGACCGTTAAGTTAATATAAAATAAATAAGTATTTATTTAATAAATTACACGGAGGTGCCCGACAATAATTAACAGGGCGTTCTCTCGGTCGCGTGGTATATACTAGGGCTGCCGATTGGATTCGAATCTTTGAGTATTTCAAGATTCGGATACCCGAAATCCGGATAGATCCGAATCTCAGATTCGTAGATCCGGATACTCTAAAGTATCCGGATCTTATACGGATCCAAGATTCGGATCTTACGGATCCAAGATCCGGATCGTACGGATCCGAGATCCGGATCTTACGGATTCGAGATCCGAATCCTGTAAATAACGTTTCCGGACCGTTTATCTTGTAAATTACAGTTATTAATAATTACCTAAATATTAGAAGTGAGCGAGTACCCGAAATTTCGAGTTACACGGCCCAAAAACTCAACTCGACGATTTGGATTCATGAAAATAAGCAAGCTTTAAGCGCTGATATCTTTGGTATCAATTAGTCGATTTAAGCGTACTTAGAAGCGATTAAAAGCTCTCGGGAATACGAAAAAAATTCTAATTCAATCCAAAATTCAATTTGTTTCATGGAAAAGACCAAAAATTCGCATTGTTATGAACAATTGAACTTGATAATAAAATGTAGAAAAGTACATTGCATTAAAATGAACATTGCACCTAATCAACAATCAAAAGCATTACCGTGTTATTCTTTTCTGTTAGAAAAGCAAAAAATTAAAAAAATACCTTTGGGAAACGGATTTTATCTGAACTCTGAGATATGTTTTTTCAATATATATATATTAGATTAGAACTTACAATTGGCATGCTACTATGGATACTAAATATTACACTGTATTATGTAATGTTTCAATAAAACTTTTTAAATATGGTTGAATAATTGGTTTATTTAATGAAAGTGATTTCAAAAGGAATACCGAAGGAAAGAAAATCCGTACGATCCGGATCCCGGATCCGTACGATTCGGATCCCGGATCCGTAAGATCCGGATACTCTAAAGTATCCGGATCTACGAATCTGAGATTCGGATCTATTCGAATCTCGGATATCCGGATCTCCGAATCTTCGGATAATCGGCAGCCCTAGTATATACGCGGCAAGCAGGGGCTGCCCCCGTGCTCGTCCCGCGCAATACCCAATCGGTTTCGGTAGCACCGGTGTGCTACCGAACAAACATACACACACACTCACTCAACACACTCTAAATATATACCGACCAATGTCGGGTACTTACCGGGCTGGCTGGTCCATTGGCCCTGGTGTACGTCGGCGCCCCGACGTCTGCTGGCCGGTGGAGTCGGCCCGGTTTCCCGTCGTCCTCAACGGTAGTCTGCAGGTGCGGCCTGATGCCGCGGCGATTCGCCTACCTCGGGGAATACTCAACCCGAGGTGTATGGTCCTTCGCACTGCACTTTCACAATCTCACTAGCACTCGCGTACGGCTTCCCGGAGTACGAACGAACCGGTCCGGTACTTCCCGCGGCTCGCGAAACTAAGCGTGACGAGGGGTTTAGAAGGTGCTGTCGCGGTCAAGACCGGCAGCGTACTGAGCTTTTCGGGAATTGTCGCATTCCCGAAAAGTATCTAACACACACACACAATAACAATAGAGTACATGGATGCTCGCACACATCCTCGCTCGTAGACATAAACACGCGTGTTTCGTGGCCTTGAAGAGGAAACGCACGAAACAATAACAATGTGCGAGATTTCACTATGTAATATATTATATACACGAAATAATATTTTAGATTCAATATTATTTTATTTCATTGCAACGACGTCTCGTCGCAGATTATCAACAAAATAAATGGGCGGTTCGTTTACCGGATCGTATGAGCTGAGACATCCATAAAAACAATCTTAATCAAATTGTTAATCGCGTTCTACCAGGCAATTCCGTATTTATTATTTATAACAAATAGTCATGTATCCGGTTTTCGAATATTCGACGTCTTAGTGTGCATTGAATGAATAAGGTTCTATAAAGCTTTTCACTATATTGTCCACTAACAGCTATCGGTGTCTACCGTTAAATTCCATAATTTTAAAGCAATCATTACAGTTCTTTTATAAGGTTTTACGAGGATCGACGCATGTATTGGGCATACGACCTATCCATTACTACCGGCTGCGCCAGTAATAACAAATCTTAATCAAATCACTAATCCCATTATACCAGGCAATTCCATATTTATTATTTATAACATATAGGCATGTATCCGGTTTTCGAATGTTTGACGTCTGTATAAGGTTTTACGAGGTTCGACGCATGTAAGGGGCAGACGGCCTATCGGGTTTTATCGGTTGCGCCAACAATAATACGAATTACATAAGTATACTTAATAATTCAACGATACTCGTGTGACACTTTCATGTATTCTTAGTTTTGTAGCCTTTAGTTATAAATGTTTTTCATTATTATTCTTCATGCATATAAAGATAGAAGTTTCTATGATATACTACTAATAAACATGAAAGAAATATTAAATTTATTTTATATAAACTTATCCAATATAATAATTCTTTTCTTTTCAGGCATCAAATCGAACTCAATTACATGTTAATTTTCAGTATATTTTCAAATACAAAGAATATTCTTCCTCCAAGGACAAAACAGTTCTGGAAAACAAATAATTTTAATTCAATTTGAATGTGCTATAAATTATAAAACTAATTAATAGCAATAGTTAATAGCTCTGAGTGAGTAATATTTTACATATACTGATATATATATGGGAGATTCCATGTGAAGTGATCCAGTTAAAAAATAGAATTTTGTTTTAATGTATAGAATCAGTAAAAAACTACTTGAATAGAGTGTAGCTAAATTTTTAGACCTGAATTACAATCAGTACCAAAGCTGTAGCCAGTTAAAAAATCGAATTTTTTGAAAAAATTGACTTTTTGGCCATGTTTATCACTTAATAACTTAATAATACTTTAGTTATACTTAAATTTGAAAAAGTTTATTAATTTCAAGAAGAATCAGTTGAAATATTTCATTTATATTATTTTAAAACTTTGAATATGGTTATAATCAATAAAAACCTTTATAGTAAAAAAAAGGGTTGTACGATCAAAAATATTTTATCCATCCAAAAATCTAATTCATCGATGATTAATTACCTTCAAAATAATGCAAAGTTTGAGTGCGGCAGAGCATTTCAGACAAAGTTATGGTGTTTTCAGGCAAATTTCTTAAAAAAAGAGAGCGAATGCATTTTATGAAAAATACAGACTAACCGTATACTTGCATTCAAACAATATGAAACTATTATTCCTTAATATTACTAAAATATACTATTTATTGTTAGTTACTGATACTTTATAATCTCTAAGTTGCTTACAAACACAAAACAGTAGGTATAAGCAGTTATACCTGTTATATACTTGGATAAATACCTGAAACTTTTTATAATTCCAATAAATCCATTATATAACAAGTATAACTAAAAGTATCAGACTTAAATAAAACTAAATAAAAGTATCAGTAACTAACAATAAATAGTACATTTTAGTAATATTAAGGAATAATAGTTTCATATTGTTTGAATGCAAGTATACGGTTAGTCTGTATTTTTCATAAAATGCATTCGCTCTCTTTTTTTAAGAAATTTGCCTGAAAACACCATAACTTTGTCTGAAATGCTCTGCCGCACTCAAACTTTGCATTATTTTGAAGGTAATTAATCATCGATGAATTAGATTTTTGGATGGATAAAATATTTTTGATCGTACAACCCTTTTTTTTACTATAAAGGTTTTTATTGATTATAACCATATTCAAAGTTTTAAAATAATATAAATGAAATATTTCAACTAATTCTTCTTGAAATTAATAAACTTTTTCAAATTTAATGTATATAAGAAAAAATTGTTAGATTTTGAGTTATTAAGTGATAAACATGGCCAAAAAGTCAATTTTTTCAAAAAATTCAATTTTTTGATTGGCTACAGCTTTGGTACTAATTGTAATTCAGGTCTAAAAATTTAGCTACACTCTATTCAAGTAGTTTTTTACTGATTCCATACATTAAAACAAAATTCTATTTTTTAACTGGATCACTTCACATGGAATCTCCCATATATATATATATATATATATATATTATGCTCTTGTTAAAAAGTAATTCAATTAGTATATTCTTGTAAAATAAGTTTTTCTTTTTAATTATTGAAATATGGAAAAATATTAACCTAACTTGTAAAAAAAAATATTCAAAGTTTATACTACGTCTATGTTTAAGTTAATTAGTGATGTTAATAAGATAACAGCCAAACTCTAGACAGTTGCATGTAATCTTAATTTGGAATTATTTAGTTATAAATATTTTTTATTGTTAATCTTCATGCAAGGAAAGCTAAAAGTTTTCTATTATAAAGCTACTAATAAAAATCAAAGAATTATTAAATTTATTTTATATAAACTAAAACACGTTCACTGGGGATCAGGGTGAACGGCTCCCTTACAATAAATAAATAACACTCTGTGTCTGTAGCTAGAACTTTAATGAAAATAAAATGCTTATACAATAATAAAACGGAAATGTAGTCACGGTCGCCAGCCGCGTTCACGCGGCAAATTTTATATGTATACTACGCGCGATTACCGCACACACACGCACAAATCACAGCTTATTCAGGAAGCTAGAAAACAGGAAATTTAGGCAGGAATTCTCACCTGCAAAATGCTTGAAAAGAAACAATTCAATAAAAAAGTAACCACTGTCGGTAATAACTACGTATAATTTAAAGTTAATGTCTATAGTTCGACGGCCCGACTCTAAATCACCGAGTTCGTCGTGATGAACCGATCAGCGAATCCGCGCGCATGTGCCACGCGCAACAGTTGGCTCTCGTTCGCTTGACTCGGCCGATCCAACGTACGTATTGTTTATGTGCAGTGAACACCTCCGTCCCCGTGCACCGTCTCAGCTGCTGGATACTAACAACCCGGAGTCTCATCCACAGGAACAACGTCAACAAACGGTAAAATACTCTAGTTCCATACAATAACCTGTATTTAGTGTAGTTAGAACTGCCATGTCACAAAACTTATCCAATATAATAATTCTTATACGATTCACTGATTCAAGTAAACTCTGTAAAATAATTCAGAATGTGTAACGGCATTAATATGTATTCTTTCATTAGTATACTCTTGTATAAAAGTTTATCCTTCATTATTTTTTAAAAATAAAAAAAATATTAACCGAACTTTTAGAACAAATATTTCAATATTCAATATTCCTATATATTTAACTATTTTAGTAATGGTTATAGAAATAACTGTCAGACTCGAGTGACACTTGCAGGTATTCTTAAGAATTAGTTACTACTAATTAGTTTTGTTAATTAATTATAAATCTTATTCATTGCTATTTTTCATGAAAGTATAAAACGAAGTTGTCTACAGTAAGCTACTAATAAACGACAAAGAAATATTAAATGTAATTTTAAATAAACTTATCCAGTATAATAATTCTTATATGACGACTGATGCAAGTAAACTTTGTAAAATATTTGTATACATTTGTATGTATTCTTTAATTAGTATACATTTGTTAGATAAATTTGCTTCGTTATTCTTCAAATAGTTAAATATAGTAACCTGACTATTAGAAAAAATATTTCAATTATACAATATTTCTATGTATTCTTAGTTTTGTGCCCATTAGTTTCAAATGTTTTTCATTAATATTCTTCATGCATATAATGATAGAAGTTTTTATTACAAACTACTAATAAACATCAAAGAAATATTAAATATTTCTATATTTAAGTGATTTATTAATGGTTATAGAAATAACTGTCAGACTCGCGTGACACTTGCAGGAATTCTTAATTTTGTGCCCTTTAATTATAAATATTTTTCAATGTTATTCTTCATGAAAGTAAAGATAGTGGTTTTCTACAGTAAGCTAGTAATAAACACCAACCCAGACGGAAATTTATTTTTCCAGAAAGAGCTAAGAAAAGCTAATAAATTTTATAATCAATTTATAATATGCAGATTTTGGATTCTGTTAATAGTTAGTAAGAATTTATAACTTTTATTAGCTCTTCTTAGCTTTTGCTAGATTTTATTAGCTTTTAGGTTTTTTTCAAAAGTAAAAGAAATGTGCGAGTTTAAAAAAGCTAATAACTACTAATAACTTTTTTAAATTATTATATACAGTAAATAAGTATTTAGAATTTTTATGAATATTTACCAATAGCAATCTTTTATTAATAGCTTTTGTTTTTTTGCATACATCACTTAGAAACAGCTAAAAACAGTTAAATATAGGAAAATGCAACAGTTACTATTAGTGTCATTTTATCGCTTTTCACGATATTTTCGAAATACAAAAATCTAATAAAACCTAATAAAGCTTAGAAATATTTACGAAATTTTAAAAACAACTAATAAAATCTTATAAACATTACCAATTTTTTAAACTATTACTACAGTCCAAAATCCGCACTTTATAAAGTGTTATGAAAATCTAATAAAAGCTAATAACTTTTATTAAGTATTTATAAACATTATTCGCATATGATTATTTCCGCTAGGGAAAGAAATATTAAATTTAATTTTCAATAAAGTAATCCAATTTTGTTAATCTTTTATATCATTCGATGATTCATGTTAACATTTAAAATAATTCAGAATTTGTTACGGAATTAGTATGCATTCTTTATTTAGCATTTTCTTGTAATAAAGTTTATACTTCATTATATTTTTAATATGAAAACATATTAACCTATTTTTAGAAAAAATATTTCAATTATACAATATTTCTATGTATTCTTAGTTTTGTGCCCATTAGTTTCAAATGTTTTTCATTAATATTCTTCATGCATATAATGATAGAAGTTTTTATTACAAACTACTAATAAACATCAAAGAAATATTAAATGTAATTTTAAAAAACTTATCCAGTATAATAATTCTTATATGACGACTGATGCAAGTAAACTTTGTAAAATATTTGTATACATTTGTATGTATTCTTTAATTAGTATACATTTGTTAGATAAATTTGCTTCGTTATTCTTCAAATAGTTAAATATAGTAACTGACTATTAGAAAAAATATTTCAATTATACAATATTTCTATGTATTCTTAGTTTTGTGCCCATTAGTTTCAAATGTTTTTCATTAATATTCTTCATGCATATAATGATAGAAGTTTTTATTACAAACTACTAATAAACATCAAAGAAATATTAAATATTTCTATATTTAAGTGATTTATTAATGGTTATAGAAATAACTGTCAGACTCGCGTGACACTTGCAGGAATTCTTAATTTTGTGCCCTTTAATTATAAATATTTTTCAATGTTATTCTTCATGAAAGTAAAGATAGTGGTTTTCTACAGTAAGCTAGTAATAAACACCAACCCAGACGGAAATTTATTTTTCCAGAAAGAGCTAAGAAAAGCTAATAAATTTTATAATCAATTTATAATATGCAGATTTTGGATTCTGTTAATAGTTAGTAAGAATTTATAACTTTTATTAGCTCTTCTTAGCTTTTGCTAGATTTTATTAGCTTTTAGGTTTTTTTCAAAAGTAAAAGAAATGTGCGAGTTTAAAAAAGCTAATAACTACTAATAACTTTTTTAAATTATTATATACAGTAAATAAGTATTTAGAATTTTTATGAATATTTACCAATAGCAATCTTTTATTAATAGCTTTTGTTTTTTTGCATACATCACTTAGAAACAGCTAAAAACAGTTAAATATAGGAAAATGCAACAGTTACTATTAGTGTCATTTTATCGCTTTTCACGATATTTTCGAAATACAAAAATCTAATAAAACCTAATAAAGCTTAGAAATATTTACGAAATTTTAAAAACAACTAATAAAATCTTATAAACATTACCAATTTTTTTAAACTATTACTACAGTCCAAAATCCGCACTTTATAAAGTGTTATGAAAATCTAATAAAAGCTAATAACTTTTATTAAGTATTTATAAACATTATTCGCATATGATTATTTCCGCTAGGGAAAGAAATATTAAATTTAATTTTCAATAAAGTAATCCAATTTTGTTAATCTTTTATATCATTCGATGATTCATGTTAACATTTAAAATAATTCAGAATTTGTTACGGAATTAGTATGCATTCTTTATTTAGCATTTTCTTGTAATAAAGTTTATACTTCATTATATTTTTAATATGAAAACATATTAACCTATTTTTAGAAAAAATATTTCAATTGTACAATATTTCTATGTGTTCTTAGTAACACCAAAGCCACTTGAGAAATACAAATTTCGCGCCAAAAATGTAATCGACTATTCCGTGTTTATTGTAATACTAAACCGCTTATTTATGTGGTAATACTGATTAAACCCTATAAACGAACCACATAGGTTGCTTGACAATATTAGAATATACCGGTAGATTCGGATAAATAATGCTCGACTTTATAGTACACGTAGCCTACATGTATCTTATGAAAATTTCTACATTTTGTACGTGTTGCCTATGTGTAGCTTCCATGTAGATATTGTAAATATTTAGTGTACCTGTGATATTTATGGAGTGCACTCTATAAACATTTCAGATACACTAAATATTTAAAATATCTACACATAAGCAACATGAGTGTTAAGGTTGAAAAAAGAAAATATCCACACGCTTATAATATACATATTCGTTATATATTTGGCAGATATCACATGTATAAACATCAACTCCACACGAACCAAACACGAATGTACGTGGATTTCTAATATGGGATTCGGTCACAAGATACATGCATGATACATGTTTTAAACAACATGTCGCACACACGTTTTCTATATGTGTATTACATGTAATTCTTTTTAAGCGAAGAACCACATAGGTTGCTTGTCAATATTAGAATATACCGGTAGATTCGGATAAATAATGCTCGACTTTATAGTGAAATGTCCTATTCAACCCGATAAATTGCAGTTATGCAAAATCGTTAATTATTTGTAATTCAGATACATGCCTATTCGTTGTAAATAGTAAATACAGCAATACCTCATAAAATGCGATAGGCGATTCAATAGCGGTTACTTTTTCGACTGGCAAAGCCAGGTACGATGCGTTAGGCAAACCGCCCATTTCATGCATCGATCGTCATAAATCCCTATAAAGGTACCAGGTAAGTTGTTATATAATATTGAAATATGCTGGTAAGGTTATATAGCTGTTACTTGGCGTTATTGTGAAAGGCGCTATTTAACCTTATATTTTTGTATGCTCTATAAGACAATAACTGTTAAAATCCCGATAGAAATCCACTTGTTAAGAATTTATCATTTTGTATTACCTGAAATAGAACTATAGATAATTCATTCATGTTCGGGTTTTTCATTATAAAATATTATAAGCTTTAGAGTGAGAAAGCATTGATATATAAGTACGTGAAAGGTGGCAAATCCTTATAATGCCCGGTAAATATAAATACAAAATATTTAAATATAAATGTGTACCCGATATACTCCGATAAACTATTTTATGCTCTTTTATGTTACACGTTTATTCCTATAAAACCTTATAAACAAATTTATTTTTATCGCATTTTATGAGGTGTTCATTATGAAGCCTATAGTTATAAGCTTATTCTTTCCGATTCGTATTAAATAATGTATAGCATTCTATCGCAAACTCCGGGTGCAAAAGCCACATGAAGTACGATAAAAAAATTTTTTTTATAGTTTTATATGAGGTTTTTTCAACAGGGTAATACCGACCTTTAAAATATCCTAATCTCGATTTGAACGATGATCTCGAATGGTTGGTTTCGATGCCCGCCGGGACATTTGCGGCACGAGCGAAGCGAGTGTTGCTGGTCGTGGTGGCGGGCATCGAAAATATCACGAGCATTATTTTAAATGTCAAAGTAAAATGTAAAAAAAAACAAGTATAAGACTGTCAAAGTGACTTGTTATGCTATGTGTAGTTTTAATCAAAATCATGATCATGATTTTTTCAGTTGCGTTATTTCAGTGAAATTCATTTATTATAACGAGAAAAGTTTTTTTGAATTTTTAGATGATAATATTAATCACATAGAAAGTTTATAGAAATGAAGATTCTATTATTAGTACATATCGCTCTTGCATTTTTAATTACAAATTAAACGAATATAAATGATAAGAACTGATAAATCTCAATAATAAATCTCAGTCGGTAATTTGCTCGCATGGTAAATTTTCACTTTGACTTACAGTTTAGACGATTTTTATAAATTGTCATTAGTGTTTTTTGAGTGCGTAAACTTGCATTTATATATATATTTAATACTTATCTTCAGATTCATGAGATTAGGATAGGTTAAGTTTATTCAATAATATTTTATTTATTTCGGAAATTGAGGGTTATTACATTCGAATGAGATGTCAAGTGTATTAAATGTGTGTGCAGTTGTTTAGTTGCCAGCTAATTACACGCGTAGCGAAAGAAATACCAGTGGCTAAATGTCATTCTTTCGCCATCGAAAACAGTGGCGAAACTACGTACTTTCGACCAGGGCATCAAGAAAATTAATTTCTTAGTAATTCTACGTATATTTATATTATTTTATCATTTTAAATATTCACAATGCATGATTTGTTAGAAGGCATTGACCGTTATGATATGGCACACATATTAAATCATTTAATATATAACAAAAAATATTTTACTTTAGACGAATTAAATTTCAGATTCCGCTCTTTTGACTACGGTCAGCAAGATTTTGTAAATAAACCAGTTCAAATCATCGAAACCCACGTAAAAAATAAATATATCGTCAGGTCTTCTTCTGAAATGCAATGTCTCATTAATAATTTAAGTCTTATTATTGGGCACAAAGTTCCCGAAAATAATGAAGTATGGGAATTGTATTTAAAATTGAAAATTATACACAATATCGTTTGGAATACGAATGTTCAGGAAAATACTTATGAATACTTAGGCGTGCTCACGGAAGAATATTTATTTTTATTAGAGCATCTTTTTCCAGTTTCTATGAAACCCAAGCATCATTTTCTTGTTCATTACGCGCGATGTTATTATTTGGTCCTTTGTGTAAAATATCATATTTAAGATTTGAAGGAAAACACAGAATCGATAAACAAATTTCTAGATCTACTGTTAGCAGACTAAATATTAATAGAAATGTGGCAATTAAGCATAAGTTAATGCAAAACTTTATGTTTATAAATAATAAGTTAAATTGCGCATCTTATGTGTGCGGAAAACAGAAACAGACTCACATTAAACATTTACAAGATTATTCTAATTATAAAGATAAATTACCTTTTTCAATAAATTCAAACGTTTCTACGACTAAGTGGATTAAAATTAATACAAATATAATAAGTAAAGGGTCCATTTTAGTTATGTTTTCTGAATGCGGTCTAGAATTTTATTTGGTTATTGAAATGATTGTTGAAGAAAACATATTTTTATTTTACCTCAAAAATTTCTTAATTGCTATTTTGATTGTCATTTATTTTCTTACAAACTTTATGATTTCAAAAGATTTAATTATTATGTATTAAATAAGTTAGACGTAGAGAGTTGTATTATCACTTATGTTACACTTTTACATGTTAGTTATTATTTTATACCAAAAACCTGGATGTAATTATTTACTTTTCTTCAATAAAAATATTCTTAAAAGTCTTTTCGGTTGTTATTTTCATTTAATATAATATATACTATTAGTACAAATTATTTTATGATTAATACAGTTGTGCAATTTACCGCTAGATGGACGACTATAATGTTGACTCTCGCAAATGATGACAAACATATATACTTACTATATAACCTCGTTTAAGAAGATTCATAGTAAAATGTAATTGCGAGCGTTAGAATACAACTGCGAAATATATGTAATAGTAATATGTGTGCAACAACTCTTAAATAATATATAAATGTAACAAGATAATTCATGGCACTGTGTTTTCAATTGTCATCTTCAATTCATTCTTTCTTCAAGAGAAACCTTCTAAATGTATATAAAATAAATTACCTAGACAAATTCGTTTAAAACAATATTTTTGTTTAGATAAAATAAATATATAAAAAGTACGATCTGGTATAATAATTTTTAAAAATTTAAGAAAAATGGGAAATAGTATATTTTAAAATACTGATTCAAAAAATGTATAATAAAGTATTGTAATTTTTATAATTATAGAAATTGTACCATACTGACTTGTTAAATGTTCAAAATAAACAGTCTGTAATGAAATTAATATAGTAATATACTTACTATAATAATATAAAGTATATATACTTTATAGTAAAATTTCACAGATTATATGTAAAGTTTCTAAGACCTTTTCTCTCAGTGTATATAATCCCGTTACGTCCTAACTAAACATATTTTCTATGCGATTTTCAATAGTTGCATTTGTTATAAAAACGGGTTGTAAAAAATTTCTCAGTAAGCAAATCTGACGTAAAATTGACTGAACTTTCAGGATCTTTCATAAGATTATTGAAAAAATACTACTACAAAGAGCAGTTTGCAATGTTTTCCAAAAGTAACACTGATTTGAAAAACTTTTCTTTCTAATTTCGTTTTTTTATATTAACATTATTTTAGAATTTTTATTCGAAGTGTAAGAAATCGCATCCTCAAAACTTGAACATTAAGTTTGCTTCAATATTTCTCGATAATGTTCGATTTTTTTTAGACTCGTACAATCTCGCTGCAATTTTGTAGTTCTATGTGGGATATTCATTATAATTATAAAAATGGTGGAAACATCCAAAATGTCAATCCAATTTTTTATAAGAATTCTTAAGAACAATTCTTAAAATTGATTAAAGAATACGGTGGAATTTTTTGATCAATTTTAAAAACATTTCGTTCAGCGACATTTTTTCATAAAAAGTTCCTGAAGTTTTCGATGATCATTTTGAAGTTCGAGGTCAGGTATTTTTTTATACATCAATGATAGGCTTTTCAAAAAAATGTTCCTAAACAAAAAGTTCTTAGAATTATTTAGAGAATATGTTATAATTTTTTCAGAATGTTTCTTAATTTATTTCAAAATCTCAAAATTATGAAAAATTATAAAATTCATCAAGACATTCTGAAAAATTTCTTTGATCAATTCTTTGATCAATTCTAAAAACTGTTTGTTCAACAACTAACATTTTTTCGAAAAGCTTCCCATTTTCTTCTAAAAAAATTGTTGAACATTTCAGTGAATTTTGCGTGTTAAAGCCGCCATTTTGGATGTTACCACCATTATTTCTATAATTATAACGAATAAATTTTAAAGTTCAATTGTCGAAGACACGGTTTTTTTACTCCAAATAGAAATTCTAAAATGTTTTCAAAATGAAAAAACATAATTCAAATAAAAATTTTTTTAAGTCAGTGTTTGTTTGGAAACAATTTTAAACAGCTATTTGTGGTAGAAGTTTCTCAAAAATCTCATGAATGATTCTAGAAGTTCAGTTAATTTTACATGAGATTTGCATATTGAAAAATTTTTTACAACCCGTTTTTGCAGAAAATACAACCGTTGAATATTGCGCAGAAAATACGTTCAGTTTGGAATTAATGAAATGATGAAATGATTATCAACAACTTGAATTTTGTACAAATAAGATTGATCATCGATATTTGGTGAACGCACCCTTTATAATTTTGTGTAGTTTTGTGATTTGTTGAGATATAAGAATTTCTATACATGTTTTGATGTTAGTATGTTTTCTTATTTGAAATAGTTATTGTAAAGATGATTATTGGTCAAGTGATGATTATTGTTACAGTCGATTGCTCATTTTAACTTATCAAATAGTTATAGTAATTATTTTTAAGTCATAAAAAAGTTATCTTAATCAATTTATTGGTCAATTTCAGATTAAGTAAGACGAGGTTACTTATAAATATTTACTTTATTTACACGAATAAATAATAGAATTACTTATCATAACTTCTAAATATTTTATTCTACACGTTCACCAAGTTTTACACATACTTTTTACTTTTAAAAGGAATATTAAAGAATTATGTGTAGATTTGCCTGTATAAATAATGTGAATTTAATTTGATTGCCGAATTTTTACCGATTTATAGAATATAGTTTTATTCAGTACGGATTATTGTAATAATATACTTACTTATAAATAATTTCTTAAATACAATCTGGATTGTATATACTTTATATTTTCCAAAGGTTTTTTTCATCGCGTTTTAATTCTGCTATTAATATCACTTTATTATTTTTACAATGTCTGAAATGTAAAGTGAAATATTTAGATTACTAGTAAAATTCAATGTTAGTAATAAATGTATATTTTATGTTTTCAGTGACAAAATTAATTATGCTTACGTGTTCATTGCTTGAATGATTAAGCTAATATGAACATTAATATATTTATTAAAATACTAACTGATATTTCCGTAAAAAATAATTACTTAAATCCGTGAAAATCCTAAATAAGATTTAAAAGCAAAGTATAGAAATGTAAAAGGAGTGAAGTGTAGTCGCTTGTTTAAACGAACTGTATACAGAAATTTGAGTAGAGCCAAGTCTGTAGGATAGTTATGAGAAAGCGCGCTCGTATCGTCGAAGTAAATGGTTTTTCTAATTGAATCAGAAATTTCCCCGAGGGAGAACTTAAATCTACTACAACTATATTGTATTTATATTGCACGTTGTTGAACTTTAGCCTCATCAACAAACCTGCAGATGTTTTCTGGTACGCTCATATACACGCGAACTAACAATATTCGATAATGTGAAATGGTATTTATCGTAAATCTTAAATGACTTTATTACCACCACCGTAGTTGGTATAATATACCTTTGTTAAATAATTATATAAATCATAAATAATTATTATATATTTTATTTTTCGATACAGTGTGCGTAAAACATGATTTTACGCATTATTTACATTATTTAAAACGCGATTTTAGTTGACTGCATCGAAAAATATTCGCCACACGTACGCTGCAAAAGCGGAGGCGAACCGAGTGTTTTTTTACTACACGCGTTTATAACTTTTTACGCGCTTGTTACGAAACATACTATATTATTATACAATATACATTGTTCAACAAAAAATGTAAAAGTTTTTATTAACTTTTTATAAAGTTTATGTGGCGAAAGTTAATATATCAACACATACAATGAGACTCTCCTAATCTTGGAAAAATATTAATTACATTTGTATAAAGATTAGATAAATTTGAAATGAAGTATTAGGTAAGTTTAAAAAAAGTAATCAACGTATAAAATTTTGATTGTCAAAAAAAATAAAGTGCTTTTTAATTCTGTGATTTAAACTCTCAATCTTTTACTTCGGAGTCTCTTGCTTTACCAACTAAGCTATTTTATTGTTTATGTCAATAAATTACATTAAGATTATAATAAAGAACAATGGAAATATGTTTCCAATTTTAGAGCATATACGTAACTTATTGACTTAAACAATAAATCCAATCGTAAAATAATGAAAGCTAATCGAACTTTATTAAAGGCCCTAATAGAAGTTGACGCCTCCAATGCACAATGCAAATCTCATTTTTTTGAGATAAAACACCCTATCTCCTTTTAGCAGAATTAAACGTTATATCACTTTTCACTTACAATTATATGAAATATTTAGCACTTAGTTACGGCAATAGAAGGTAATCAAGTATATTTTAAAATGTAGCTATTGCTTATCGGAACAGAATGTACTGAAATCTTAGATTATAATCATTCTTATATCTTACCTGATATTATATTAAAGTGATACCGCTTTTGTCCGTCCGTCCGTCCGTTCCAGGGATGAAAAAATGTTTAATTAACCATTATTAATAAGTAATACGTCTTGTAATTATTAATTACTCTAAAATTTAATTAAGAATTAATTTTAATTATTAATTATTAATTACTGATAAATTTAATTATTAATTACTGGCGAATTTAATTAATAATTAATTACTAATTATTAATTACTGAAAAATTTAATTGATAATTTACTTTTAATTGTCAATTATTGAAAGCTTGAGTAAATAATAAATAATAAATTACTCATTAATAAAAAATAATTTGGTTGCATGTCTAGTTAATTTAATGCCTTTCTCGTTTATAGTCATATGAAAAATCATATTTATTCTATTTTTCGCTTACGGGGCCATAAGAAACAATGCTTTTATTGCATTTCTCGCTTGTGAGACAATATGGAAATCAATTTCATTCCATTTTTCGCTTACGGGGCCATATGCATTGCTTTTATTACATTTCTAGCTTGTGGGATTATATGAAAAATCAATAGTACATAATACAAGTGTTTCATGTATTTAACCTGTAAATTCAAATCAATAATTAGTATTCTTATCAGTATATAAAATTATAAACTCTTTGAACAAAATTGGATTTTTATCTTTAACACACACACACACACACACACACACACACACACATATATATATAATTACACAGATTTATAAAAATAATAATTTTTATTAAAATTGTTATTTTATATATGAATTTACCAAAAAATTGTAATTGAAATTTAATAATAATGTTAGAAAAAAAATAAAAGGAATGTTTTAAATTGTTATAAAACAATTATTAATTTTTAAAAATAAAGCAGGGGCTACCCGCCTAATTTTCTTATTGATTTTGTTTTGAGAAAACGACGCTCTCATTACTGATAATTTTAATTAATTTTTTTATTCAGTATGAAACTTCAAGTTTAATTTCCCGGAATAGAAAGTATTATTTTATTAAAAAACAATAAAAAAGAGAAAATTCTGTTTTATTAGTTTTGGATAAATTATTGCTCTACTAAAATAGCTTGCGTGTGTAGTTTGCTTTTTATTTTACAAGTTCCGGAAAAGATTACTTATCCCCCAAATAAAGACAATTTTTTATTTTTGAATAATTAATTTTTCATAAATTGTGATATTAATTTTTATTGATTGGACCAAATGTACTTTATAGAGAATAGAAAATCTATTAAGTTGATTTTGGATTGACAAAGCCCTATTAGTTTTTTGTTTTTTATCAAAAATGGTTTTTTTTAAATATTTTATATTTTTTGGACATTAATTAGTCAAATGTGCTGATAAAAAATAAACACGTGAAAAATTGGGGTTTCTATTGTAATCGTTTTCGGGGAAAAAGCATTTAATCCACTTGAAATTATGGGAAATAATATAATAGCTTTGGTAGTTTCGATCACTATTGTTTTTCAGCTCAAAATATTTGTTATTACCTAAGTTATTAAGCATTATATATATTAAATAGTTTTGAATAAAATGATTAATTGCTCATATCTCTGAAAAAATAATTGATCAAATTCATTGAAAAAAATCGTGAAAATGGAACATAATATGCAACATAATAGCATGATGCTGTAAGAATTTCAAAATCTTTTGTGGATTAGTTTTTGAAAAAAGTTTATAACTTAAAATGTAATTTTTATTAAAATTTTATTTACTTATAAAGTAGTCTAATGAACAAACTAACCATATTTTTGGAAGAAAAGTTTTCAGAAAATCGAAAGAAAAGCAAAAAAAAAAGACTTTTTTATATTTTTAATTGATACCATCAAAAGTTTTTTATGTCAGTTGCGAAAAATTCAATTTTGTGGGCGTGAAAATAAATACCGGAGCACAGAAATAAATGATATTCCATTACAGCATAATAATTTCCTTAAATTTATAAGAAAATCAATTTGCAAAGTATTAAAGGATAAAATTATTATGTATTATAAATTATAACGGGTACGGATTTCGAGTGTCGGCGCAGGTAGGTCCTTGGATTATCGGCGACGATCGTCGATAGGACCAAGTCGGCTAGCCGGGATAATTGCGAATGGTAGCGCAGTGGTGAGGCTTCTGCCTCGCGCTCCCGGGATCGTGAGTTCGCGCCCCGATACCTTCGTTGATTTTTTTATTCCTCATATTCAATCCGTACCCCGTTACAAATGGCGCCCAACTCAAAAACCCACTTGCCAGAAGAGACGAAGAAATTTATCTTCGCTTGACTCATCCTCGACCAAAGTCGGTCACAAACTCCCATCCCCACCACGACAGTCCCGGTGAATTTCCCCGCGAGAACGTCAAAAATACGGAGGTACGACTTTAGGAGAAAAGCCTGTGTTTCTCGCTCCGCAGTGTGTATACGTATACGCTGTACAATACCTCCAAGGTAGGCACTAGACGTAGGGGAGCTTGAGTTTCTGGGATCTCAAGCGTGGTGGTGCAAACGCACGGCTATCCCTAACGAGGCTCCCGATGCTCAGAAAACGGTCTTCTCGACACCGGTCGAGCAGGGACAACCTTCGCCTCTCTAGCTTTGATGATCGAAGTGATCAAACGGCTCCCCGAGGGCGTAGGTCGCGTTTGGGTGGGGGATATAGCGGGTACGGATTTCGAGTGTCGGCGCAGTTAGGTTCCCTGAATTATCGGCGGCGATCGTCGATAGGACCAGGTCGACTAGCCGGGATAATTGCGAATGATAGCGCAGTGGTGAGGCTTCTGCCACGCGCTCCCGTGATCGTGGGTTCGCGCCCCGATACCTTCGTTGATTTTTTTATTCCTCATATTCAATCCGTTCCAAATTAATATATAGTTATATAAGTTTCAATCAAAATAAAAATATTTAAAAAAAAAAAAATAATAATATAAAATAATAATATTTTTAAATAATAATATTTTTATGAAAAGAATAATATTTTTAGACATGTTATTACATTTTGTTTTAAATAATTAAATAATACTATATTTGAGTAATATATTATACATATAGGATCGTCGTGTTAATTTGAGGAAGCTACCTGCTAATTGATTGGCAGCGATTTTTTTCTATATCAAGCTTATGGGGTCATATGAAAATTTATTTTTTGTCTTATGGAACAATAGTTTTTCGTATTTCCAGCTTATTAGATCTTATGAAAAATTAATTTTTTTTATTTCTTTTAGACTTTAAGTATTAACAAGTACTTATAGAATAAATACAATAGTAGTCTATTGATTTAACAAAAACAGTAAAAATTTATATTTGACGAAGAGTAATACGTGTGGCAACACGTCACTTATAATACATTAATACAACATGCATAAATTAATTATAAGTAATGCAAAGCTGATATTAAATCAATCCAAATCGGAGCACGATCGCCGGTGCACAGTAAGGAATAAACTGCTGACATCGAGTTCAATGAGCTCAAACGACGAGTAGTAACTCTGACTCTCGGGTCACCAACACCGCCCCGCTGACGATTTCGTGGAGGCATTGCGACACCGCACGAGAAAACGATACACATGTTGAGGAGTCAGGCAATTATGTAGGGCAATGAGTTATATATATAAACAAAAGGAACAGTTCAGATCAGTTCACATACAGAAGTAAAACAAGCGATTAACGTCGAACCTACGCCCGATCGAGGTTCGACTCTCTACAACGACCGGCATCGGAACACGACGGAACGGCCTCTTCAGGTATCAGCTCCAGGCAGCCTTATTACTCAACCGCTCAAACGCCAACCAGCAGCCGCAACCTAGCAGCAAACACCAACTAGCCTAGCATCAACCAACCAACATCCAACCAGCGAATAATACAAATATCTTACGAAGAGGATCGTATTTTTGTACTTCACCATACTATTAAAATCTCGAGAGGATTGAGATAATAAACAGCAGTATTTATTTATTAGCGTATTTATTAATTAATATAATCCTATCTTTACCATCCGCTCGTTAAGCAGTGCGCTTAATCGAGTAACGGTACCCATAGTAGTGGATACCTATCACACGTAACAAAGAGCATTTAATAATAATTATGTATAAGTCTAGTTTTTAACTTGAACATATACAGTATACTTTATGTATTTTCAAACTTGAATTTGTATGATGCTAATATTATTTTATACTTTTGAGCCTCATGGGGTTGTACCCCCAGGCTAAATAAATCATATCATATCTATCTATCTATCTTTCTACCTGTCTGTCTGTCGGTCTGTTGGTCCGTCCGTTTGTCCGTCTGTCCGTCTGTCGGTCTGTCGGTCCGTCCGTCCGTCCATTCATCTATCTATCTATTTATCTTTCTTACTCTCTCACTTACTCTCTCTCTTTATCACTCGCTTTATCCCTCTCCCTCTCTCACCCTTTCTCTCCCACTCCCTGCCGCCCTCTCACTTTCTCCCTCTCTTTCTCTCTCACTTACTCTATGTCTCTTCCGCTCCCTCTCCCTCACCCTCTTACCCTCTCTCTCCATTTCCCTCTCCAAGTCTGAACAATTGATCGGACGAAAGGACGGACGCCAGAACTGCCGCGAAAAAGAAAAACTTACATAAATACAAAACCAATGAAACTGAGAAAATTAAGATAAACTGATTTATTTAAAATCTTTTATGCAAATAATGTTTTAAATAATAAAAATTAGGACTTATATTAAAACAGGTATTTTCTATCGAATAGTGCATTAAAAATTCGAATTGAAAAAAAAATCCTTTAAAAAATGTAAAGAATGTACTTACGTGGTTTTATTTAGTAAAATATTTTATCAAAACCTTAAGTAAAAGCACTTGCGTGTTTTTTCAGTTAAAACGTAAATGAACTTGGATATACTTTTATACATTAAAACTTACATAAATGTTATACATTAAATTAATTGTACAAGTACTTACGTAGATTTCTATTTATCACAGTTCAAAGTTGAGTCAAAATTATTATAAAGAACTTACATTAATCGGTGCGAACTTTAATTTTCAACAAGTAAGTAGTATTCAGTCACATTTTTACACGAAAAAAAGATTTTGCGTCAGCTTTTATTTAACATTTTATAATGAGACTACACGACTTACCTCACTTTTACCCAACGGAAAGTCACTTACGGTAGTTTTTCCATATTACTTTAATCAATTTTAAAATTATCAGGTACTTACGATATTTTTTTTAAGTTTTTTTAGAAAAACAACATGTTATATTACCTTAATTTTTTAATAGACAAATTCAACAATTTCTACGGAATTCATTGATACCAAAAACTCATTTTCGAAAAAAATGTCACTTATGTATGTTTTTCTTTTTCACGGCAGAGAAAGAATCTTAATAAACAGGGTGTTCTAAAATACATTTCGTTAATTTCGCACACATATAAAGCTTAAAATTCTAAACAACTTTTCTACTAGACACATTTTGATTTGGAGCTTATTTATTAAGATATTGTTAGTTAAACATTATTATTTCCAACCAATCAGAGCGCGGTAGCCGGTATCCACTTAAATGAAAAAGAATTTTGAAATTAAATTCGAAATGTTAATGTTGATTATTATATTAAAAAATTAATTATTTAGATGTTTATTACACAATTTTTTAATTTTTTCTAATTAACTTGACAAGTATAATGTTCTTTTACAATATTAACACACTCTATTAGATTCAAGTGGATTAAAAACGTTGAAAAGTTACTGTTAAAATTTCTGACTATTCGATGACGTAGTTCCTGGGATATCCTGTCCATTATGAAAAAAAAAACAGGGTATAGAGTCCCTTATAATTAATTAAAATAGTTCCCTAGTGGAAATCTGACAATAAATACAACATTTTTAAGTCAGGAAAAGGGCCAATTATCATAAAATACCCAATAAATGTCCAATTAATGGCAAAATTAGAGTTTTTTTAACCTAAAATGTTAAATTTTTACTAGGGTTATGCTACACAAATTGACCACAAAATTAAATTAAAAGTTAATAATTTATTTTGTTTAAAAAATTAATAAATGTCTTCAATTGTTATGAAAAAAATTATTCGTTCATAATATTAAATTGTTTTTTTCAATTTTAACCCAGGCTTGTCCCCTTAATAAAATAGATATGGGTGATGTCACGACAAGTGTACATAAATTTTAAAATGACTTGTGAATTTTAGATAGGCTAAAATATAATCCGGAGTCTACAAGAAACTTTAATTCAACCTTGACCTTGACCTTGATTCAAACCAAAGATATAATAAATCAAAGATATTGTATAAATGAAAAAATTGAAAATAGACAGTTAAAGCACTTGAGTACCCATTTCATAGAATCAACAGTTTTTATCAACAATTATTATTGTCCTGGATAAACTTTTTATTACCTAATTAATTGAATTATACAATGTTTATTTAATCTCATGAATGAAATTTTACAAAACTATTCTTATAACCCAATTCACAAGTTTCATCGGTTACATATTCATGCACATTTTATATAAGTTCAATAACCCGATCGGAAAATAGCTAAGGTTAGCCTTAGCAGTATACATGGCCCTTACGTGGTACACTGAGCTGGCCTTTAATATGGCGCGTAATGGGGTGAGTTCGAGGGCCCGGCGCGGTTAATTAAATGTATGGCTAGCCTTAATCTCACCCTATCAAATCCTGATGTAACTAGATTAGAATCAAGTACGGTCCTAGTATGGCTCAGTACAGGCTGTCCATAATCTAACGACGTGTGCTTTTTTAGGTTAGGATGTATACTGAGCATGGGGAAATAAGTGTCGATTTAGGAAAAAGGATTGTGAGACTCATTTAATTATTGAATAGAGAAAGAAACTTGATTTTATAAGGGAACCAATAGAACTTTAAGTGGAAAGAAGCACTTGAATCGAGAAAATTGAAAAATGATGATGTATTGTTACGTCATAAGACGTATACTTTTAATTTTGTAATTTTTAATCGACAACAAGTCGTAACTAACAACTGCAGCTTAAAGAATGCGAACGTAGAGTTTCGTAGATGACCTGGATATTAGCAATGAATCGAAGAGTCAAAATGCAAACTCAGCGATTTGCTAAATGAGATCATGGTAATATTCGACTAAAATTTGTAAATTAATTTACAATAAATTGAAGATGTTGACCTACAATTAGGCAGTTCGAAACACGCGTCGGCTCGTCTCTCAAGTGTTTAAGACTGAGAGTACTAATTATAAAGAAATCAAGAATATTGTAAAAGTGCAAAATTAATAAATTACATAATATATTTAAATCAATTATAAACAAAGTGTTAATTATTCATTTACTTAAAATACAAGGAAGCAAAGATCTTCAAGAGAAGAAATACTGAGTAAGTACTCAATTTATATAAAAATAATTAATTAATACTAGTGTGGAAAGAGCTCTCCTTCTTTCCTGCCACTAGATAATACGTTTATGTCCTGTAAAACATACTCTTAGTTTACCTAAACATTCCCTAGGTTCGAGTCCTGGCTAAGCGACAGGCGTCATTGTTTAGATTAAACTTTTAGTATTCAGGACATAACAGTATTGGAAACTTTAAGGCCTGCCATACGTTGCTCTTGTCGGTCCCCGAGATGGGGTCGGTCCCGCGTAAAAATTGGAACCATTGGCAGTACATTGCGGAGAAATTAGCAACTGTTATGGCCAATATATTGCAATTACGTTGCTGCTGCAATTGCTCAACTGGTGGCAATACGTCGCCAAAAAGCATCCTACCCAATGTCGCAGATATATTGGCAATAGTTACCAAGTTTTATAAAAATTTTGTGATATTGCAATTGCATTGGTTCAGAAATCAATTTGTTATTTAATTTTATTATTATTTTTTATTAGACATTTGTAACGATGAATCAAAATAAAATTTTAAGAATAGCATATACAATTGTTACTTAATTAAAGCGCAATTAGTGAATTTAATTCAACATTAACAGAAACATTAAATATAGCTGAACGTAATAAAAAAGTTAGCGTCGAGAATTGCGTAACGAAGCGCACATCATATTTATCAACGTAGAGAATTCCGATGGTGACAGAGTGCACTTATCATTAACATAATCTGAAATTATGAATAAAATAATGTTAAAATTAATACATTTAATAAATATAAAGTATCATATTTATAAGAATATTAGTAAGACATGTAAATGTGGTAAATTAAGTAGTAATTTAATTAAATTATAAATTTTTGATATTATATCATGTGGTATACAATCTCGATTTTTTGATCGTCCCCTCGCACACATATTTTTGAGATTTTGAATACCCACTAGAATTTTTAGGAGCTGTCGCGTCATTTCTTTCGGATGTTTTCTCCAACGCATACGATAAGTCAATTGAGCTTTATCTATCCATATGTTCCATACATCACAGAGAAGAATTCGACCATTTCCTCCTTGTCGGCAAAGTAGAAATGGGTCTTCTTCCTTCTACATTTCCGAAAAATGTACATTACATTATTATAATTATTTATAAATAGCCTAGTTTAAATAAAACAATTACAAAAATAAAACTAGTGGCAACATAAATGTAGCATATTGCTGAGCGAGTTACAAGAAAATGATCGGTATATTCTAATTTTATGCAATCTCATTAATTAATTTATAAACAAATATGATTTAATATAAAAAAATTTATGCGTGTGTGTGTGTGTGAGTAATAAAAAATCAATAATTTCAAGACTTCGATCACGAATCAAACAAGATTTAAAAAATGTGTTTTATAAAATAAAAATATAAAGATATTTGCATTTTTTAACCCTAACGGTACAATTTATTATTATAATAGGCTAATAAAAAAAATTTTCCTAAATTTACTTTGAATTTAATCGTTTATGATTAAAAAATACACAAACATAAATTTTCAAACTATAAACAACAAAAAAGATAAGACCACATAGATACAATTTATTTCGTCACAATATTTGGGTTAACGGTGGATTAGTAAACGGTTCTTTATGAACAGTAACTGCGATTTTATATGATGAAATGATTTCCCCGCCTGACCTACCACGCTATATTATAGTTGCATTTGATTCTTTCAAGGGACCATTTATTTATAATAAAGAATTTCCTATTACACCTATTATTAGAACATGGGATTATAAAGGCACAATGTGTACTAGAAAACAATTCCCATTATCGCTGGCATATGCAGTAATAATCCATAAATCACAAGGATTAACATTACCAATGGCTGTTATAGACATCGGAGTAAAAGAATTTTCATCAGGACTAAGTTACGTTGCATTATCTAGAGTAAAAAAATTGATTATTTAAGGTTTTCAAATTTTTATGATAAAAGCAGATTTGACAAAATTATGAATTCACAAACTACATTTTAAAAATGAAATTTCTAGAAAGTTTAAGAAAAAAAATGTAACATCCAATTATACATGTATAATAGTTTACGAATAAAAACCTTGATTATATTTTATCTTTATTTTCATTATTCTTTTATTTATTTACATTTTTGTACGTGTTACCGTATATAAATAATAATATGTACGTAGAATATGTATGTGTGCATGTGTGTGTGCGTGTCTATATGTGTGCGTCTGTGTGTGTATGCGTGTGTGCGTGTCTGTATGTGTGCGTCTGTGTGTATATGCGTGTGTGCGTGTCTATATGTGTGCGTCTGTGTGTGTATGCGCGTGTCTGTGTGTGTGCTCGCGCCTGTGTGTGTGTGTGTGTGTGTGTGTGTGTGCGTGTGCATTTGTGTGTGTGCGTATGTGTGTGTGCGTGTGCGTGCGTGTGCATTTGTGTGTGTGTGTGTGTGTGTGTTCGTGTGTCTGTGCGAGTATGTGTGTGTGTGCGTGTGTGTATGTGTGTATGTGTGTGTCTCGAAGTTAGACCGGAAGCATGAAAATCAGCGCAGTTGATCCATAGGACGATTTCGCTTCGCTCAGCAATAACTATGTTTATATTAACTTGCATCATCTGTTTCTTTCTTGTCTTTCGTTCTCTCTTTGTCGCTCTCTCTCTCTCACGTTGCCTTTCACACACACTCTCTCTCTCTCTCTCTCGCGTTGTTATCTTATCTCTCTATATCGCTCTATTTCACGTTGTAGAATCATCAAAAATTTGTTTAAGATTCATAATTTGATTATTCGAATGGGTGATAGTCTTTGCCTTAATATTATTAATTTTATTATTTTGTTGTTTTAATTTAGCCTTTAGATGTACATTTTTTAATTGTTTATTATTAATTACCGTCACATACCCAATTGTTGATCATGAACCAATTTCTGATCAGTGTATTATTTCAATAAAATAATAAGATTTACATAAATCTAAACGTTGCTACGCACAATTTGAAGGTTAAACAATCAATAATTGTTTAGTAGACTTAAATAGAAAGTGGTATATGTACCGAAAATTTACTGATCAGAAATTGGTACTTCCCGCTTTTTTTTCTTAGATTGTTGCTTACTTTAAAAATAGCACCTATTTTATTTTTCTGAGATGGCTAAAAGGAAGTTTAATACTTATACTTTCTGTATCCGTCTAAATATATACAATTATTAGCTTTTTTAACATAAAATTATTCTATGAACGTACAGATTTACCTTAATTGATCAACAATTGGGTATGTGACGGTATGTCTTCATCAGTGTTTACCGAAATATAATTTAAATATTCTTTATTCACTAAAGAAAGAAAACATCCTTTTAGTATTTTAATTAGATTACATTAACTTTAAGTAAATAAACATACTTACAACTTTTTCCTATGATTTTCACCTCATAAATATTGTTTTTATAACGTGCACAAATGATATCTCCTTGATCTTTATTTTGAATTAAATCTTTTTCTAATATTATGCTAATTTTTTTGCTTTCAACCCAAGATACTAATACATACATTTTACTCTGCATTGAAAAGTAAATTTCGCATGACAAACACAGTAGTTAAATCTTTGCTGACACTGATATCTATTATTCTACCACAACCAGATAAATGCTCAACTACTATTGACAAGTTCCAAAAGTTTTTTAATGATGATGAAAATAAATGTTTTAAACAGCACTATTATTGCACTGAGTGCAATTCATTTGCTTTAAATAATAATTGTGATGCAAATAATGAGGAATCAATTGAACACGAACCATTTTTTGATGAGATCAAAGATTGTGATTGTAATATTTATGAAAAAAAATTTATTTTATAGAAATTCCGTTAATATCTCAATTGAAATCGCTTTTCAAACGTCCAAAATTTTATATGTGACAATGTGTTTTGCACACGTCAAAGTGGCAACTACCGAGCCCCTGGCGAACACCTACCTACCCCTACAAGCTATACAAGTCGCTAGATGAACCTACCTACACATGTACATTAAGCCTAGCTACTTACCCGCACATTAACTAAATCCTACCTACCCTCACAGACTAATATCCCAATCCCAATCACGACACATAAACACTAAGGTGGTCCTGGCATTGAGGACCTTGGGCAAGCTCAGATAACATTAGGTGGGCTCCTCCGGGTCTGACACTGCAAGTAGGATATACTAAGGGAGGCGATAACCAGTAAGCCCCGGGGACCCTCCGTAGCCTCACAGGACAGCAGTCAAGACGAAGAGGCAGTATTCAGAAAGTAAGCTGGAGAACCTCCAACGCCAATCAGTAAACAGCTGTAAAGAATCAATATAATTAGTATAAGTACGCAACAAGAGGATGAGGAACAAGGAAGAGGATATACAGCTGTATCCAAGGGACAAAGATAAAGGAAATACATGTACAGCTGTATGTAAACACTACAGCTGTACAAGGAACAGTATAGAGCAGAATGAGGTTAGGTTGCTATACGTAAACAACGTGTATAGCAGACCTCTTTAACAGTATATAAATGAATACACAAAGTATTTACCCGGAGCTGTAGACGGAACGGCTATCAGTCACCGTGGTTCACGTCGTCGAGGAGAGAGGGGTGATTCGGCCCCGAGCAGCGATGCGGCGGCGGGTGAGTTCCATACCTGAAACTCACACCGTACAAATTAGTTGAAGAACGCAAGAAGAAACGAGTTAATAGTTACCTGGAAGGAAGTTATACCGCATCTCCGAGATGTAAACAGCACCAGGTCACCATACACCATACAGCCGACTTGCACCGCTACAGCCTGAGTACAGCGGTAATCGGCTCGCTTGCTCGCTACGAGATCGATGTACTGCGTGCAAGTACGTACTGCGCAGGCAAGTTGTTAAGAATAGCGAGTACGAGTGAGTAAAGAGTGAGAGAGAGAGAGGGAGAGAGAGAGAGAGAGAGAGAGAGAGAGAGAGAGAGAGAGAGAAAGTGAGAAACACCTTCCCGACTAAGCGTCCCGGAGAATCCCGAAAAGGTTGGTGGATTAGGTATCTTTCTCTGCTGACGGTGCCGCTGTGTACCGTATATCGTGTGTGCGGATTTCCCTTTTCCTTCCCGTTCTTCCCCTTCCTCCCTTACAGCGTATCCGGGCATACCCGTAATCCGCCACGTATCGGGCCAGCGATTGTATTACGTATATAACATTTCTGCTGCGATAACCCGCGAGTTATCGGTAATTGTCGCGAATCAACGCGGCTGGCGCCCACCCCGACATAGTAAATTATAACCGTAGTTTTTAATAAATCTTTTAGTAAACTTACAGTTAATTATTAACCTGCACCCTGATCCCCAGTGCAGCGTTACATATAATAAACTAATATTTAAGAATTCACCTTTAAATCAAAATCAAAATCAAAATTGCTTTAAATCAAAATCAAAATCAAAATTGCTTTAAATCAAAATCAAAACTGATATTTACGATGGTTCAATATATTCAAAATTACGTCAACCAATTAAGTTTTTGTCTAATTTAAATCATGTATCCTTTATGTGGTACACTGATGGAGTGAGGATTTGTAAATCGTCTAAATTTAGTATTTGGGTTTTTGTTTTGATAATTCTTGAGTTTCCTTATGAAGAAAGATACAAGTTGGAAAATATGTTGTTAATTGAATTATGGTTTGGAGAAAAAAACCTCATTTCAATGTATTTATGGAACTGCTTGTACCTTCCTTAAAAAGTTTATTCGATAGCGTTGACATCTATGTAAAAGGTTTAGATAAAATCATTGTAATTCGCGGTTTAATAATTTGTGGGACCTGCGATTTACCGGCGAAGGCTTTGTTTTTATCTATGACGCAATACAATGGCAAATATGGATACCAAGTATGCGAAGAAGGTACAACGCTTCAACGAACTCGTGTGTACCCTTATCGTTACACATTGCAGTTGCGTACAGAAAAAGAAACGCTGAAATATGCCGAACAAGCTTGCGAAAACTCGTGCGCCTGTTTATGGCGTCAAAGGTCCTACGATCTTATTAAAAATTTGTTATAAACTTGTTACTTCGAATGCATATAAAGGTTTTATATATTATTAATTATTTCTATATTAACATCTTTTTCTTTTACAGGTGCCGTAGTCCTGAAGAACCTGACAACCCAGGGAACCTTCATCTTCGGTCAACAAAGCAACCCGGAGCAGTCACGACTCATTAGCTTTACCCACCCTAAACAACAATAATACACTCTCCAACCAAGTAAATAATAGCTTTAATTATATTTATTATTAATATATTATTATTAATCTCTTCCTATTATTGTTTCAGGTAACACAGTGATGGCAACATCACAATATGTAATGCAAAATGTTGACCTGTTTTGAGGTACATAGTATCAAATATGGTGAATAGTGGAATATAGGAAATGAAACTGTTGTTTCATCTTGCATAACTCAGATGTAAATTAATATTAATATTTAGAATTATAATTTTAGTTGCGTTTACTGTATATTATTTTAACCTCTATTTAAAAAGTTTAAACTATTTTATAATTATATTATTAAGGGGAGTAGCCGCCTGGGTTAAAATTAAAATAAACTATTCATAATAACAATCTTATTCATAACAATTAAAAATATTTCTGAATTTATTAAACAAATTATATTATTATTAACTTTTATTTAAATCTTTAAAACAGCAGACCTCTTAAAATATAAAACACATGAATAAGCATATTCGTGTAATCCCTACAATAAGACAATTACCTGGAGCTGTATGAGGAGAGACATCCGGTCACCGTGGTTTGACGTCGTCGTGGAGAGAGGATCGAGGCGGCTCCGGGCAGCAATCCGGTGGCGGGGTGAACTTCGTGCCTGAAACTGAACAGCAGACTTGCACCGCTACGACCTGAATACAGCGGTAATTGACTCGCGCGCTCGATACGAGATCGATATACTGCGTGTATGGTACACCTCCGGAAAACCAACTGCGTGCGTCCACGCCGCCAGAGGGGGAAACGCCGATGGCTGACATTGTTAACTTCAGCGTCTCGGTAGGCAAAACCGCAGCAATGGGCATCGGTCGGTTGGAGAGGTGGCCGGCCGGTGTTAAGACGCAAACTCAGGATAAACGTATCTGCGACACGAGAAGGCAGTGCGCTAAGCAAGGGAGGCAGTGAAAACCTATAGCTCGGTGGGAAGTACTATAAATACCTGGATGTAAAGAAGATAAATCATATAAACCGGGAGGTCGGCGTTCGAATCGCCGGTCGTGCACGCCCGGACCGCACAATAATACCAGGGCCCGGGCTTTCTTCGCCAGTTAGTCGGGCTGCCCTGTAGCAGCGTGTGTAAAAATTAAACTTGCTGAGGTTGCTCCAGGTGGCACCTGGAAGGGAGGCGGCACTCGGAGGTTTAAATTGTATTTGATGAGGCCACGATACTTTCAAGGCTCACGGTCAAACCTGTCAAACAACAACTGCTAATAGGTGATCACCGAATAACTTGCTAGAGTTTTGTAGCGTCGTGTAATCAAGAGGATGCACAAAGAACACACTAATAACACAAATATGAAATGTCAACCAGTAAACAAATTAATGGTGCACAGAATGAACAGAAGGGGAACCCAACCCCAAAGCAACAACTACAGGAGCTGGTTTACCAAAGCGGAAACCAAAAGAAAAGAAACAGAAAAAGATCAGAAAGTAATAAGCGCGGTCTGTCGTCTTCCTCGGACGAGGAGCCGAAAGAGCCAAAAAGGGCAAAGCCCGGAATGGCAAAGAAGTAAGAACAAAATCAATCTGAGTTATATATTATTAATTATTTCTATATTAACATCTTTTCTTTTACAGGTGCCGTAGTCCTGAAGAACCTGACAACCCAGGGAACCTTCATCTTCGGTCAACAAAGCAACCCGGAGCAGTCACGACTCATTAGCTTTACCCACCCTAAACAACAATAATACACTCTCCAACCAAGTAAATAATAGCTTTAATTATATTTATTATTAATATATTATTATTAATCTCTTCCTATTATTGTTTCAGGTAACACAGTGATGGCAACATCACAATATGTAATGCAAAATGTTGACCTGTTTTGAGGTACATAGTATCAAATATGGTGAATAGTGGAATATAGGAAATGAAACTGTTGTTTCATCTTGCATAACTCAGATGTAAATTAATATTAATATTTAGAATTATAATTTTAGTTGCGTTTACTGTATATTATTTTTAACCTCTATTTAAAAAGTTTAAACTATTTTATAATTATATTATTAAGGGGAGTAGCCGCCTGGGTTAAAATTAAAATAAACTATTCATAATAACAATCTTATTCATAACAATTAAAAATATTTCTGAATTTATTAAACAAATTATATTATTATTAACTTTTATTTAAATCTTTAAAACAGCAGACCTCTTAAAATATAAAACACATGAATAAGCATATTCGTGTAATCCCTACAATAAGACAATTACCTGGAGCTGTATGAGGAGAGACATCCGGTCACCGTGGTTTGACGTCGTCGTGGAGAGAGGATCGAGGCGGCTCCGGGCAGCAATCCGGTGGCGGGTGAACTTCGTGCCTGAAACTGAACAGCAGACTTGCGCCGCTACGACCTGAATACAGCGGTAATTGACTCGCGCGCTCGATACGAGATCGATATACTGCGTGTATGGTACACCTCCGGAAAACCAACTGCGTGCGTCCACGCCGCCAGAGGGGGAAACGCCGATGGCTGACATTGTTAACTTCAGCGTCTCGGTAGGCAAAACCGCAGCAATGGGCATCGGTCGGTTGGAGAGGTGGCCGGCCGGTGTTAAGACGCAAACTCAGGATAAACGTATCTGCGACACGAGAAGGCAGTGCGCTAAGCAAGGGAGGCAGTGAAAACCTATAGCTCGGTGGGAAGTACTATAAATACCTGGATGTAAAGAAGATAAATCATATAAACCGGGAGGTCGGCGTTCGAATCGCCGGTCGTGCACGCCCGGACCGCACAATAATACCAGGGCCCGGGCTTTCTTCGCCAGTTAGTCGGGCTGCCCTGTAGCAGCGTGTGTAAAAATTAAACTTGCTGAGGTTGCTCCAGGTGGCACCTGGAAGGGAGGCGGCACTCGGAGGTTTAAATTGTATTTGATGAGGCCACGATACTTTCAAGGCTCACGGTCAAACCTGTCAAACAACAACTGCTAATAGGTGATCACCGAATAACTTGCTAGAGTTTTGTAGCGTCGTGTAATCAAGAGGATGCACAAAGAACACACTAATAACACAAATATGAAATGTCAACCAGTAAACACAAATTAATGGTGCACAGACATGAAACAGAAGGGGAACCCAACCCCAAAGCAACAACTACAGGAGCTGGTTTACCAAAGCGGAAACCAAAAGAAAAGGAAACAGAAAAAAACCAGAAAGGAAATAAGCGCGGTCTGTCGTCTTCCTCGGACGACGAGCCGAAAGAGCCAAAAAGGGCAAAGCCCGGAATGGCAAAGAATGTAAGAACAAAATCGGAATCTGAGTCTTCAAGCTCGTCGGAGTCGGAAGGCACGGAAATCGAAAGCGGCAAACAGAGTAGAAAAATAGAGGTCAAAAGTCTTATAGAGGTACCAATGTACATGTTGGACCAAATAAAGATAGTTAAAAGACACCTAACGAAGAAGGACAGTGAAAAGGCACATGAGGCCTTAGATAATATGCACAGCCTGGTCTCAACATTGTTGGCGAAAGCAGTATTCCTAGAAGGACAAGTCAAAGTCCTATCAGAGCAGAGGCAAAAGGCAATGAATCCGGGTAACTCCTCGTACGCAGACGTTACCAAGAAATTAGTTGCGTCAAGAGAGACCACTAGAGCTGTTATGATAAAGAATCCGGCAATGCATAAACTCATAATTAAGCCGAAAAAAGCCGACAAGTTCAGAAACGAAGATGAGATAAAATCTAAGTTTCAAGCCGAAATCCGACCGAGAGCAGAGAAGGCTCAGATCAGAAGCCTCAGGACTATTAATAAAGGTTTAATTATAGAGACGGAAAATGAAGAATCTTTACAAAAGATTCTAAATGAACCGTCTCTAAAGGAAACCTTTGAAATGCACAAACCAACAAAACAGAAGCCGAGGATGATCATATATGATCTCCCTAAAAACATAACCGAGAAAGAAATAAAAGAAATAATAGTTGAGCAAAACGTTTGCTCGGCTGACGAGGCGGAAAAAGAAATAACGCCGAAGTTTAAAACAGGAAAGCGGGACACGAGCAGGACCAACTGGGTTATTGAGGTAACCCCAAAAATTAGAAGTAGGTTGTTGCAAAGAAGGAGGATCATTGTAGATTATCAATCTTGCAAGATACAGGACTTTGTACTAGTCTCCAGGTGCTTTAAGTGCCAGGGATTTGGTCACATTAGTAAAGTGTGTAACAACGAGGTACATTGTTCGCATTGCGCCGAAAAAGGTCACTCTTTTGACAAATGTCCGAAGAAACAGGAGAATAAAAAGTGCATAAACTGCGTCAAAGCCAAAAAGAAGTCGGACCATAATGCTCTCGACACTAAATGTCCGTGCTACACAAAAGCACTAGAACGCCTAGTAAATAACACAGATTACGGGGAGCAATAAACCCTGTATTCTGATAACACAACTTAATGCCAGACGAGCACAGCGGGTGGTACCCGAAATAAAGCAAAAAGCGTACGAAAAGGGAGTTCACGTTATTATGCTACAAGAACCATACACAAGAAATAATAAAGTGACGGGATACGGTATGGGTGTAAGAATAGTCTCCTCCAAAGAAAATCCGTGGGCAGCCATAGCAATAACAGACCCGAATGTGATAGCGATGCAAATAACTAACTTATGTACATCGCACTTCGCAATAGCAGAATTATCAGTACCATATAAAGTATACCTAATTAGTGGATATTTCCAACTAAAAGATGATATTGAGATACATCTAAGATCGCTCCAAGAGATAGTAACGGCTCTACAAGGAAAGAGCTTTATAATTGGTATTGATTCGAATGCAAGATCGCCACTATGGGGCCCTATGGAAACGGATGCAAAAGGAGAGAAACTAGAAGAATTTATACTCCAGAATAACCTCAGAGTAATAAACGATCCTAATAGCATTGCAACAGTCGCAAATGAAGTCGGAGAAGGCTATGTCGATGTAACTCTAACCTCACCAGATATGGCACAAAGAATACGAAACTGGAAAGTCCAAGAAAACTGGACATCAAGTGACCATAGAGCAATAACATTTGAATTAGTGGAACAAGCTCAGGGAGGTAGATATAGGAAGCAAGAGTACATCAAAAGCTATATAACAAGCAAAGCGGACTGGGGATTGTTTATTAACACACTGAGAGAAAATTGGAAAGCCCAACCGCACCGACAGGATATTGGTTCAACAATCGCTGGCATTAAAGACATAATAAATGGGATAAAAATAGCATGTGACAAAGCTATACTCACTAAGAACAAGACTAGTAGGAAAGTTCCATGGTGGAACGAGGACTTGACAAAGGCCAAAAAACACACAAACAGGTTACGGAGACAATTCCAAAAGGAAAGAGATCCGGACACAAGAGAACGTGCAAAAATGACCTATAGACTGGCCAAGCGACAATATACAAGACTAATAGACACAACCAAAACCCAAAAATGGGAAGAATTTGTGACCAAACAAGGTAACGACAATCCATGGAGCTTACCGTACAAGCTGGCTGCCAAAAAAGCTAGAGTTAAAGAAATCGCAAGTAACGTGAAGACAGACGATGGCTACACTATGACCTAGAATGACACAGCAGAGCAAATTCTTCATCAGCTCTTTTCAGACGATAACCTGGAAACAGAAACGAGAGAACAGAGAAAAGTAAGGCAACAAAATCAAAGATATACAGACGAATACAGTGAAACCGAAAGTTTTACAAGGCAGGAGATGGTGCAAGTCGTAAAGAAAATGAAATTAGGAAAAGCGCCAGGAATCGACTGTTTCGATCTGAAAATAATAAGAGTTGCTCTTACAGTAGTTGGTGAAGAACTGCTAAGGTTATACAATAACTGTCTAAAACTCGGTATATTTCCGAATACTTGGAAAACAGGCAAAGTAATTACAATCAAGAAAGGAAGAGAAAAAGATCCTGGTCTAATTAGTTTATATAGACCAATATGCCTGCTACCAGTTTTAGGAAAAATTCTGGAAGGTCTGATAATCAAAAAATTAGATCAAATCGTGGAACCACGTCTGTCTGACAAACAATACGGTTTTAGGAAAGGAAGATCAACCGAAGATGCGATAGTGTACTTAAAGACCAAAGTGCACAACTCAAGCTGTAGATATGTACTCATAATGTTTTTGGACATTAAGGGTGCATTTGACAATGTATGGTGGCCGGGAGTACTAAAGAATCTGAGAGGCATGAACTGACCCAGGAGACTGTACAATATCGTTAGGGATTACCTCTGTAATAGGAAAGTAATAATAACCGAAGGTGGCAATTTTGCAAGTAAAAATGTGACGAAGGGATGCCCGCAGGGATCCCTACTAGGACCAATCCTATGGAATGTCGTATTTGATGAAGTGCTTCACAAGTTAGACAGAGAAGGACATGAGGCGATAGCCTATGCAGACGACCAAGCCATTATAATCGAAGGAGACTCCCGTAAAGAACTGGAATGGAAAGGACAGATGGCCATATATATAATAGAAGAATGGAGTAAAAATGTCAAAATGAAACATGCCCCAGATAAATGTGCAATGTTACTAGCAAAGGGAACATTTCGTCGCCTCCGAATAAAAACATTCTAACTCAGAAATCGCTTGGAAAACACGTTAACTCAGAATTCGCTTGGAGAACACGTTAACTCAGACATCGCTTGGAGAACACGTTAACTCAGAATTCGCTTGGAGAACACGTCAACTCAAAAATCGCTTGGAAAACACGTTAACTCAGAATTCGCTTGGAGAACACGTTAACTCAGAAATCGCTTGGAAAACATGTTAACTCAGAAATCGCTTGGAAAACACGTTAACTCAAAATTCGCTTGGACAACACGTTAACTCAAAAATCGCTTGGAGAAGACTTTAACTCAAAAGTTGCTTGGAGAACACGTTAATTCAGAGGATGATTTTTGGCGCCTCGATTTAAGTTGGCACCACTGCCAAAATTTTTAACAGTTAAAGAATAAATAAAAAAACTTTCATATATTTATACACGTATTTTTTTTTTTAATTTCTCTAAGCGTTCTTATTATACACTAATGCGTTCTCCTAAAAAAGGTGGAAAATTCTTTAAATATTTAAGAAAATCGTAGAAATTAGTGTTTTCGATAACTTTATGAAATCGATATGTACTATAAATCGTAGAATAAATATTTGAAAGAATTGACATTGTGATGTGTTGGTACTTTATTTTTATGAAATTGCATTATTTCATAATTGTATTGTTTTTAATATTATTTAAATATTAAAAAATTTGCTTTGTTTAGTTTTTGCGATTATCTAAAAAATATTTTGTATGGGAGAAAGTTCAACTTTATTCCCCCTTACGACGAAAAGTATAACACGAAAAGTATTTGTATAAAAGTATATGAAAATTATACATACATACATGATAAATAAGATATATATATATAACAACAAATATCAAAGAACCGAAATAATTCTTGCGCGCTTGGAGTTTCTAGTGCATATATATATATATGTATCGATAGGCGATTTGCAATGATGAGATGAGTGCATGTATAGAACAAAAACGTAAATATAATAACCAAAAATCGAAATCACAATCATGTAACTGTCTACGGTGTATTTGCTGGGAATAAACCGAAACATACTAAAAAGAGAAACAATGAAGAGGAAAAAATTGATTACTTATTTTTGTAAGTATATATTTTATATTAGTATAGTTAGTAAATAGTAATTAATTACATATTATATATCACATTATATAGCACAAATATCATCATCAAACGCTTAATGTAAACATGCAAGTAAAAATGTTGTTTTTATTTTCATATTATTTACGTTTTATTCTAAAAATTATTTACTTGCTTCAATGTGTTTTATAAATATTTTTTTCAGCTCAAAATTTGTAAGATTTTGAAAATAAAATATTGTGTTAAAAATGAATAGATGAATTATTAAACTATAAAATACATAATATTCACGTTTGTTAGTAAATATTTAAGCTGAACTATGAACAAAAAATTTTATTTTAATACTTTGAGTGCAACATAGTTATATTGCTCCCTACTTCTAAAATTCTATTGAATATATACATGACGGAGAAATAAATTTTACGTCGCATTTAAATATTTTAATATCGCTTCGATAAAACGATATAAGACTCCATTTTTTCTCTTTATTATATTAAAATGTATTAAACAGCTGCTTTATACTATTAAATATTTTAAACTAATTAATTAAAAATAAACTTATAATTATAAAGCTCGCAATGTACTATATCTTAACAAGTGCGTGAAAAGTTACTACCGCGCTATTTTATCACACAAAGTTGTAGTTTTCTAATGCATAAGTATATTGCAAACAATATTTTTTCAAATGAGATGCATAAAAATCGAATTTAGGTATTCATATGCGTGAACAGAATCGAATTCAGAGCACTAAGCTACGACAAATCGTGTACTAATTATTTGAAAAAAAAGTCAATATTGATAATATTTAATAATTATTTATGCAAAAATATAGTACACAGGTATATATTCTCTCAGATAAAAGTTGTCGCCTCAGCATAAGCGAGGATAATAATATAATTCATTTGAGGGGATTATCGGATATTACTCCAGAAGTGTAAATAAAACTATTCACCCTGTTCACTTTGATAATAGCTTACTTAATTATATGAATTTCTAAATTGATTCAATGCTGCTAAATTTTGTATTAATTAACTTAAATAATGAATTTAATTTTGACTTAATTATAATATATATATATATATATATATGGGAGATTCCATGTGAAGTGATCCAGTTAACAAAAAGAATTTTGTTTTAATGTATGGAATCAGTAAAAAACTACTTGAATAGAGTGTAGCTAAATTTTTAGACCTGAATTACAATTAGTACCAAAGCTGTAGCCAATCAAAAAATCGAATTTTTTGAAAAAATTGACTTTTTGGCCATGTTTATCACTTAATAACTCAAAATCTAACAATTTTTTCTTATATACATTAAATTTGAAAAAGTTTATTAATTTCAAGAAGAATCAGTTGAAATATGTCATTTATATTATTTTAGAAATTTGAATATAGTTATAATCAATAAAAACCTTTATAGTAAAAAAAAGGGTTGTACGATCAAAGATATTTTATCCATCCGAAAATCTAATTCATCGATGATTAATTACCTTCAAACTTATGCAAAGTTTGAGTGCGGCAGAGCATTTCAGACAAAGTTATGGTGTTTCTAGGCAAATTTCTTAAAAAAAGAGAGCGAATGCATTGTATGAAAAAAACAGACTAACCGTATACTTGCATTCAAACAATATGGCACCATTATTCCTCAATATTACTAAAATATACTATTTATTGTTAGTTACTGATACTTTTAGTTAGTTGTAATTTAAGTCTGATACTTTTAGTTATACTTGTTATATAATTGGATTTATTGGAATTATAAAAAGTTTCAGGTATTTATCCAAGTATATAACAGGTATAATTGCTTATACCTACTGTTTTGTGTTTGTAAGCAACTTAGACATTAAAATGTATCAGTGACTAACAATAAATAGTATATTTTAGTAATATTAAGGAATAATAGTTTCATATTGTTTGAATGCAAATATACGGTTAGTCTGTTTTTTTCATAAAATGCATTCGCTCTCTTTTTTTAAGAAATTTGCCTAAAAACACCATAACTTTGTCTGATATGCTCTGCCGCACTCAAACTTTGCACCATTTTGAAGGTAATTAATCATCGATGAATTAGATTCTTGGATGGATAAAATATTTTTGATCGTACAACCCTTTTTTTTACTATAAAGGTTTTTATTGATTATAACTATATTCAAAGTTTAAAAATAATATAAATAAAATATTTCAACTGATTCTTCTTGAAATTAATAAACTTTTTCAAATTTAATGTATATTAGAAAAAATTGTTAGATTTTGAGTTATTAAGTGATAAACATGGCCAAAAAGTCAATTTTTTCAAAAAATTCGATTTTTTGATTGGCTACAGCTTTGGTACTAATTGTAATTCAGGTCTAAAAATTTAGCTACACTCTATTCAAGTAGTTTTTTACTGATTCCATACATTAAAACAAAATTCTATTTTTTAACTGGATCACTTCACATGGAATCTCCCATATATATATGTGTGTGTGTGTATATATAAAGTATACTTTGCGTCGCAAGGGGGAATACAGTTGAACTTTTTCCCATACAAAATATTTTTTAGATAATCGCTAAAACTAAACAAAGCAAATTTTTTAATATTTATATTAAAAACAATATAATTATGAAATAATGCAATTTCATAAAAATAAAGTACCAACACATCACAATGTCAATTCTTTCAAATATTTATTCTACGATTTATAGTACATATCGATTTCATAAAGTTATCGAAAACACTAATTTCTACGATTTTCTTAAATATTTAAAGAATTTTCCACCTTTTTTAGGAGAACGCATTAGTGTATAATAAGAACGCTTAGAGAAATTAAAAAAAAAATACGTGTATAAATATATGAAAGTTTTTTTATTTATTCTTGAACTGTTAAAAATTTTGGCAGTGGTGCCAACTTAAATCGAGGCGCCAAAAATCATCCTCTGAATTAACGTGTTCTCCAAGCAACTTTTGAGTTAAAAAGTTCTCCAAGCGATTTTTGAGTTAACGTGTTGTCCAAGCGAATTTTGAGTTAACGTGTTTTCCAAGCGATTTCTGAGTTAAAGTCTTCTCCAAGCGATTTCTGAGTTAACGTGTTCTCCAAGCGAATTCTGAGTTAACGTGTTTTCCAAGCGATTTTTGAGTTGACGTGTTCTCCAAGCGAATTCTGAGTTAACGTGTTCTCCAAGCGATTTCTGAGTTAACGTGTTTTCCAAGCGAATTCTGAGTTAACGTATTTTCCAAGCGATTTCTGAGTTAGAATGTTTTTATTCGGAGGCGACGATTTCATCAAAAATGTTACCCACTAATCAGAATAAACGGACAAAGAATTAAAAGGCAAGAACCGTTTAAATATCTGGGCGTTTCTTTTGGCAAAGGCCTAAGCGTACAAACGCATGTTACGGAGATCTCAAAGAAAACCAGAGGAATTTTCGAAAGGCTAGCCTTCCTGGCAAGAGAGGAATGGGGCTTAGGCTATCGATCTCTAGATATAATATATAAGGGAGTGTTCGTACCCATAATAACATATGCAGCAGCAGGATGGTACGGGCTCACAAATAATGTCCAGAAAAAGAAACTCAGAATGTCGCAAAGATATGCCCTGATGAAAACCACAGGAGCATACAGAACCATCTCGGCCGAATCTATTACAACGATTACAGGTCACCTACCGATTGACTTAGAATGTGAAAGAAGAATCGGACTATATTGGATGAGGAAAGGAAAAGAATACCGATATAAAAACTTTACAGTGCAATCGGAGGAAGGACTAGGCACGCGATGAGAAAGAAAATTGATAATAGAAAGGCTAGACCAGGAGATAAGAAAGGAATGGCAGTTGAGATGGGACAATACGATAAAAGGAAGACGCACATATGAGGTTTTACCTAGCATAGAAGAAAGGCTAGCAAAGTTTTGGTTTAGACCGAGTAAATGGCTGATCCAAATACTCAGTGGACATGGAAATTTCCAATCTTTCAGGAAAAGATTTAACTTTGTAGAGTCCGACCTATGCAGCTGTGGAGAAGCAGACACCCCCGAACACGCTCTATGGACATGTGTGAAGTACGAAACAATACGGCATAAACACGTACAGGATATGGAACAAGCAGCTAGTAATACGAAAAGGATGATGACGACCAAAGAAGGCGTAGACAAATTAACCATGATGGTGAAAGACATTATGCTTGTAAAGATTGCTACCGAAGACCTAGAAAAAGACTTGGCTTTAACCGCGACAATAGCAGAAGTAGTAGGATCAGAGGAAGGCGAAGTGTGAGAGATAGAATTAGGTACAGTTAATCTTCCAGAAATAGAAATAGAAAGAAAATGCATAAGTGAGCAGAGGGAGAAAGTGAATTGAGTGAAAGACGGAAGATAGTAGATAGGTAAAAATCGAAAGTCGCACTAATACATGTCGCACTAACAGTGGTAGTAGAACAGAGGTAATCAAGGTAGATAGAGATTTTGTACTAATTAACATAATGACTAACACTCCGGATAGGGAAAAAAGGGTTTTCGTAGAATGAAAGTTGAGCGAAAGGAAAGGATGAATGTAAAAGCTCAGAATGAAAGAAAGGGTGAGTGAGAGAGTAGATAGGTGAATAGGAACTCCTTCTTTTAGGTTAGACAAAAGCCAAAGAAGAGAGAAGAAAGAAGAGAGAAGAGAAGAGAGAAGAGAGAAGGGAAGAAAGAAGAGAAAGGAAAGAGAAGAGAAAAACCTCAGAAACAGTCGGTCTTGCTCCCCTGAACAACCGCAAAGAGTAAATTAGGGTAACGAGCATAGTATAAAGAATCAATTACAGCGCCCCCAATATTGAAATTAGACAGATTCTATACTAAACTTTCGTGACCTCCTCGAGAAACACTAACATACTGCCCATATACCTAGTCAATATAACCACGTGTTCATGTCGGGGAAGCGGAAATAAAAATTTTCAGTAGTATAAGTCTGCGTAAGGGTAGACAAAAAACCTTAAAAAGTAAAGAAGCAAAGAAACAAAGAAACAAAAACAAAAATAAAAAATAAAACCGAAGCAATAAATAAGAACAAACGAGTAATGTATAATCGCAAGAGCAGAGAAAGGCTAAAGCGAACTCCTTATGTTCTGTAGTCCAAATAACCGTCACAGTCGAGGATAAGACATACAAGAAAGATAGCAACAGACGACGTGACATGGACGACCGCCGGTATGCCAGAGGCGAGGTACGGCGGCAATGATGAATGCATTAGGCATCGATCTAGCTCGGTTTTTTTTTTTTTTTTTTTTGCGTGTACGGTACGTAATACTTAGGCGCGCGGTACGATCGCGGCTCTGAAGAACGCCGAGAGCCAGAGCTCTACGGTCGGTCGACTCGAGTACATTGAAAACAGCCAGATAATATACAAAAAGCGATTCGAGTGCGAGTGAGATAGAGAGAGAGAGGTACACCTTTTCGACCAAGCGTCCCGTAAAGGTTGGTGAATTAAATATTTCTCTCTGCTGACGCTACCGCGGTGTACCGTATATTGTGCGTGCGAGCCTCCCTTTACCTTCCCATCCTTCCCATTTCCCCCTACAGCATATTCGATTATATCCCGTAAACCGGCCCAGGTATGAGGCCAACAATAGCATCGCAATTACACTAACTTCTGCTACGATAACCCGCGAGTTATCGTTTAATTGTCGCATATTAATGCGGCTGGCGCCCACCCATTAATTATTATATTGTTTACTTGGTAATAAATACCTTTTTAATTATTAATAGAATAGCTGACCATTATTAACGTGCACCCTGATCCCCAGTGCAGCGTTACATTGGCGACCAACGTGGTTGTTTAATAAGGGATCTTGTTCTGTAAAGTGAAATTTATAATTAGTAGCTTGAGCATAAAATTGGCATACAATTAACAGTTTTTTTTGGTGAGCAAATATAGCTATTGTAAGCGTCGACGCGCGACGCAAAAGCGGCCATATTGCCTTTTCCTTTCCTTTAGCAAAGCTCGCACATACTCGGAAGAAGCCGGTCGGCCATTTTGTCGGCCATTTTCTGCAAAGTAATAATAATTGAGCACGTGCACGGAAAATATAATTTTTTTCATATAATTTATTTGCACTGCTTTATATATATTGGTTATGTATAGTTGTTTTTTTGGGTAAGCTGGGTAATATTATATATAAAAATAATTCATTTTCGCTCTCCTTCTAACATATACAGCTGTAATAACAAACTGTTTTATAATTTTTTTTTGTGTGCTTCTATAAGAGAATATTATTTTTTTCTTTAAATTATAATACATATAATCGATAACACGAAATTGCATTTTACAGTTATATTAATAACTCGAGCTGCTTTAAGCATTATTTATATTATTTTTTAAGCATTATAATTTTTTTTGGTTATATGTACGACATATTAATGCTAATTCATATGCCTTTTGCTGTTATCACGTTTGCTTAAATTGTATTTTTGCTGTATTATACAATCAATGCTTATTGAATTAACACACACATTTTGCTTGCATTATTTAATATTAAACTAATAAATAATAATAATTAAATTTTGTTTATCCTGTATATCACTCCCCGATAATAATAGTTAGTTTTGTAACGGTAAGGTATTGTTTACCTTACCGTTTGACAAATTCGAGCAATACGAGCGAACAGTATTGTAATGGTCGTATCGGCTCGGGCCGGCGAGATTCGGCTCGGCTCGGTTCGTCGTGGCTACACGGATGAGATCAACTTCGCGCGCGAAAGATTTGCGCGCACACCTGATTAAATAGGTGAGGGGGAGATTCGCGCGCGCTAGGAGAGGAGATATGGCCGCCTTGTTACGCGACAGACGTGATCGCCCCGCGTCCCGTGTTTAGCTTCACCGCGTTGTGTTTTACCGTGGTTTCGTATGTGTTTTTTGACTGCAGGCTGATCCTGCATTTGCAGTGAGTGGTGCAACACCGTGAACCGACCTGCAGGCACCCAACGTCGGTGCGCGGGCGAACGGTCAATTCGTCCTACACCGCAGTGAGAGTTAGAGAGAGAGAGAGAGAGAGAGAGAGAGAGAGAGATTTGATTTGATTTGATTATTTATTTGGGTATTTTGGGGTGAAGCCCCGTATACACATAAGAGCTCTTAAAAGAGATCAAACTACATATATGCTGATACATATTATAAAAATAAAAACAATAATAATTCTATAAAAATATTTAAAAAATAATAATAAAAATAGTAGAATCACACTATAAAAATAAAATAATAACTAAAATAACATAATAGAATAACAAATAAAATTAATAACAAAAATAATTTAACAAGATAAGTATATATAAAAAGACGAGATTAAAACGCAAATGAATAAAACGCAATAGAAAATCGAAAATCGGTTGGCGTAATGGAACATAAAATAGAAGCCATAAAACATTCAAAAATCAGGCAAGGAAGGGCAGGCAATTCCCTCATCAATCATTCTCACGTCCCAAGTCTGACGATCGAATTAAAGAGGAGAGGGTCAAAGTTAGTGAAAGGAAGGTGGTTAATGAGGCGAGAGGCAGTGATAATGAAGGAGTTATTAAGAGCCTCAATCCGAGGAGGAAGATAGAAAAGGGATGAGGGTGGGAGACGTAAGGAAGAACGGGCAGGAAACGAAGCATCACGAATAATGAAGTGGCGAGCAATATAGGAAGGGGAATTATGGGAAATGATGTTAAAGGCGCTAGTAGCAATAAAAAGGGATATTCTAAGCTCGACCAACAGCCAGCCCAGCTTAAGACGGTAAGGTGTCACATGCTCCCGCCATGGAATAATACCCCATACAAAACGAACGCAAGTATTTAGTAGACGCTGTAGTTTCAAATTCCTGGTAGCATCCAGGTCGTGATAAACAGCGCAGGCGTATTCGAAATGCGGGAAAATTAGAGCTTCGACAAGGCTCTTTCTGTTCTGACACGAAAGCGCTATTTTAAAAAATCTTAGGGAGTGAAAAACTCCAAGACCAGTCCAGGGTGGGTGAAATCCATATGCCCACAGATTTGACCTCAGATTCATAGTTAAGGATATCATTTCCTTTTGAAACCTTCGTGGCAGAATCAAAGTCAATGCGTGAAATAAAAGCCTGGCTTCCTAAGATCATCACTTTCGTCTTTTTTACATTCAGATTCAGACCATTCAATCTCGCCCAGTTGTCTATCGCATTAGCGTCTTCCGAAATCCTTTGTACACCCTGAGCAAGATCGGTTGGGTAGAACGAGTGATAGATCTGAGTGTCATCCGCGAAAATCATGTCGTCAGAATGTTTTAACACCCGCGAGAGGTCGTTAATAAAAATAGAAAATAAAAGTGGGCCGAGGACACTGCGCTGTGGCACCCTCCTAGACGTGTCGAGCCAGGCCGAACCCACTCCCAGTTCATCCACAACCGATTGAGTACGTCCAACCAGATAATGGTAGAACCAAGAGAGAACCGTATCCGAACAACCTATAGAGCGTAATTTACAAAGCATCAGGTCATGTGGCATCAAATCGAACGCTTTCGAAGAATCAAATAAAATGAGAATGGTGATCATTCGTTTGTCTATGGCTCTCCTAACGTCATCTAAGACACCTATTAGAGTCAGCTGGGTACTATGCCCCCGGCGGAAGCCCGCTTGTCTCTCAATAATTAAATTATTACTGTTAAGATAATCTGTGAGTTTTTCGTGAACTAATTTTTCTAAGATCTTGGAGACTTCACAGAGCTTTGCTATAGGCCAAGTGTCAGACGGCGATATCACTCTGTTCGACTTAGCCAAAGGAAAAAGGAGAGACCTAGTCCAAGGCTTTGGAAAAACTCCCGTTGAGAGAGATAAGTTGAACAAATCAGTAAGATGGAGAATGAATTGTTAGTAGGTGATGACGTCTGACCAGACAACCTTCATTGAGAAGGAGACGGATTAAGGTGTGAAAATTTAGCCAAGTCAGATTCAGAGTGAATCGGAAAAAGCTGCCCTCCCTACGTTTTGCGCATAAATACCGTGTAATTCTTAATAAAAGGCCTAACGAAACCCAAGTCTACGGAACGACGCAGCGCTTTACTTAGCAGGACGTGCAACTCCTTGGGCCAGAGCGCACGTAAAAAGATCGACGAGCCCTCACCCACACCAAAGAGGGAATCCGCAGATAAGCCCTTGAGAAGGCGAACCTTCTCTAGAACAAGATCCCTAATTGATGGGAAGGAAACCCGGAAAACAATTCCCTTGTTGACGTTTACACTATCGTTATTATTACTAAGATTAAAATTTAAATTAGAATTAGAACTAGAACCGCTCGCAGTCGAAGACGAATTCGCCGGTCCCGACTTTTTAATTCCCGTCTTGTTCCGAACAAGCAAAGGACGAGTACTAACTACTTGAGAGCTGACACGTGGGAGATCTGAAAGTACTTTATCGACGGCCTCCTCTTCAGATAAGGCAAGATCCGCAGGGATGCCTAATAATAATAACTCACAGGTATCCGAAGAGGCTGCCATCGTCAACCCTGCCGACGAAGACCGGCTGTTCTGAGCATCGTCTAACCTGCCACGTATCTCCTCGTTCGCTGTCTCCAGCGCTCCTAGGCGGCTCGAAACACCGGAAAATCTTGCATCCGTCATCGCTTCCATTTGTGTAATCCGGGTATTCAGATCCCGGATCTCGCTGGCCAGCCCCTGCACCGATGATTTGATACGCGAGACCGTGCGCTCGAAGTTGGCCTCTAACCGGCTCGCGAACTGGGACAGGAGAGCGGCCATGTCTACGGCACCAGACTGTTGCGTGGGTAGGCCGGAGCAACTCTCAGTGGGCGCGGCGCCGCGAGGTTGCTTAGCAACCTGCGTACACGGCGGCAAAGTGGGCGAGGCGACGCGCTTGGCCGTCCCAGTGGTGGGGGTCGCAGTAGGCAGATTGACGGTCGACGCGAGCTCACCATCTGAAAGCGCTGTCCCGGGAAGTGCTGCCCCCTCACGAGTCACGGGTAAGGCAGTGTTCTTCGCTAGTCGGCAACAGCGCGGCTCATTGGTGTCAGGTAAAATCGCGAAGCAGTTACCGTGTATATAACTGCCGCATCGAGAGCATACCTCTGCATGGTCTTTCTTGACAATTCTGCGGCTGCAAACAAAGCAGGTGGTGTGCGTAGCCGGCAGCATCTCTCCACGGTGACGATATTAAAATCCTTGAGGAAGAATTGGAAATTGCGCGACGAGGTTGACCCTTTAATACGGGTGAAAGCCAGTAGAGGCGCTGTTCCAACTGTGCAAATACGTCGATGAAGAGCCGCCAATTTGCCAGTGGACGAGACCTAACCTCTTCAATTATCCAATATTTACAGAGGAAATAAAAGGATTCCAGGGCGAAAGAAAGTACCTGTTATTATATTACATAACAGCCGCCACTCCAGGGAATCCCCTCCTCCAGGCTGAAACTCGAAGAAAGAGCGTGAACAAAAATAATGTTATACTCGAGCAGGCGAAGTTTTGAGCGTCTGATATACCCACCAGAGATAGAGAGAGAGAGAGAGAGAGAGAGAGAGAGAGAGAGAGAGCGACCGATCGGCTAGTTGTTGTTTACCAACGACTACAGCAACTTATAAAGTAAGTGGTACCACTTCACGCGATCGTGTTTTATTCACCAATTAAAAATAATCTTATTGCGTTATACCAGTCCCGTTGACTGAGTATATTATTTTAGTTCGCAATCCCCCCCCCCTACAAGTCGGCCGTTTACCGACTTGTAATTAAAAGCGTAGACCTCGGCAACGATTAGAGATTTTGTTTGTTATTTATTGTTTATATTTATTTCAATAAATTCAATTTATCATTATATTTCAATTCGGCATTCAAGTAATTGAATTTTAACCCACATACGATTCCTTCCGTAATCCTAAGAGCTCGTATATTTCTGGTTGACAAGTACTCGACGCGATATCCCTGTTTCGCGGTCAATTTCAGATTTGATTTTTTTACCTGGTTGTTATCTGAAACAGTACCTCGGTTTCAGACTAACACTTAACAGATTTGGTAGAGCGGACAGGTAACCGCCGCCGCAACACGGGAAAAATACGTTTATTTAAATACAGTAAGTTTAATCGTACCGCTGAGCAGCCGCGATATTAAAATAAACATCCGTGCGGCAAACAAACTGTTACAGTTTAAATAATTTATACTGCATAAAATTTTTTTGTTGTTGTTTTGCTGCCTGCTAAACCCAATTTGTATTTTATTTATAATAGCACAATTTGCACGTTCCCTTGCACATATACCCCAATATTTATTGATTTGAATAATAATAACAATAAATATTTAAGGAATATTTTGGTGTATAAAAAAAAGGCTGTACATATTATTTCCCATAATAATTACCCTACGTATATACATACAATAACAATTAACAATAAATATATATACACATTTTCCCGCTGTATTTTATTTTCCTGTACTGCCCAGCTTATAATAACGCAAACTTGTTTATTTTTTTTTGTGGATTGATTAGTGGAAAGTAATTCTGATTTAATTAGCTTAGCTTGGAAAATTGTTTTTTCTTTTCATTAGTATTATTTGATTTTTGCTTGGTGTGTTTAATTTACGTTATATATTGAATTAAACAAGAGCTATAAGATTTCATTTCAATCAAGCTGAAAAGAGCTATTAGTAATATATTTATCTAATTATTAATACAAAGTAAGTTACTGTAAATTAATCAAAATGTCTCACAAAAGTGATGATCTGGATTTAATTTTGGGAGGAAACTTATCGGTTTTACAACCAGCAATAGGTGCCGGTGTAATACGACGCAGCATAAATAATACCAGTGACGGTAGAATCTCGGTATATGCGAGCAAAATGGGAAATATATATAGACGCGGATTCCAAAATTATTAGAGATAGGTTAGCTAGGTACGAAATTAGACGTAATTTCGGACCATCGTCTGCTGACTGGAATGCAGCCAATATTGAAACAGATTTGTCTCTAACGTCATCAGAAAGAGAAAATATCCCCAATATCGCTAAAAATACAGCTTCAGCAAGAAGTAATAAAGCAAGACGGATGCTCTATATTCAATTACCAACCGGACAATCAAGAAGACAATACCGAGATCCAATCTCTATGAGTAATGAAAATTTGTTATCATTACCGGAAAGGGAATACGGAACGGAAATGCAATCGGCTGTAAGGGAAAACAGCAACGCGATAGAGAAAATGCAGCGATTAAATAACAAAAATTTAAAAATAAGCAGCGCAGCTAATCGTCCTTAAGCCCAATCTACAGCATATAGATTGAGGCCAACGTGACCAGTATGCAATAATTCGATGATGAAACTAACGCATACAATACCAAGCTTAACGACGACACACTTAAGCATAAACTCTACTTCTTATTATCCCATCCACACATTAGCCCCTTCATCTCCCACAAACCCAAACCTAATAGATAACCCATTTCCCAAATATACAGCAGCAGTCTTCAACAAACAGTACAAATAGTTATACAGACACCCGTCCCAGATCTATCCAATCAGTCCAACCATCAGCTTTTCGTCCCATTAGCACAAGTCCTATTTCCCTTATTTCACTCGTACCAAGACCAGTCAGCCGAGCAGATATGCCACCGCAAAGCAATGCAGAACTCGAAATAGCGACCCAAGAGAAAAGAGTCAACCAGGCAAGTGAAAAAACACATAATCCCAGAAGCAGCACACAATTCAGCAGTGTACATAGGAATGTACCGAGTGTCCATTGGGAAGAGTATGGAATTGCAGAGCCCAACGACCTAAGGGAAAAGACACCAAATAATAACAAAGAGCCTGAAAATAAATACGATGAACAATTCAGATGATTAGAGCAGCAAATACAGCAAATGCAGCAGTTATACAGCAAACTAATCGAGCAAAGTAACCAGCAGCAAAATAGACAGCATAGCATATCGCCAGTGCATCAGGAGAACAATGAAACGTACTCAATCCCAAATAACCCACACATACAGTCGCTGCAAAGTACGTTTAATCCAGCATTCAGGTATAGCCGTTCATACGAAACGTGCTTAGAAGATGTTACCTTTATAAGGGAGAAAAGGACGGCACAAATGTTCTCACGATACCATATTCAGTTTAAAGGAGCGAAAAAGAATGATCCAGAAACATTCTTATCAAACCTAGAGGAATGCAGAGGAAGTTACGGTCTCGCGACTTACGATATATTTAAAGCCTTGCCATCACTCTTAGATGACGAAGCATGGGAATGGTTCAGACGTGAGAAAAGTAGCTGGAAGGTTTATTTAGATTTTGTAGATGCACTGAGACTACAATATGGGATGGAGGAAACGCAGAGCCAGCTTAGACAAGTTATTGAATATAGGACACAAGGAGCTAATGAGGATATTCCCACATACCTCACTAAGCTACGAGGCATGGTAGACCAGGTCAAGCCAACAAGACCTCAATCAGAGCAACTGGATAGAGCGTATCGGAATTTGCACCCCAGCTATAGATCTATAATCGAAAGTCACCATTTCGATAATTTTATACAGCTGCAGCGACTTGGTAAAAAGGAAGATGCAAGACGTTTAATGGATGAAACGTACGAACCTCCACCAGTTATTAAAAATTACGGTCTAGCAAAGTATGCATATGTTGATCCTATGCAAACAAAAACCCGCAAATTAGCAGCAGTTTCCTCAGAGCAAAGTGAAGATATTATAGTACCTTCAAAGTCCATATCACCCATAGCTACTAACTCACAAAAGAAAATACAGCACCAGTACCTATGGAAGCCGCACAGCCCTCTAGCAGCAAGAAAATATACAGCAACCCTGAACAAGACCCTAAACAGCAGTACAGCGAAGCTTCAAAGAATAATAAAAGTAACAGTTATTGGCAGCGAGCACAAGGAAATGAGAAAAGGCCTGAATCACCGAAAAAGCAAGAATTCAAGTCAAATAAATTTAGCACTCCAAACTACTTAGAGCAAAAGTCAGTTCATCCAAGAAAATTTAAAGAGCCTTACTGTAGATGCGGAAAATCTTGGGCATTGGCTAGCGGAATGTCCAGTTCCATGAAGCTGCGGAAATTGTGGAAAGTAAGCAGTCAGCTATAAAAATTGCGATTGTAATAAGAACAGAAACCAGGGAAACACTTTCCTCCAAGAAACATTATCCCTCCTAAAATGCATTCTTCCCCTTCGCAGCACCCGGTAGTACAAAAGATACAGCAAAACAATCCAAGCAGCAATAACCCACCTGGAAAACTAGGTAGACCCAGGAAGATCAAATAAATTTTTTTTTTCTCTTTTCCCGTTAAACTGTTAAGTCAAACTTTAAGTGCTATTAACCCACATTTACAATATTCCCAAACAAATAAAGGTAATGATCATAAAGCAGAGCAAATAAGCAAATAATTTAAACTATCTGTAATGTAAGTAATTATTCAATGAAACGGTAATTGCAAAAAGGAGTTCAAAATGAGGAACTCACAGCGAAGGGAAATAATTCACCATACCTTATTAATGACTTTAATCTTATATTAATAATATTAGAATATTATTTTATTTTTTTTGTCATATATATCATGTTATATAACAGTATGAGTATGACTGCAAACATGTAAGTATGAGACATGAGAGTATCACAAGTAGGAATAGAGCTCTCAAACAATTGCGTATATTTCACGTTATTATTTTATATTTTATGTATTGGAGCCAGTCGTCGTTACATAATTATTAATATTTTAATCTTTATTATAACAGCTAAATTAATAACACAATACAGCGCGTATACAGTACACAGATTTGCAGCCAAGAAGCTAGTCCAGGAGACTATACACTAATACACCGCATTATTAGCGCCAACTAATAAACTTGAACTATAAATAAGCAAGTTACAGCGTAATTACCCCCACCAATTTTAGTATTATTAGAAGCATCTGAAATTTTAATCAGAATAGTAATTAGCAGAATTTTTTTTAAACTTATCAATATTTTTGTTATTTTATTGAAACAGCCGAAATTACGACTTCCGCGTAATTTCGGTTTGGTGGGGGTCGTTGTGACAATGTGCTTTGCACTTGTCAGGTAACAAGCTATAGAACCCATATATCTTTCCCTACATCTACCTACCCGCACTGTAAATAAGCCCTACCTACCCTCACAGACTAGAACCCTATCGCAAGCACAGCACACATACAAGGCGAAGCACTAGGGTGGTCCTGGTGTTGAAGGCCATGGACGAGCTCAGGACATCACGTAGGCTCCTCCGGGTCTGACACAGCAATCAAGGTGAATCAAGGGAGGCTATTAATAAATGAGCCTTGAGGACTCTCCTTAGCTCCATAGGACTGCAGTAAAGGCGAAGAGGCAGTATCCAGGCGGTAAGAAGTGGAGCCTCCAACGCCAACCAGTAAGCAGCTGTAACCGAGCAAAATAATTAATACAGATACGTATTAAGGGCACAAGGAGCAAGGAAGAATATATACAGCAGTACGTAAAGGACGTGGAGTAAGAAAATACATGTACAACTGTATGTAAACACTACAACTGTACAAGGAACAGTATGAGGCTGAATGATGTTAGGTTGCTATACGTAAACAACGTGTGTAGCAGACCTCTTAAATTAGTACATACACAAATACGCATACTTGCGTAATCTTCACGACAATGTATTTACCTGGAGCTGTATGAGGAGCGGCTATCGGTCACCGTGGTTCGACGTCGTCGAGGAGAGAGGATCAAAGGGGCTCCGAGCAGCGATGCGGCGGCGGGTGAGCTTCGTGCCTGAAACTCACACCGTACCAACTAGTTGCAGAACGCAAGAAAGAACGATTTAATAGTTACCTGGGAGTAAGTTATACCGCATCGCCGAGACGTAAACAGCACCAGGTCACCATACACCATACAGCCGACTTGCGCCGCTACGGCCTGAATACAGCGGTAATTGACTCGCGCGCTTGATGCGACATCGATGTACCGCGTGCACGGTACGATCGCGGCTCTCAAGAACGCCGAGAACCAGAGCTCTACGGTCGGTCGACTCGATTACATTGAAAACAGCCAGATAATATACAAAAGCAATAACGAGTGCTAGTGAGATAAAGAGAGAGAGAGAGAGAGAGAGAGAGAGAGAGAGAGAGAGAGAGAGAGAGAGATTGAAAAGCGTTTATTGATGCTAGGTTAATCTAGGTTAATTTAACCTTAAGGCAAGTATACATATAAAATTTTACATAAAATATATGAATCATATAAATCATATAAATCATATTTCGCATAAACAAAAGAAAGAATATGAAAACAAATGTTGCGTAATTAAATCCTATGTATTATAAGTATTAATAATTATTTTTACTAAATAATATAATTACACGCTCTTACTATCGAAGAAGTTATATAATCTATTTTTGAAAAAATTTACTGTAGTACTTAAGTGTAATTCAGTGGGTAGTGTATCCCAGAGGTCCATAGCCTGAATTGCAAGGCTGAAGGCTAGGGGGCGTTCAAAACAAGAATATTTAACACGCCCAGAACGACGCACCTCACTGTTGGATTAATGTGCACTTGTTGCATTAATAATGCTAATAAATAATCAGGTTTATTTGTAGTTAAGACCTGATATGTTAACAACCCAAGAAAATACAATCTCCTATCTTCCACAGACAGCCATGATAGTTTATGATAGTAAGGCTGGAGTCTAGTATCCTTCTTCAACCTAGAAATATATCGTTCACAAGTATTGAGCAGACGTTGAAGTTTCAGATTTAAATATTCAGGGAAGTCACTATAAACAATACAGGCGTAATCTAGATGATGAAGAATAAGTGAAGATACTAGTTTCTTCCTAATGGTGAAAAAAAGAAAGTTACCTTTATTACACAATTTATGAAGACTGCATGAACTCGGAATACGATGTTAGAAACATGGGAATTCCATTGTAAATTTTCGTTGATAATAAGGCCTAAATTGCGAACCGAACTCACTAGTTGAATTTCACGTTGGTCAATGACAATAGGATGAAGCATGTCTCTATTAATAAGCCGTAATTGTTGAGTAGACCCTATTAATATAGCTATAGTTTTAGTAAAATTTAAGTCTAAACTTCTACTCTTTCACAATCCTGGTTTAATTTATGAATTGCAATATTACACTCGCTAGGCTTAGCATGAATGTATACCTGAAAATCGTCAGTGAATAGCATCCCATGGGTAGATAACAGTATATTGAGTAACGAATTGATGAAGATTAAGAAAATGATAGGGCCAGATGTTGAACCTTGGGGTACACCAGAGGTGGTCAGGGCTTTCGTGCAGCAATTTTTCAAAAAAAGATTTACGCGCCACCCTGAGGTCAATCTTTAACTCTTTACGCTTAGACTTGTGTAATGCTAGTAAACATGGGTCACGACGCCGTTTAGCAATTTTATACAACCTGTCACGACTTTTACATCGATTCTTAAGCTCAGGTGTTAACCAAGGTGCTGGGCATCGACGGGCATGTTTTGTTACTGTCGGAGCAAATTTATCGAAATTAGCAATAAGAATATTACGAAGAGAGTCAAAGTAAGAATCGACTGTCCAACAATCAACAGGGATAGCAGTAATATTAACAAGGTCAGGGGTAAAAAAGTGAGGTCACAAAGTGAGACGGGGAAAAATTCTTAAAATCACGAAAGGTAACCTCGTTATACTTTTGAACACGTGAAGACAACTTATAATCGATATGAATGTAGTCATGGCCACTAATAAAAGGACTCTGTGATTGGATATTAGCAGCTACCTTATCACTTTTTCAACCAGAATAACATCCAGCCAAGTGTTAGCTTCCCCTTTGTGGTGAGTTGCATTGAAGGGTACAAGATGGTAAGAATTTTCATTAATTAAGTCCATCAAATGTTTGCTATAATAGTCGCTAACAAGTAGATTTTAATTTAAATCACCAGCAACAATGATATCATATAAATGCGAACAACTTTGAAGCACATTGAAGAAATTAGTCAAGACATAACCTTTCGGTCTTCTATAAGACGAGGCAAACAGGACTTTTTTATTACTTAAAGCTAACTCTAAAAGTAAAAATTCAGTTTCATTGAGATTGTTAATCTGTGGTGTATCAAGCATTTTAAAAGTTACATTATTACGTATATAGCATTGTCCACCGCCCCGCATGAAATCTCGTTTTCCAGTAATAGATATAAGACCTCTATCATTACGAACTAAAAAGTAATTTGGTATATTATAAATAGAATCTGGCCGATTTGGAGTTAACCAGGACTCTGAGATTGAAAGAACATCAATATTTTCCAAGTGAAGAAAAGATTCAATTTCGGCCAAGTGATCCATAATAGAATTTGCATTAATTTGGGCTACACGTAATTTTGATTTATAAGCTAAATGCTGATGGGCGTCATTACTATCAGTATGCAGTCACAATAATTTATCTAAGTCGGACGCAGTTATAACAGCATTATCATTTTAGCGGACACAGATTTTGCCATCACGCACCCAAATATACTTATAGTTAAGAGGTGTAAGCTTACTTTTTGTCAACAAGCGTAATTCATGAATAGGAGCAGGTAACATCTCGAATAAGCCTACTTGCTTAGAACTAAAAATCTCCCGAGTTGTCAACAATCTAGCCATATTTAATTATTCCAAATTTACGTTTAGCTTCTAAAACATAACTACGCACTTCAAATCATTTAAACCTAATAATAAATGATTTGGTGATTGCATTTTGAAAATTTGAATCTGATTCTGAAGTAGAAGTACTGGTGTTTGGCGAGAAAGAACGTACATCAAGTATATCACTAAATAGATTATCAAGCTTAAGAAGAGTTAAAATTCTAAGTGATAATTCTTTAATCGGGATTTGACAGGCCAAAGGAATACCCGTAACTCTAAGCTGGGTATTAAAAGATGCATTGGTGTACAATTCGTTAAGTTGTTGAATCTCGGCACGTAAAACTGAATTCTCACTCTCAAGATCAGACATGCGTTTATAAATATTTCAAAGTTGTTGTCAAGTTTTTCAAGTTTTTCCTTTGTAAAAGTAAAATCAGCTTTCGCACTATTAAAAAGAAAAGCAGTCTTTTGAGATTGAGATAGGGTGTCCCAATTACTCGGCAAGTCCATATTGGTTCCAGTATAATTAGTCTCAGGCGAATTATCTAATTGACTATTACAAGAAAAGTTAAGAGTGCAGTCAAGATTTCGCGCCGCATCGAATGTAGAATAGCGAGCAGATACCGATACTATAGATGATGATACAATATTAATTTTCCTCAAGTATTGCGATTTAAGTATTGGGCCACTTAAATTCAAATTACAGCATAGATCGCTCGGCTTATTTTTTAAATATTGTTTTACATAGCCCGGATGAAAAATACTATCACACAAAGCACTAATATAAGTGGAAATACTGTTTGTGCATCTAGAACATTTAATAACATTCACTTTGGAGTGCCCACTTATTATAGGTCATAAATATGAAAAAATATTAATTTAGAATGTAGTATAAAAGATAGTTGAGCAATGTGCACGCAGAGGAAAGCCACCCATAAATACGCCATACAATGTAGTTTAATATAATATGCTTAGTATAGGGTGCCGATAATATTAATAATAAGTAAAATGTGAAGCGTATCACAGTACGTATAAATGAATGCATATGTATGTGTATGTATATGTATATGTGGCGCACGTGCGGTAGTGCTGTGTATAAAAAAACAATGAATTGAAAATTAAAAATCTCTCTCTTAAAATTAAAAATAGACATAAACTCTCAAAAACAGTACAAGTGGTACCATCTAGCGGTAAAATTGCAAACTACGTAGGCGCAGAGTGATAAGTGCCACTTGTTAATTTAACCTAGCAATTGAAAATATATTATATCAAGCCAATTTTAATTTTTAAGGCAGCTACTTAAAGCGAAATTTAAAATAATTAATTAATACAAGTTTATAGCAAGTGATATCACAAAGACACACTTATAACAATAAACTAATGCACAAAAATGATTTTAGTCAATAACGTCACAACACTATAACACTTCGTCACTGAAACTGTCAACAGACTGGTTTTAAGCAGGCGTAGATTATGGAAGCACAGAAGGTAATGTCACACCGGTCAGCAATAGTGGTCGTGTGGACGTCATGTCAGGGACGAAAACCTTGATCAAGATCGTAGATGTCCAAAATTTTATCGAAAATTTAAAGTTACAATTTAATGATTTTTTTAGCCCAAAATTTCGTCTAATTCTTATTTCTCCCATAACTTTTGACCATATTAAAATATTTGAGCTACCTTTTTTTTAAACATACCTACTCGATCTCAGCTTTCTTTCAAAATTTAGTTTATACGTCATCTTTAATTGTTTCGGAGTTATAAGCCTTCAAACTCAACGATTTTTTCGGCGAGATTTTTCATTATTTGCTTATATCTATCGTAAAAATGGGCAATGGACACTAAAACTCCGGCTTTCTGCATGATTTTATAGTAGAAATTATATCCTAGAGTTTGGTAAGGATCCGTTTTTCAGAGGGTCTGACCTCTCCTTGTAAATCATGAAAGACCGCGCACGCATAATCAAAGTGTGTGAAAACAAGCGCCACGACAAGATGTTTTCTATTCTGACGCGAGAGTACCCGTCTGAAAAATCTCAAGGAGTGAAGGACTCCATGAACGCGTTGTGAAACTGACGCAACCTGACGAGACCAATCCAGGGTAGAGGTAATCCAGACGCCCAGTGATTTGACTTGAGATTAATAATCAAGTGGATTGTCTCCAATTGTAATCATCGAAGCAGAATCCAAATCAATGCGCGAAATATAGGCCTGACTACCCAAGATCATCACTTTTGTCTTCTTCACGTTTAAACTTAGCCCATTCGATCTCGCCCAGTTGTCCACCGTGTTGGCATCCTCCGAAATTTTCTGGACTCCCCGGGCGAGATCAGCAGGATAAAAAGTGTGATAGATCTGGGTATCATCCGCGAAAATCATGTGATCAGAATGTTTTAAGACGTTCGCTAGATCATTAATAAAAATTGAAAATAAAAGAGGGCCCAGGACACTGCACTGTAGAACCCCCTAGATGTGTCAAGCCAGGCCGAAGTGTTTTCTAGATCATCCACCACTACCTGAGAACGGCCTACAAGGTAGTGGAAAAACCAGGTTATGACCGTGTCCGAACACCCCAAAGAACGCAGTTTACACAGTAAAATATCATGCGGCACTGAATCGAACGCTTTGGAAAAGTCGAACAGGATGAGAATGGTGATCTTGGGCTTATCAATTGCTCTCCTAATATCACCCAGCACACCAATTAGTGCCGTCTGAGTACTGTGCCCCCGGCGAAAGCCCGCTTGTCTCTCAATAACTAAGTTATTACAATTAACATAATCTGTGAGTTTTTCATGAACCAGGTTTTTGAGAATTTTGCCAGACTTGGCCAGAGGAAAAAGCAGAGATTTAGTCCAGGGCTCTGGAAAGGATCCAATTGAGAGAGAAGTGTTAAACAGATCAGCCATGTGTGGTGCGATTTGGGGTGCTAAGCACTTTAACATGGGAACAGAGATCCCGTCATAGCCTGTGGCTTTAGAAGAAGCCCTGGAAATGATAGATAGTACCTTATGGGGAGTAATAAGAGCGAAATGGAAGGAAGTTGCAGGGTAAAAAAAGGTAAAAAGTCCGGGAATGAGATGAGTGGCTAAAGATGAGCAAAAGTGAAGCGAGAGGGTGAATACGATATAGATGCATAATGGTTGTTGAGCTGATCGAGTGAACACATGCTAAGAGGTGACGAGATGGTTTAGACACAAGACCCATGTTCCTGAGCTCTCTCCACAAACCTGTGGAGTTTGATGCAGACTTGATTTTGCGATAGTAGTAAGTAAATTTACTCAAGTCTAGAGAGTTTCTAACCAGACTACGAAGGTCTTTATAAATGTGGTAGTCTGAGCTCAGGCCCGTGGCCAAGTATCTCTTATAAGCCATGTTACGAGCCTTGATGTTTTGTCTTATAAGTGGAGTGATCCATGATTTGTTAGAGCTTTTAATGGTGGTGAGTTTTGCTGGTGCGAGGGAGTCAAAAGTAAATAATATAGAAGTGACAAGGTTGGAAAGAAGGTTATTGATAATGATAGGCGACGGAGAGGGCGACAGCAAGGTAGAAGGAGAGTTTATGCGGCCCGGCGAAATAAGTGACGTATGAGAAGTTGATCGACAAGACGACATAGTAGTGGTGTTAGGGTGAGATGAAACTTGATCAAATGTATTCGAAAACAGAGCAGCTGTTTCCGGTAGATCGATCAACGCAAGATTGCGCGACCGGATCCTCTTTGACACAGGCAAAGGTTTACTAAAATCTAATTCAAGAATAATGAAGTCGTGCCCTGCTGCAAAGGGCACGGGTGATTTGGTATACTTGTAGACTGGCGGAGGATTTCGAACAATAAACAAATCGAGCCATGTGTGAGATGAAATAGTAACTGCATGTGTATCACGAGTAGGATCGGATTTAATCAGAGAGTGGTCTAATGACTCTAAGTAGGACTCCAACATGGCGAACGACCTATCATTCTTGCACATATTGATGTTAAAATCTCCGGTGATTACTACTTGATCGCAAGTATGCAAGAATTTTGATAAAGAATCGAAGAATTTTGATGGGTAGGCCGCTGTGGGCCTCCTGTAAACTACACAGAAGAGCAACGAACTGGAACTACAATAAATTTGAAATATCATAAACTCTGGAGAGTTAGAAAAATCAGGGTCAGAGTGAGCTGCTAGTCTAACATCGAGATTACTCTTAATGTAAGCCGCAACACCCCCCCCCCTCCTTTCCCACTCGGTCTAATCTATATAATGTATAGTTAGGAAGGACCAGCATGTCGGAAGAGTCGTAATCCGTAAGAGAGGTTTCGCAAAAGGCAATAATATCATGGGTTGAAGGTAAAACTAATGATTCAATGGATGAGAAATAGGTTTTTAATCGGTTAATATTCACATGAAAGATGGAGAATGAAGTGTTAGTGAGAGATGAAGTCTGGCCGGCCAGCCCTCATTTCGACGAGGTGGAATTAGAAGACGAGATACTGAGGATATCGGATTCTGAGTGTATGGGAACGAGATGCCCTCCCTAGGTTTTACGCATACGTACAGTGAGATTCTTAACCACAGGTCTCGCATAGCCCAAGTCTGTAGATCGGCGAAGAGCTTTAGTCAATAATTGATGCAACTGCTTGGCCATAACGCACGCAAAAATATTGATCCCGCTCCACCCGCACCGACGAGAGAATCCGCCGTGATACCTTTAAGAAGACGCGCTCGCTCAAGAATAAGATCCCTGATAGAGGGAGAAGAAAACCGGACTACGATTCCGTCACTAGCCTTGTTACCATCAAAAGCGGCGGAGGACGATGAAAGGTTGGTGAATTAAATATCTCTCTCTGCTGACGCTACCGGCGTGTACCGTATATTGTGCGTGCGGGCCTCCCTTTTCCTTCCCTCCCTTCCCATTCCCCCCTACAGCGTATTCGATTATATCCCGTAAACCGGCCCAGGTATGAGGCCAACAATAGCATCGCAATTACATTAACTTCTGCTACGATAACCCGCGAGTTATCATTTAATTGTCGCGTATTAACGTGGCTGGCGCCCACCCATTAATTATTATATTGTTTACTTGGTAATAGATACCTTTTTAATTATTAATACAATAGCTGACCATTATTAACCTGCACCCTGATCCCCAGTGCTGCGTTACATTGGCGACCAACGTGGTTGTTTAATAAGGGATCTTGTTCTGTAAAGTGAAATTTATAATTAGTAGCTTGAGCATAAAATTGGCATACAATTGATAGTTTTTTTTTGGTGAGCAAATATAGCTATTGTAAACGTCGACGCGCGACGCAAAAGCGGCCATATTGCCTTTTCCTTTCCTTTAGCAAAGCTCGCACACACTCGGAAGAAGCCAGTCGGCCATTGGACGGCCATTTTCGGCAAAGTAATAATAATTGAGTACGTGCACGGAAAATATAATTTTTTTCATATAATTTATTTGCACTGCTTTATATATATTGGTTATGTATAGTTGTTTTTTTGGGTAAGCTGGGTAATATTATATATAAAAATAATTCATTTTCGCTCTCATTCTAACATATACAGCTGTAATAACAAACTGTTTTATAATTTTTTTTTGTGTGCTTCTACAAGAGAATATTATTTTTTTCTTTAAATTATAATACATTGTAACAGGGTTGGTTTATACGTCAGGAGGATATACTCGTCCTGTTCATATATTCAATGCACAGGAAATCACCGCTATACTATAATCAGCTGTCTCACCATACAGCTGGTAGATCGGTAAAATCACCTTTCGGGACGACCGGAGCTAGCCTCAAGCTCCGAGTGACGTTGATGGCCCTGTGTACAATGTATGCACTTACCTAGTGCATACTTATTCCTCCTCGATACTCGTGCTCGGCTCCTCAGATATGTGTCGTGCGAAGCAATGCACGACACTCGCGGGGCATGGCGGTATTCACCTTCGGGAATAGGGAGTAATCACCGGTTAATTAATAATTACTCGAAGTTAGAGATAATTGATTAATTTATTAAAAAGAAAGTAAAGTTGAAAGTACTACAGTAGGACAAGCCAAGGTAAGGTTAAACCTTGTCTCAAAACAAACAAAGTTATTTGCGAAATCTATAAAAGTGTACAATACACGGTTACTCGTGTGTGTGTGTGCGCCCGCCGCAATATACGTGTCGAGACACGCGGTCTTGGTCTACTCGGGAACGAGGTTAAGTTTGCCAGGTACGGGCTACCTGGCGTCGCAGTAAATTACGCCAATCGTAATCGCGCCGGAGTGTGAAGCACTCCGGTTTACCGTAAGCGTGATCTATTGAGCGAGAGAGAGTGTCGCGACGAGAGCGGCTAACCTCTCGTATGGTTTACGCGTCGGGATACCGCGCGTATCCCGTCGCCGATCTTCGCTTGCATACCGATATGGATAAGTACGGCGCCGCCTGGCCAGGACTTACTTGTATGCTATCGGGGACCTAGCGAACTGCGCTCCTTGTCCTCTCTCTACCTCGTGGACTCTCTACTCCGTCCTCCGCCTATCGCTCTCTCTCTCTCTTTCCCGCCTTCGATTTCTCACCCGGGAGTTGACGCGTCACGGGATTCTCTCGGTCGCGTCTTCTTGTCTCCCTCATCGACGAGACGATACTGCCGGTGTGTCGTGCACACCGGCTCTCCGACGCGCTCGCGCATGCGCCTTACGCATCTTCGACGGTAAACTCACGCGATCGGTACGATTTTCGTCTCGCGTGAGCCGTTTACCGTTACAACATATAATCGATAACACGAAATTGGATTTTACAGTTATATTAATAACTCGAACTGCTTTAAGCATTATTTATATTATTTTTTAAGCATTATAATTTTTTTTGGTTATATGTACGACATATTAATGCTAATTAATATGCCTTATGCTGTTATCAAGTTTGGTTAAATTGTATTTTTGCTGTATTATACAATCAATGCTTATTGAATTAACAGACACATTTTGCTTGCATTATTTAATATTAAACTAATAAATAATAATAATTAAATTTTGTTTATCCTGTATATCATTGCAACGAAAATTTAATTTTTCCATTATTGCTCCCCGATAATAATAGTTAGTTTTGTAATGGTAAGGTATTGTTTACCTTACCGTTTGACAAATTCGAATAATACGAGCGAACAGACATTTATTAGAAATAGAAGGTTATTTAAGGAATGAAGTTGTTTACAATAATCAATATAAAGATGTGGGCTCCGTAATTAACGGGAAAAATAAATTGAATATAATTATGAATCAAAATGCAAATTTTTAAAGAGGGGTGCAAATTACAAATTACGGAAAAAATGGAAAAAAACAGGTTATCATTTTCATGCCGCTAAAATGTAATAGAAACTTCCTTAAAATTAATACATAAATTTATTTATTTAAGAAGAAAGTTTTATTACTCTAAGGCATAAATTAATTTTAGGAGGTGAAGTTCTATTTAGATCCGTTTAAAATAATACAAAATTTTAATAAGTAGTTACTAAATACTACAATTTAGTAAATATATGCACTTCATTATTTTTCGTAAGTTAATTTTTCATTAACATTTATAATTATTAAAATATAAATTTTGGACTATAAAGAATTCATATAATTTAAAATTTACACTTAATATTTAATATGTATGCATTATTTTTATTTTTATTCTAATTTCATTACACTAAATTTTGGTAAAAGTTTTTTATTTATAAATTATAATCATATTTAAAATAAACAAAATTTTTGGTATTGAACCCAATGCGCTATAACAGTACCTCCAAGGTAGCGTATAAATCTGTTTAATTTCTAAGATGTCCATGGTAGTGAAAAAATAATATAATTTGAAATATTATTTTTAATACATTAATTACGAAAAACCTTTTTCGAAATTAAAAATAGGAAATTGGCGCGCGAAGCGCGTAGAGGGGCGCAGCCCCCCAAGTATGTATATATATATATATATATACTGTGATGCTTACTCTCGGGATTAAGGCGGAGGTCGTAGAATTAGTTAAATAAAACTCACGAGTTATATAAAACGTAAAACACGTTCACTGGGGATCAGGGTGAACGGCTCTCATACATTAAATAAACAACACTTTTTCTTTACTTTCTGGAATCATGGAATGGACTTGGCGATGATGTAGATTCTCCATCAGAGTTCAAGGATGGGGTGTTGCTCGACTATTTGAACTCTGCTGTGCTATGGCAAGCCAACAGGATGCTGGAGGAGGCTGGAAGGATGCTGGGGTATGCCATGAAGCTATGGACGGCTTAAGGATAGGATTCGACAGCGATCATGTGGGATAATGTGTGTGTGCGTGTGCTAAAGTACGCTTCGAGCATTTCGGATTCCTCCTAGGGTTCGATGTTATACTTACTTCGCGTAGTAAGTTCTAGTACTAATTATTCTGTGACTTGCAGTTGCAATTACAATGTCACAATATATATATATATATATATATATATATATATATACATATATGCGAGATTCCATGTGAAGTGATCCAGTTAAAAAATAAAATTTTGTTTTAATGTATGGAATCAGTAAGAAACTACTTAAATAGAGTGTAGCTAAATTTTTTGACCTGAATTACAATTAGTACCAAAGCTGTAGCCAATCAAAAAATCGAATTTTTTGAAAAAATTAACTTTTTGGCCATTTTTATCACTTAATAACTCAAAATCTAACAATTTTTTCTTATATACATTAAATTTGAAAAAGTTTATTAATTTCAAGAAGAATCAGTTGAAATATTTCATTTATATTATTTTAAAACATTGAATATAGTTATAATCAATAAAAACCTTTATAGTAAAAAAAAGGGTTGTACGATCAAAAATATTTTAGCCATCCAAAAATCTAATTCATCGATGATTAATTACCTTCAAAATAATGCAAAGTTTGAGTGCGGCAGAGCATTTTAGACAAAGTTATGGTGTTTTTAGGCAAATTTCTTAAAAAAAAGAGAGCGAATGCATTTTATGAAGAAAACACACTAACCATATACTTGCATTCAAACAATATGACACTATTATTCCTCAATATTACTAAAATATACTATTTATTGTTAGTCACTGATACTTTTTAATCTCTAAGTTGCTTACAAACACAAAACAGTAGGTATAAGCAATTATACCTGCTATATAATTGGATAAATACCTGAAACTTTTATAATTCCAATAAATCCAATTATATAACAGGTAGAACTAAAAGTATTAGACTTAAATGACAACTAAATAAAAGTATCAGTAACTACAATAAACAGTATATTTTAGTAATATTGAGGAATAATAGTGTCATATGGTTTGAATGCAAGTATACGGTTAGTGTGTTTCTTCATAAAATACATTCGCTCTCTTTTTTTAAGAAATTTGCCTAAAAACACCATAACTTTGTCTAAAATGCTCTGCCGCACTCAAACTTTGCATTATTTTGAAGGTAATAATCATCGATGAATTAGATTTTTGGATGGGATAAAATATTTTTGATCGTACAACCCTTTTTTTTACTATAAAAGGTTTTATTGATTATACTATATTCAATGTTTTAAAATAATATAAATGAAATATTTCATCTGATTCTTCTTGAAATTAATAAACTTTTACAAATTTAATGTATAGTTTTGGCCATTTTTATCACTTAATAACTCAAAATCTAACAATTTTTTCTTATATACATTAAATTTGAAAAAGTTTATTAATTTCAAGAAGAATCAGTTGAAATCATTTATAATTATTTTAAAACATTGAATATAGTTATAATCAATAAAAACCTTTATAGTAAAAAAAAGGGTTGTACGATCAAAAATATTTTAGCCATCCAAAAATCTAATTCATCGATGATTAATTACCTTCAAAATAATGCAAAGTTTGAGTGCGGCAGAGCATTTTAGACAAAGTTATGGTGTTTTTAGGCAAATTTCTTAAAAAAAAGAGAGCGAATGCATTTTATGAAGAAAACACACTAACCATATACTTGCATTCAAACAATATGACACTATTATTCCTCATATTACTAAATATACTATTTATTGTTAGTCACTGATACTTTTTAATCTCTAAGTTGCTTACAAACACAAAACAGTAGGTATAAGCAATTATACCTGCTATATAATTGGATACAGGTATAACTAAAAGTATATACTTAAAGACACTAATAAAAGTATCAGTAACTAACATAAACAGTATATTTTAGTAATAGTGAGGAATAATTGTCATATTGTTTGAATGCAAGTATACGGTTAGTGTGTTTTTCTTCATAAAATACATCGCTCTCTTTTTTTAAGAAATTTGCCTAAAAAACACCATAACTTGTCTAAAATGCTCTGCCGCCTCAAACTTGCATTATTTGAGGTATTAATCATCGATGAATTAGATTTTTGGATGGATAAAATAGTTTTGATCGTACAACCCTTTTTTTTACTATAAAGGTTTTATTGATTATAACTATATTCATGTTTTAAAATAATATAAATGAAATATTTCATCTGATTCTTCTTGAAATTAATAAACTTTTACAAATTTAATGTATATAAGAAAAAAATTGTTAGATTTTGAGTTATTAAGTGATAAAAATGGCCAAAAAGTCAATTTTTTCAAAAAATTCGATTTTTTGATTGGCTACAGCTTTGGTACTAATTGTAATTCAGGTCAAAAAATTTAGCTACACTCTATTCAAGTAGTTTCTTACTGATTCCATACATTAAAACAAAATTTTATTTTTTAACTGGATCACTTCACATGGAATCTCCCATATATATATATATATGGGTGGTTCTCTGTGACATCGAAGATGAAAAAAATAAATATTGCTATAACTGTGGGAATATGTTTTAGAGGTATCCAGTAGTTCTCCTGAATTTTTTCAGATTTTTTCTGGGCCATTATTTTAAGTTATAGAGAGTCAAAGTTGACATTTTAGCACTTTTTTGCATTATATGCCCATTTTCATGAATTTTTAGCTCACAGGGGATGCATTTTTCACTAAAAACATAAGTATGACTTTTTTTGTAAAATTTTCCGAACTTTTCATTAAAAATACTTTTAAAGACATAAATGTATGCTGTCACACTCTTGTAAGCCATTTAAACCTTAAATAGTGAAAATCAGCAATTCTGCTCCGGACTCTGGTAACCTAATACTGTCTAAAAGATGTCTTTTTATAGTCAGAAACTGCCTAAAAATTTCCAGAGTGGGTCTAAATCATTAAGATCACTTATAGTCAAAATATCCGGGAAAAGTGCCCGAAATATTAATAGAAATGTATATTTGTTGCCTTATAACGATGAATCTATTACCATGATCATTGCAAAAAAATTTGTGCACTTACCTTGGAGTGGTAGAAAAGCATCTTCACTTGTTTCAGTATCCATCTAATCCCCTATAAGCTGCTAAAAATACAAATATTATTATACAAATGTAAAAAATTAATTTTTAAACATTTATAATGCTGAATTTTTAGTTTTACATCCATTACAAGAATTATAATACTAATCTGAAGGATTACTATAAATATATAAACATTATTATTACAATAACTGAATATACGTATTTAATACAAAAGATATATATATAAATCGGATATATAATTATAATGAATAATATGATAACGTGACAGTGACAAGTTTGTGAAATCTAAACAATGTATTGCTGAATAATAATAATAATAATGTATATACTTTTATAGTAATCCTTCAGATTAGTATTATAATTCTTGTAATGGATGTAAAACTAAAAATTCAGCATTATAAATGTTTAAAAATTAATTTTTTACATTTGTATAATAATATTTGTATTTTTAGCAGCTTATAGGGGATTAGATGGATACTGAAACAAGTGAAGATGCTTTTCTACCACTCCAAGGTAAGTGCACAAATTTTTTTGCAATGATCATGGTAATAGATTCATCGTTATAAGGCAACAAATATACATTTCTATTAATATTTCGGGCACTTTTCCCGGATATTTTGACTATAAGTGATCTTAATGATTTAGACCCACTCTGGAAATTTTTAGGCAGTTTCTGACTATAAAAAGACATCTTTTAGACAGTATTAGGTTACCAGAGTCCGGAGCAGAATTGCTGATTTTCACTATTTAAGGTTTAAATGGCTTACAAGAGTGTGACAGCATACATTTATGTCTTTAAAAGTATTTTTAGTGAAAAGTTCGGAAAATTTTACAAAAAAAGTCATACTTATGTTTTTAGTGAAAAATGCATCCCCTGTGAGCTAAAAATTCATGAAAATGGGCATATAATGCAAAAAAGTGCTAAAATGTCAACTTTGACTCTCTATAACTTAAAATAATGGCCCAGAAAAAATCTGAAAAAATTCAGGAGAACTACTGGATACCTCTAAAACATATTCCCACAGTTATAGCAATATTTATTTTTTTCATCTTCGATGTCACAGAGAACCACCCATATATATATATATATAATGTTCATAGGTTATAGGTTAGAATAATACATGAATTGTTTCTCTGTAAATAACAAAGAAACAACATTCAATGTTATTATTCACAAGGTTGTCTTTAGATTACTTTTATAAAGTTTTATTCATTGTGTTCGGTATATCTTTATTAACCGTACTGATTTACACGTGCCAATTCTTATCTGCAAATTTTACCTGTCGATATATTAAAAGATTTGATTTACCGACCTACACGCGCGCAATTCAAATAGACTAAGTATGTTTTCCTTACATCTCCCCTCCTGGAGACATTTTTGGTACAAAAATTTGGTATAACTAATAATAATTGCAAAATAATATAGACTATTATGTACTACCACTTAGTAGTTACCACCTTTGAGTTAAGGAGATGGAGTTAATTTTGAAATATGGAATAAATTTGATTCTAACCTTTTGTGTCCTGTATTAACTTCATACATTGAGTTTGATATCTTCTTTAAAATCTTGTATGGCCCGATTCTTAGCATATCCAATTTCTTTCGGTTCATTCGGTTACTATTTTCAATGTATACTAAATCTCCTAACATAAATTCGTGTTCTTTTCTATTTTTGTCATATAATTTCTTATTATATTCATGGTATTTTATACTGTTTTTAAATGCAGTTTCTCTATCGTTTTCCAGTTGATTATAATCTCTATTCTTTTTTAGTTCATTTGGTAGTGCTGATGTATCTTCACCATTTAATAAATATTTCGGACTAAATTTTGTTACCGTGTGCTCGATCTCATTGTATTGGTTTATGCAATTTCTTGCTATAGTTGTCCATCCACACTTCTTTGTTTCTTCGTTTATCGCATATCTTATTTTATTTACTAAAGTTTGGTTAAGTCTTTCGTTTAGACCGTTCGAAAATGGTGCATTAATTCCTGTAAAGATCATTGTAACCCCTTTTTCTTCTACGAAATTTTTGAATTCTTTAGAATTTATACCTGGATATTGATCTGTTAGAAGTATTTGAATATTATGATCTCGTAGTACATTTTCTGTTAATTTAATGATATCATTTGCATTTTGTGTTTTTGATGTCAATATGCAAGCATATCATGTAAAGTGATCTACTAAGAGATGTAAATATTTTTTTGTAGATCTTAAGCCACCGAATCCACCTATTGTATCGATAGAAACTATTTCAAAAGGTTTTTTTGCGGGGCCAAGGTGTGACATTAACCCAATTTTGTCTTGCCTTCTTGACTTATTTTGTATACATACTTCGCAACATCTACAGGCTTTCTTTATATTTTCAGATATATTTGTTGCTGTATAATACGGCAGTATCTTATTTTTCATTTGGTTTATTCCAATATGACAAAATTTCTTATGCGTGTCTTTTATTAATTGTTTACTAAATTCTTCTGATAAGAAAATTTTATATTTGTTTTGTGATTTTTTATAATACAAATTATTTTTATACTTTAGTTTGTCTTTGTTGGATTCTATCTCTTTATTTTTTTTTTGATTCTCTAAAATATCTTCTAAACTAATTAAGTTTACAATCTTCAATTTATCCTCTTCGTCTTCTTCAGACTCTAATACTGGATTTCTGCTTAAGCTGTCTGCTTCTAAATTATCTTTACCTGGACGGTATATTATTTCGAAATCGAACTGTGATAAATAATAGGTAAGATCGCCTAGCTCTTCATCTGTTCTCGCTTTTATATTCATTTTTTCTAATGGTTTATGATCTGAAAATACTTTAAAATGTTTGCCTATAAGCCAGTGTTGCCAATACTTTACTGTTTCTTTTATTGCTATACATTCTAAGTAAATTGCTTTTTTTCTTTTTTGTGATTCATTCAGTTTTCTTGAAAAGTATGCTACTGGTTTTTCAGTTATTGGATTCTCGTTTAATTGTGGTTGTTTTAATATTGCACCTATACCTTTTAAACTTGCATCTGTGTATATGTGTATTGGTAAGTCTGGATCAAATATAGTTAATACTGGTTGAGTGCAAAGGAAATTTTTCATGTATTCGAAGGCTTCTTGACATTCTTTTGACCAAACAAATTTTTGATTTTTTCTTAATAGGTTATGCAGCGGTTCTAAAATTAGAGAAGTTTTTGGTACATATTCGTTATAAAAGTTGATTTTTCCTAGAAATTGTCGAACATTTTTGTTATTTTCTGGGACCGGAAAGTTTCTTATGGAAATTAAATTATCTTTTATCAGAGAAATTGAGTTATGTTTAATTATATGTCCTATGTATTGCACAGAGTCCAGTGCAAATGTGCACTTTGACAGTTTCAATCGGAATCCTTCCTACAAAATTGCATCTAATAGTTTTGATAGATGGTCTACATGTTCTTTGAATGATTTTGAAAATAATAATATGTCATCTATGTAATTGACTGTAAAATTTGATAAATTATTTTTTCTTATTATATTGCTTAAAATACTTTGGAAGATAGCTGGTGATGTTTTTAAACCAAATGGTAAACATGTCCATTGAAAATGACCTTCTTGGGTCACAAAGCCTGTTTTTCTTCTGTCCTCAATTCCTAAAGAGATAGACCAAAATGCTGAATTTATATCTAGTTTTGAAAAAAAACTGTAATTTCTTGTCTTTATTACTAGGTCTTCAATCAGTGGAAACGGTTGTGATTGAGGAATTATGATTTTATTTAAATCTCTAAAATCTATGCATAATCTAGATTTTTTATTTTCATCTCTTTATAAGCTAACGTTACTGGAGCAGCAAATGGGCTGTATGATTCTTCTATTAGGTTTCTTTTAAGTAATTGTGAAATTTGTTCTTCTATTTCTTTTTATCTTCGATTGTACATTTATATGGTCTTTTACTACAGTATTTATCTATTGTCAAATCTATTCTAGCATCGTAATCTTTTACAGTACCTATATCATATTTATTTTTTGCACATATATTTTTATATTTGTCTATTAGATTCTTTATTATTTTTTTCTTCATCACGTTTTAAGTGGTTTGTTGAAACGTTGAAGGTGCTTATTTCGATGTGTTCATTAAAATTGATTTGATACTCATTTATTATATCATTATATTCGGAATGTTTTTGTTCTATCTCTAATTTTTCATTTTGTATCAGTCTGAATTTCTTTATACAATCTAATCCTATTAGAAAGTCATGTTTGAAATTTTTATTGTTTATTATGAACACATTCATGTGATCCTCTATATTAGAATCTTTATTTTTATTTTTATTAATCCATCTGTTTTATACACACCATTAATTGTTCTCAAATTTGTTTTTTCTTTTTTATAATCATTATTTGTAGATTTTAATTTAGTAATTTTGATTTATTAATGTAACATTTGATCCTGGATCATAGATAGCAATATTTTTAAAATATCATTTAATTTTATTGGGAGTTCATCAATGGTGGTATTATTAGGTTTTTGGATTTTCATTACTTAGTTCTACGTCTAAAGTTAAATTATTTACTTGTTTGACTTTATTAATTCTATTTTCTTGATCTTTAAACCAGCATTCAGTTTCAGAATGAAAACTGTTCCCTTTCTTTTTCTTACATATTTTTCAAGGGGTTTTTCACTTTTCTCTTTGTTTGGTTTATTCTCTTTTCATATCTAAATTGTTTTTTGTACATTAAATGTTCTAATTTACTTATTTCTTATGCGTGTCTTTTATTAATTGTTTACTAAATTCTTCTGATAAGAAAATTTTATATTTGTTTTGTGATTTTTTATAATACAAATTATTTTTATACTTTAGTTTGTCTTTGTTGGATTCTATCTCTTTATTTTTTTTTTGATTCTCTAAAATATCTTCTAAACTAATTAAGTTTACAATCTTCAATTTATCCTCTTCGTCTTCTTCAGACTCTAATACTGGATTTCTGCTTAAGCTGTCTGCTTCTAAATTATCTTTACCTGGACGGTATATTATTTCGAAATCGAACTGTGATAAATAATAGGTAAGATCGCCTAGCTCTTCATCTGTTCTCGCTTTTATATTCATTTTTTCTAATGGTTATGATCTGAAAATACTTTAAAATGTTTGCCTATAAGCCAGTGTTGCCAATACTTTACTGTTTCTTTTATTGCTATACATTCTAAGTAAATTGCTTTTTTTCTTTTTTGTGATTCATTCAGTTTTCTTGAAAAGTATGCTACTGGTTTTTCAGTTATTGGATTCTCGTTTAATTGTGGTTGTTTTAATATTGCACCTATACCTTTTAAACTTGCATCTGTGTATATGTGTATTGGTAAGTCTGGATCAAATATAGTTAATACTGGTTGAGTGCAAAGGAAATTTTTCATGTATTCGAAGGCTTCTTGACATTCTTTTGACCAAACAAATTTTGATTTTTTCTTAATAGGTTATGCAGCGGTTCTAAAATTAGAGAAGTTTTTGGTACATATTCGTTATAAAAGTTGATTTTTCCTAGAAATTGTCGAACATTTTTGTTATTTTCTGGGACCGGAAAGTTTCTTATGGAAATTAAATTATCTTTTATCAGAGAAATTGAGTTATGTTTAATTATATGTCCTAAGTATTGCACAGAGTCCAGTGCAAATGTGCACTTTGACAGTTTCAATCGGAATCCTTCCTACAAAATTGCATCTAATAGTTTTGATAGATGGTCTACATGTTCTTTGAATGATTTTGAAAATAATAATATGTCATCTATGTAATTGACTGTAAAATTTGATAAATTATTTTTTCTTATTATATTGCTTAAAATACTTTGGAAGATAGCTGGTGATGTTTTTAAACCAAATGGTAAACATGTCCATTGAAAATGACCTTCTTGGGTCACAAAGCCTGTTTTTCTTCTGTCCTCAATTCCTAAAGAGATAGACCAAAATGCTGAATTTATATCTAGTTTTGAAAAAAAACTGTAATTTCTTGTCTTTATTACTAGGTCTTCAATCAGTGGAAACGGTTGTGATTGAGGAATTATGATTTTATTTAAATCTCTAAAATCTATGCATAATCTAGATTTTTTATTTTCATCTCTTTTATAAGCTAACGTTACTGGAGCAGCAAATGGGCTGTATGATTCTTCTATTAGGTTTCTTTTAAGTAATTGTGAAATTTGTTCTTCTATTTCTTTTTTATCTTCGATTGTACATTTATATGGTCTTTTACTACAGTATTTATCTATTGTCAAATCTATTCTAGCATCGTAATCTTTTACAGTACCTATATCATATTTATTTTTTGCACATATATTTTTATATTTGTCTATTAGATTCTTTATTATTTTTTTCTTCATCACGTTTTAAGTGGTTTGTTGAAACGTTGAAGGTGCTTATTTCGATGTGTTCATTAAAATTGATTTGATACTCATTTATTATATCATTATATTCGGAATGTTTTTGTTCTATCTCTAATTTTTCATTTTGTATCAGTCTGAATTTCTTTATACAATCTAATCCTATTAGAAAGTCATGTTTGAAATTTTTATTGTTTATTATGAACACATTCATGTGATCCTCTATATTTAGAATCTTTATTTTTATTTTTATTAATCCATCTGTTTTATACACACCATTAATTGTTCTCAAATTTGTTTTTTCTTTTTTTATATCATTATTTGTAGATTTTAAATTTAGTAATTTTGAATTTATTAATGTAACATTTGATCCTGGATCATAGATAGCAGATATTTTTAAAATATCATTTAATTTTATTGGGAGTTCAATCAATGGTGGTATTATTAGTTTTTTGGATTTTCATTACTTAGTTCTACGTCTAAAGTTAAATTATTTACTTGTTTGACTTTATTAATTCTATTTTCTTGATCTTTAAACCAGCATTCAGTTTCAGAATGAAAACGTGTTCCTTTTTCTTTTTCATTACATATTTTGCAAGGTGTTTTTTCACTTTTCTCTTTTGTGTTTGGTTTATTCTTTTTCATATCTAAATTTTTTTTGTACATTAAATGTTCTAATTTACTTATTTCATTATGTAGGTCTTCAGTTTTTGTTAATTTTTCTCTATCAATTTTATCAATTATATAATTTGGCAGACCTATAGCAATCAGATCTATCAACGTTTCATTGTCAATAGTTTTTCTTACTAGCAATAAAATTTTTTCTTGTTTTATAGAGTATTCTAACAATGAACCTGTCTGATATTCAAATGCTAATGCATATTTTATTTGAGACCATCCTTTACTGGCAAATGTATTACAAAAATTTTGTTTCCACTCTTCCCAATTTGCTTCAATTGTAAGCTTGAGAAGTGTACAACTATACCAATCTGCGGCCCCCTTTTCCATAAAAGATTTTAATATTTCAATTTTTTTGTTATCAATGTTTAAATCAAACCGTTCACATTCTTTTTCAAATTCAATCATCCATTGATTCGCATTCGAATTTTTACCATCAAATTTTTCAATTGTAAATTCTTTAGCTAATTTTCCAATGTTTATTTTTTCCGATTTTTCTTCGCTTTTTTCAAGTAATTTCTGTAATAGTTGTACTAATGGTATTTCTGCTGCATTCGCTGTCACGTCACTAGTATTTTTGTTTTCAATCAATTCTTCTAAATATTCATCGTTAAATTGTACATTTCCTTCTTCATCAAAATAAGTATTTTTTAATTCTTTAGTTAGAGTAATCCATACTTGTCTCATTTGGTGTCTTTGTTTTCATGCTTTCTTTACCTTATTAAACGTAGGCGTTTTAGCGAGCTCCTCGTGGTAGATTGCATTCATGTAATCGTGTGGAATTTTATACACACGACCGTCTGGCGTGGTGAGTCTGGTTACACATAATATGTTGGATTTTCCATCCGAGGCTTCTAACAACGTAAACTTAAATTGCAACTTGTCCATTGTGATTTTCAACGAGAATGTTGTTTCATAATGTTCATAGGTTATAGGTTAGAATAATACATGAATTGTTTCTCTGTAAATAACAAAGAACTTTATTATTTTATACAAAATATAATTACATACTTAATAAATAATGTTTATTTACCTGTAAATAACAAAGAAACAACATTCAATGTTATTATTCACAAGGTTGTCTTTAGATTACTTTTATAAAGTTTTATTCATTGTTTTCGGTATATCTTTATTAACCGTACTGATTGACACGTGCCAATTCTTATCTGCAAATTTTACCTGTCGGTATATTAAAAGATTTGATTTACCGACCTACACGCGCGCAATTCAAATAGACTAAGGATGTTTTCCTTACATATATATATATATTACAACACGTTCACTGGGGATCAGGGTGAACGGCTCCCATACAATAAAAATAAACAACACTTTTTATTCGTAGCTAGAGAATTTAATAATAGTAAAATAATTATACAATCCATGAAACGAAAAAAAACTAGTCACGGTCGCCAGCCGCGTTCATGCGGCAATTTTATGTATATCTTATTCGCGATTACTGCACACACGCACGCACAATTTCACAGTTTAACGGGAAGCTGGAAGAACGGGAATTTGAGGCAGAAATTTTCACCTGCAGAAGCTTGAAAAAAAACTATCAATAAAAAATGACCACTCTCGGTAAATAATAACTAATTATCACCGAGTTCGTCGTGTTGAACCGATCAGCGAGTCTGCGCGCATGCGCCACGCGCAACAGTTGGCTCTCGTTCGCTTGACTCGGCCGATCCGACGCACGCACAGTTTATGTGCAGTGAAAACCTTCGTCCCCGTGCACCGTCTCAGCTGCTGGATACTAACAACCCGGAACCTCGTCAACAGGAACAACGCCTACACTAGGTAAATACACTAGTTCCATATCAATAAACTGTATTAATGTGAGTTCGTCTGAGTTTGTTTATATGTTTCAGGTGCGGCATGCGGGAACGACGATATCAACACTGCACTGGATATTTCCTCAGCTAATTCTTCTTCCCCAGGTTCCGGAGATGGCTGTTTTATCCTCTGCTCAACATCGAGCTGATTTGTTCAAGGTAATGGTATAAATAACAGTGTTTCTTTCTTCAAGTATATATGTTGTGGAGGTAGTATCCTAACCTCACTTTACCTCTCCTTCTCCCTACCTGCAACTAGGTTTTGACAACCTACTGCTTTCCTCAACTCTAAATTCAATTCAGTATTACTTATTAATACTGCTGCAGGTACTCGAAGGAGGTTTTATACCAACGGAGAACCAATACTTTTTTGAGGAGGCTGGATACGCTTAATTGTTGTCTGCGCATACTTCATATATTATCTACAATACCTCAACTGCTGCTTTATACGATGATCTTCTGCAGGACATAATGGACAGGATTCAGCACAGCACCTCAACCTACTCTACCGGATTACTCAACACAAGGATAAATATTGTATTATTCGGAACACTGACAGGGACAGTGATTTTGTGCGTATGCTTATGTGTCATTGGAGTACGTACTCCTTCCTCACTGTCTGGGCTAGCAGGATTCCGAGTAAGTTATAAATTAGTTCCTATAAGCTACGGGGCTTTGGAATACAAATATAATACTACGCTAACTAAGTGACATGCAGTTATAACTGTCATGTCATAATATATATATATATATATATATATATATGGCATTCCATGTCAAGTCAGCAGATCAAAATTTCAAATGTGCTGAAATTCTGGGAAATGGCTCCTCTTCCTACCTGGAATATGTAAAAAAATGTTTAGATGTTTAACTTAAATATAATAAGGTTTATTAATAATCAAAAAACACAAATTTTGATATTTTTCATTTACATATCCAATTTTAATGATCTTATAACTCAGAATATATTAATCCTACAAGAAAATGAGTAAGATACTTTTTAATTGGAAATTACTTGAAAATTTTAACAAATTGTCAATAACAATTATTAATTAAATCCTAATAACATATTACTGGACTAAAACGCATAAAAAATCACATTTTCTTATTTTTAACATTGTTCGACATGAAATAAATCACTCAAAAAAATAACAGATACTAGTAATTATATGTACTTTGTATGTGCTGAGTCCCATAGTGGCAAAATCAACTGGATAAGAGAAATAAATTATTGAAGTTGTAATGGTAAGTGATATTGACTCCCCATTATACGAATTAGGTAGGTAAACACGAGCGCTATATATAGATATAGGTATAGCCAACGACTCGAACGGCTGGTATCCGCGCAATGATAGTCAGAATTCGGGAGAGAGTCGCGCGCGCAGGACTACCGAGTTAGAATAGAGATCGCGACAACACGTGTGTCAAGACGCACCGTTTTTACTTGACCGCTATATCCGTGAAGTGTTTCTCCGGTATATTTTAGTGCAGTTATTTTGTACACACGCACGAGACGGATTGATCAGTGGCCGAGGGATTATCCCACCGACATTTTCAATCTAACGGAAAAGAGATAGCGAGAGAGAGAGGAAGTACTTCGTTCCTTAGTATTCGTGATCCGAAGAAAAGAGATAAAGTAAGTGGTACCACTTTTCGCGCGAACAATTATAATCGTTTATTAAATATTTTGTTTAACGCGGTCGTTCGAGTATTTTTAAGATAGTTAGTTCGCGTACCCCTTTCCCCTCTCGTGTTGAATCGACGTTTACGACTCAACCTCGTGCGTATAAAGACCTCAACCATAATAAGTGTTATTGTATCTAATTATTTATGTTTATCTCAATAAATCTGGTAATCGTTAATCTATTTCAAATCACGTTGATTTGTAGTTTTAGAACCGGCGTATATATTTGTTCCCCCGTCTTCCTTCGAGTCGTATATAAATATACAGATTCTCGCGAACTCACATTCGATTTTCTTTCCGCGGTCCATTTCAGGAAAGATTGTCATTATTTTACCTGTCGTTGTTGGAAATCGAAATTCGATTTCCAAACAACTTTAACGGCAAGTGTGCGGACAGGTAACCGCGGCCGCTGCGCGGGAAATATTTTGTAAACATCATATATATAGTCGTATATTTTGTGTAATCATCGAGTATGTGATATCTAGTTGGCGAGACTATACAGTTTTGTTCGCCACGAACTACATATATGTAAGACGGGCAACTCGATAATTTTTCCCCGGGCAAGCACACCGTTACAAAATTTATTAAAATTGAAACCTGGCAATACTAGCGTACTTGCATGTATTCGCAGTTTAATAATACTACCAAAATTTTTTTACAAAAATTTTTTACATAATTTTATATATTTATCTACCTTACTGAAATAGTAGTAACTTGTTTAATTAGTAATTTTAATATAACAACTATTATTTCTATCAATAGCGAACATAGTCATCTCAATAAGCGTACTTTATGTATTTAATTTGTCTATTTGCATTTACTCGCACTTTAATAATACAACTAGTAGTTGCAATAAACATTATAGATTACCTTGAAAGCATTTTTTTGATGTTATTTTTTACAATTGTGGGGTTAAAAATATTTGAAATACAGTAGGATGCATAGAAAGCACCATGGTACGCTAGTATTGCCAGGTTTCAATTTTAATAAATTTACTAATTAAACTTCAATAATTAATTTCTCTTATCCAGTTAATTTTGCCACTATGGGACTCGGCACACACAAAGTACATATAATTATTAGTATCTGTGATTTTTTTGAGTGATTTCATTCATGTCAAACAATGTTGAAAATAAGAAAATATGATTTTGTATGAGTTTTAGTCCAGTAATATGTTATTAGGATTTAATTAATAATTGTTATTGACATTTTGTTAAAATTTTCAAGTAATTTCCAATTAAAAAGTATCTTACTCATTTTCTTGTAGGATTAATATATTCTGAGTTATAAGATCATTAAAATTGGATATGTAAATGAAAAATATCAAAATTTGTGTTTTTTGATTATTAATAACCCTTATTATATTTAAGTTAAACATCTAAACATTTTTTTACATATTCCAGGTTGGAAAAGGAGCCATTTCCCAAAATTTCAGCAACTTTGAAATTTTGATCTGCTGACTTGACATGGAATACTCCATATATATATATATATATATTCGCCAATTATATTACTTATAGTTTTTCTATTAGCTTTAAATTTACTGTGATATCATATGTGCTGTTTATTTATATTGAATATTATAAACCTTATCTATTTTGTTATGTATAACTAAACATATATCTACGTATCTATCTCTCTCTCTCTCTCTCTCTCTCACTCTCGTTCTCATGCAGTTACTGATGGTCTAGGTAATTGCTCTACTTGGGAAAAATCTTTCTCTGGTGTTCCACAGGGTAGTGTATTAGGTCCATTATTATTCTCACTTTTTATTAATGATTTACCTAATGTCCTCTCGTTTAGTAAGTATATGATATTTGCTGATGACACACAGATTTACGTTCATATTGCGCCAAATGATATTAAACAAGGGATAGCATTTTTACAAAGTGATATTGAAGCGGTTAGTAGTTGGGCAGCTGAAAATGGTCTTAAGCTTAATGCCCAGAAAACCAAAGTTATTTTACTAGGTAGCTTGCAATACACTACTATGCTAAATGCTAATCAATTGGATAAAATTATTGTACAGGGTACAACATTAGAATACTCTTCAGAGGTACTAAATTTGGGACTTTGGATTAGTAGTAATTTAGAGTGGAACAAACAGATTGGTTTTATTTCTAGGCGTTTGCATAACACCCTACGATTACTTAAATTTAATAAGAATAGACTAACCCGTACTATGAGGAAACTGCTGGTTGAAGCACTTATTTTCCCGCACTTCCGTTATATGTGTGCAGCATTTCATGACTTGGATGCCACTCGTGAATTAAAACTACAAACTTTAATTAATGCATGTGTGAGATTTGTAGTGGGTAATATTCCTGTTCGCGGACATGTTACACCACATCGAATTGAGCTAGGTTGGTTTTCGGCTAAAAGAGCCCGAGAGTACGTCATTGGATGCTTAGCATTTAGTAGTATTTGTCATGGTAATCCGAAATACATTATTGATCGGTTTAGGGAAATCGACCCTAGCTGTGTGCGCAGATCAGCAAGGTTAAAACCTCAGTTTTTGTTATATGCTCCCCCACGTACTGAAGCTTGGAATTGTTCATTTTTAATCTCGGCGTCAAAGGTTATTAATTCTTTAAGCAATGTTAGTTTTGATATCGAACACTTGAATACTTTTAAGTCGAATCTACGTGAAGAGTTACTACAGCGTGATGTTATAGATTGGAATGATCGTATTATTATTGAGGGCATTATACTTTAGTAACTATTTTTTAGTACTTTTCATTGAGTAATGTTAATTATAATTTAGTTGGTAAATGGTTGTTGACTATTAGTTTTGAAATTTATCCATGTTGTCATTTAAACTTTTCTATAGTATGTAAGAAAGTATTTGTACACGGCATTCTGTGAATTGCGTATTGTTGTAATATTTCGAACTTATTATAGGTTAATTCTCTGTATTTACTACTCAGCCAAATAGGGTTTATACCCCAAGGCTGCAAATAAAACTATCAATCAATCAATCAATCACTTTCTCTCTGTCGCTCTATTTTACCTTTGGACTAATTCGTGCGCTCTCGCCTTTTTCTATCTATGGTATTACTACAGATTAGCTGATGAGAAGAGAGACAAGTATAAAGTGATTTTCTTGTCACACTATGAGTGACTATCAAAAGATTCTTAGTAACAAGGTATTCCTATAAAACAATAAGTAGTTTCTTGTTATGCATATAACACAAGTAAGACTGAGAGTTATAAAATATAGGAATTATGAGATACGGGGTTCCTAATTTGTGAATAATTGAACCAACCGGTTCTTTGCAAGTTCTAAATGATGTATTAAATTTAATTAGCAACCTCCTCGTGATGCACATAAGATAATGCTAATATTGATGGCACGGTATGAAAAGATTTTAAAGTAAGAACATTATGGTGTTTAGAGTGTGTAACAGTTTTACAAAAGTTGTGTTTTTATTTTCTATTTGTTATTCAATATATTACAATCAAATAAAAGTTGATTAAATATAAAACATTTTAAGTGCTAACATTCTTCCATTACTACAGCATCGATAGTTTTTCAATGTTCTGAACCTTAACGTGTCATAAGTTGGATATGCTTGATCGATTTTAATAAACTCAACAGTATTTGCTTGTCTATAAAGGCATTTTTATAATAAAAGTAATTAAACAATTTTGTGTACTTATGCTTTACCTTTAAAATTCTTTAAGTTAGATTCAGCTTCTATTGTATTAATTAAAATTGGAACGGTTAATAAAATCATACAATAGTTTAAACTCAAACTGAATTTGTATGTCTCGATAATTTGGAAATTCTCTTTAATTTGAGCTAAGGAAAAACTTTGATAATTGCATCTGAGTTACATTTATTTGAAATTAGGTTAATTTAAAAAATCAGGGAGTTTGTTTATTATTTTCATCAATGCATATATGTATATAAGATTTGTATTAAACAAATGTACATTAAAGCATTAAAAAATATAAACCTTTAATTTCTGAATTGGTGACCTGATCAGGACGAAAGCAAGCAATCTCTCTATGATCGCCTACAACAAAGTGTATGTTCACGAATTCGTCGTCGACGTCGGTACTTGAAGTGGTACCGTTCTTGGCCTCGTGCTCGTCCATAGTGTACCGATATTTCGGCAGAGGACCCAAATCCACGAATTAGTTCAGTTCGTCTTGAAATCGATCGTTTCTTGCTTCTAGGTAGAGTAATCTTGTGGATGCTTAGCATAGATAATCTCATCCTCGCATTGCTGCTAACTTTACTGTCCGATGTATCTGTAGCGATAACAATGGCTTCGTTTGCCAATACGATATACTTATCCTAGGTATGTCTTTCTTTCTTAATCCAAAGCCTGATCGAGACCAACAAATCTTTTTCACATAAAACTGCAGGGCCGGAACAGATAATAATGCACGCACCAGGCTCAGTGCTTCCAACCTATCTCGAAACATCCTTTTATAGTCCATTCTTCACTGTAGAACATATAAATAAGATTTAGTCAACAATATTATTTTATTGATTTAAAAATAGAAAATGTTTAACTCTAAAAAATGAATTTCTTATATTCTAGAACATGTTTATAATATATTTAAAATGCACTTCAAAATATATTTTTTTATTACTCTAAAATATATTAGTAGTTATAGTAGGTTTATAAGTACTTCAAATGAGAAAATTTTCAACTATAAAAAAATTAATTTCTTATAACCTCAAACATGTTTACAAAATATTTGAAATACAGTTCATAATATATTTTTAATTATTCTGCAAAATTTGTACAGATAAAAAATTGAAAACTCCAGAATTTCTTTGGAATCATTTTTGCTTCCATATATCTGGTGATATTTGGGATTTTGCTTGAGCATTGCAAAACATTACATGGAGAAAGCTAAGATGATGCGTGAGAAAGTTCATACGTTTTCAAACAAAAATTTAAAACGAATTTATTGTGATGACTCGTGTTCTGCAAGGACGCACATTTTCTGCGAAGATTGCGATACAGTTTTTGTAGTCCCTGTTTAAAGAAATACTACATCTAATTCTCACCAAGATAGTTGGAAAAAATACATAAAAAATTACTATAAAGAAATATTAAAAAATGTTAAAAATATAATAAAATAAGAAAAATTAAAAAAACAGAAAAATGTAAATAAAAGACTTTTATCCCTGTTCACCTCTACCTGGCGGAAATTGAGAAACTTTCACTAATGATAATATACTACTGTACGACTAAAAAACAGAGCTAAACTATATTCGGGAAAATTTTCGAAACATGAATTTTACATTCAATAATTTTTTACTCAAGCACAATAAATTTACAAGACAATGGTAGAGAGGAGACTAGGAGGATTCACCAGAAGTAACTCAAACTGATACTAAAGTTCGATATGACATGCAAGAAGTATAATTTCAACCATCTATTTCCTTTTTATAATGAAAAGCACGCCATTTCTTGAGAAATCCGGCCACCATATTGAATCCGCTATCATTGCAATTTGAAAATTTAATCTAATATTTTCTATCGTACTCTTTTGATCGAGGAAAATGAATGTGGATCAAGAAAAACTAATATTTCATAAAATTTCGTGCACTGTCCGCATTCTGAAAAAATTAGAGTCAGTTGAGGTCGGTAAGACAAGTTCTATCATTAACTCCAACTATTGCGTCCACCTCCCTCCGCAATCCGAAGGAGGTTGGAGCACTTTTTATATTATAAAAAATATTTAAAAAATCCCAAAATTTTAAGTACTTTTCTGTATAAAGTCAGCCATATTTTTCTTCTAGAGGATCTTTTTTTATTATTTTAACGCCGCTCTTTTTATGCTCCCAAACCGGTGCCAATCTGCGACGGAGGTCATACGATGTCTTGGTGAAAAAAGCACTTGTTGAAAATACATTAGCCACACTGAAAGAAGTAATTTTTCGATACAAAGATACTGGGATTTGATTATGAAGCAAATAAATATTGCTTTGGGATAAAGAAATATTTGTTTAGGTAGTACGACTTGGTTAAAACGAACGTTTCTTTATAGTTAAGACGTACGTTCATTGGTTACAAGAAGTACTCTTTTAAACAATACTAGAACATTTGTTGTTGCACGATCGTCCTAAATTATTACTAAGCAGTCAATATTGCATTATTTTAAGATTAAAATTATTATTATTACTCACAATCAGCTTGTTGCAAGTGTGAGTTACATTAATCTGAGTGACGTAAAAAATTGTGTGAAAAGTGAGGTTAGAAGCGTACGAGGTTATGCACGTATATTATAAGTATACATAAAATAGAACTTTTTGCCTACTTTTAAATAGCGTAATCAAATTTGGTAAATCCCACTCTTTCAATAATTCATTCATAGTCGAACCAATGTAATGGGACGGCGGCACATAAAGCAACACCAGATACACGCCGCGCGACTTTATTTACCGGCACGCTAACCTTGCTTATAAACAATACACATGCACGCGCACAGAGGTGATTATGCCCGTTAGTTTGTCTGGATCCGCAGATTAATATTTCTTAATCTATTATTTAAACGTTAATAATTAAACATTCGTAACGCACAAAAGACATATATTTTTTTTCGTATAACTGGATGTAATTATGAATTCAAAATTATTCAATGCAAAGAAATAAATTTACTTAATACGAAAAAATTACTTCTTAGCTTTCAATATCTATTTCTTAACTATTAAGATATATGCATTTCAACCAAAGAAGTGAATACATTTGATTCAAATTACACGTGTACTGATTACTATCGTAATAAGTACACGCGTAATAATACTATACTTTGAATCAAAGACTTCTTTTTTTAATTTCTCAAATGAATCGGTGTATTTGCCATAAAGAATTACTTCTCTCAGTGCAGTGGTGCTTGTATCAATCAGCCGGGGCCGGGTATCGAACCTGGGGCTTCCAGATTACGAGCCCGACGCCCTACCGACCAAGCCATCGCAGGCCTCCCTCCTAGAGGATTTAATCACAATTCTGATCCCAGAAATCGAAAGATTACATACGAAAACATTAGGATAAGTGATTCTTATCCAGTGATTCATTTCTCTTCGAGATAGACGCTCCAAAAAGAACACAAAATTGTGTCTGTTTGGGCATTAATGGGTAACATTCAGAAGGTGCGTTACTAAGTAAATCTAATGTTTTTATATTGTTGGCTTCTGTTGTGAGATATTTTAATATATTCTAATACCCAGTTAGGTTTTTTATGCTTTCATTTTTTTATTTAAGGGGACAATCCTGGGTTAAAATTGGAAATAGATATTCAATTTTAAAAATTAATCATTTTTTTATATTAATTGAAATCATTTCTTAATTTTTTAAAAAAAATTATATTATTATTAACTTTTATTAAAAACGTTTAACCAATTTATGTGTCACAACTATTTTTATTAATTATAAGATTCCGTACCCTAATTTTTTTCAATAATGGACTTACCGCAGAGATATCTCAGGAATCATTTAATCGAATAGGCTAAAATTTTAATAGTAAGTTTTAAATATGAATTAAATTTACTTAAACATAACAGAATTTCAACGAAACTCTAAATGTTTCTATAAAAATTGGTTAGCTGTTTTTTATATAATTTTTCAATTTTTTTAATGAATTTGGTAATAGTGATTCTTTTATTAGAAAGTTAATACAGTCTGTTCCGCTGAAGCGGATTAATAGTATATCTCGTAACAAGGGCGTAAAAAGCTGCAACCGTGTGTGCTAAAAAGCACGAGGTTCGGCGGAGCCGGACCGAGTGTTTTTTGTCCCACAAGGTTGGAACTTTGCAACTCACGTGTTACAAACAATATTTTTTGATACAGTATGCGGAAAATCGAATTTTAAAAACGTGCGTTTGCGATTTTACGCATACGTGTATCGAAAAATCATATTTGAAAGTTACTGTTTAAATTTTTGCCTATTTGATGAAATGGTTTCCGAGATATCCTTCGGTAAATCCATTATTGAAAAAAATTATGGTACAGAATCTTATAATTAATAAAAATAGTTATGTGACATATAATTGAATGTTAACATTTGTCTTTAATTTTGTATTTTGTTTTCATACAAAAATTAATTTCGCTTTTTTTAGAATAGTGTATAATTATAACAGAACATTTAATCAAATAGTGCCTGGTCTGTCGAAAAACTAAAACTTGCAATGGATGAAACTAAAGTAAATAAAGAAAGTATTTAATGTAGCTCAAAAAAATATTAAATATCATTTTGCACTTTAAGATGACATGTCAATAATGATGATTACCAAAAGCAACTAGGTAGATTTACGTCAGATTTTACTGCAGTGTAAGAAAATGTATTGTGTGGATTCACAAAGAAGATGGATTTATTACTTTAAAGATTTACTCGTACAGAATTTACAAAAATTGGTTTACGACTTTACAGAAGTACATAAAATTGAACATCTATTTAAGAATGGAAAGGCTGGCGATGACTGGTTTCTTGCAATTAGAACACGACATCCTGACATCGCCCTTCGAAATCCAGAGTCGACGTCATTGACAGGATCGAGAGGATCCAACAAGATGCAAGTTGATCAATTTTGTAGATTATTAAGGTCTGCAACAGAAGAAAATTCCATTGATGGATATATGATTTATAATATGGATGAGACAGGCATACGAACTACTACGAAAACAAGCATCAAACTTCAAAACGTTTATCGTTTACAGGTAAAAAACAAGTAAGCGTCATAAGCAGTTCAGAAAGAGGTCAGCTAACTACTGTTGTTAGTTACTGTATATTATTATGTACCATCATATTTCATATTTGCACGAAAAGTTACCCCAATTCGTTTACTAGATGGTGCTCTCGGTGCATCTAGAGGAAACGTGAATGATGATAGTTGGATTACTGAAATATTATTTATAGAATTGCTTTAGTTTTTTGCTGAAATTTTCCATCCTACTGTGTGAAAAAAAGTATTATTAATATTGGACAGTTATGAATCACCTAAATATTATCCTGTTTAACCCATTTCTCCCTAAGCGGATATATTATAGACGATTGGTGTTTTGCCTAGAAAATTGTTGAAAAAAACAAAAATAATAACCACAAGCACTTTTTTGAACTAAAATTTTCCGCTCTTTCCGATTCTGAAGTCGGAAATAAAAAATTTCCATTAGAAAATTTAAAAATGGTGGTTTAAATTTGGTGAAAAATTCCAAGATGGTGTCTGTAACATCATGAAATAATCGGAAACTTCTTATTTTTTAAAAAAATTTTCTAATTTATACGAAATTTTGAATACTTAGGTTTTCGAGGTCGGTGATAACGAATCTGAAATCAGATTTGAAAAAATCAACATGGCAAATTCATAATGGCCGAAATATTTTTCAAACTTCAACCGAATCGGATTCAATTTTGAATATTTACTTTTGAAATAATGGTGGAAGATATTATCCATTTTTTTCAATGTGGTAAGGGTCAAAATAACTTGAACATACATACTCCTCACATTCATTACAATAAATATTTGTCCATTTTTTGCAATGAACGTAAGTTTTACAAATTCTTTGTGATGATTTTGTAGATTCCTGGTGGATATGATGGATTTGTCTAAAACAAGAGTCGCAAACTTTATACAAACTCTTCTACGATCAGGTATTGCAAGTTTCAAATGCTTTGAAAACTTCTCTTAAGATGATTCGAAATAAGAAATCGCAAAACTTTCTGCGAAACCTTTACTGGGCATTTTATTCTCATTCCCCAAATTGTACAAAATCAAAGCAAAATAAGCACAAAATAACCCATGTCCATTTCTTTGAATCAATATTCGTTCTCATGTCACTACAGTATTAATTATAAAAGTCAATCCCACCCATAAACTTATTATACATCTTGAACGCTCCAGGAAATTGAATTGGTACTCTACTTTTAGCTGTTTTATCAAATCTTTCCATTGAAATTGTAGGAGTAGTAGGAGTAACGCCAAGAGCCGTAGATAATATAGACACTGGTTTTGAGTCCATTACAGTAATATAATTTATACCACTATTTTCCTCATGACTTACTACATAGGAACCTCTTACGACTTTATTTTTATCCATTTAATGTTTGTTCATCCATTTTTCTTTTTCAGGATTTATCGTTTTTTGATTTGACTTTTTAATTGCATTCTCCAAGACTTTAGGGAACATATCATTTGTGAAGACACGATCATCTCTAACCGTTCCTGTTGCACGGAGATTTTGTTTTCTCACATGTACTAAGAAATCAGGAGATGTAAAATATCTATCGAAATATAAATAATATTTTGAAATATCTCTTTTGGAGACCGTCATTCTTTCCACAATAAATATCTTATTCTAAAACGAATCCATTTGAAGTGCAGAGGATCCATAGTTTATTCCAAAACGTATTGGTTTGTCTTTGATGAATTGTTTTAGAAGGGTCCGACCAAAAATTTAATCATCATTTCCTCGATTGACAATGATGAGCAGAAGAATCCAAATTGTTATATATTTTTTCTGAAAATATTCATCAGTACACGTACTTTCCAAACTTTGTCACTATCAAACTTATCTGAATTTTTTGAATATTTCAAATGCGACTTGATTTTTTCAAAAAAAACCCTACTTATCGTATTTGAAACAATATCAGAGTGCAACATTTCTGTTGCCCAATAATCTCTATACTATCTCTATAACTCTTACGAATATTGAAAATAGCAAATATATATACCTAAAAAATGGTTGAAATTATCAGAATCCGAATTAAAATCATTTTGATTAGTAGCATCAACAATTTAATTTTTCATTTGATTAGAAAAAAACATTTTAAATAACTCTTGTGGACTTTTGTCTAAGACTTTCTGTTTTATTACATCAAAGTCAAATATTTCTGAGTCAAGTTGAAAATTGTATACTTTTTCATTATCTAACCATTTGTAAGAGTGTGACTCTTCTAACTTTCTATTATTCGGGGAAAAATTGCGATAAACTTCTTCATAAGAAGAAGTAGTTGCGTCAGTGAGAGTATGACGTTGATGGATTTCGTCATCCCTGTTCAGACCCTCTACGTCACTGTTTTCATCGTTTGGTACAAATAAAACTTCTTCATTGGTCTGTTCATCTTTACTGTCATAATCATAAACGCTGTCATCTGCAAAATTTTTATCAAAACTATCATTATTTATGACAAACTGATGAAAAAATTATCTGATAACCTTGGAAAAATTGTTACAAGAATCGTGAGAAACAGCTAAGCTGCTATCCTGAACTGATTTGTTAAAGCTTGCCCAATAAAGTGGATATCCTCTAACTATCTTGAGAAAGACTATTAGAGAAATGCACACTTTGCCGGAATGGAAAACTCGCCAACTATCCTGAAAAGGACTGTTGGGGAGGCACTCGAAGAAAAAAGTGAATATCCTCTAACTATCTTGAGAAAGACTGTTAGAGAAATACACACTTTCCCTGAATAAAAAACTCGCCAACTATCTTGAAAGGACTATTGGGGAGGTACCCGTAGAAAAAAGTGAATATCCTCTAACTATCTTGTGAAAGACTGTTTCACATCATTTGCAACATGAATCCGTCTCACGATCTTCGTTAAACCGTTTTATTCTAAGCAAGCATGTTAAAATTTTGAAAAATGTGTTTCTGATTTTTCACCATACACAAACCGCCATTTTTAAATTTTCCAATGGATTCCAACTATTCAACTATTTATATTTCCAACTATAAAATGTCCGCTTAGGAAAAAATGGGTTAAGTGTGCACTAATAATAATATTAGTTTACTTTCTTTTACTCTTCACACTACGAATAAAATGCAAAATGGATGTTGCAGTTCATTGTCGAATAAAAACTTATTTTAAGCGAAAGTTGAATACTTCTAGATATTGATAAACTTAAATTATGACAACACCTCACCAAGCTCCCATTTACTAAGATGGCAATTTCATTATGCAGACTGGAATGAATTTCGTTTAATGATCAACAATAATACAAACAGAAGATACGAGATAATCAAGAACTCGACGCACTACGCACATATTAAAATTAATCATACTCACCAATTTTATCGATACCATACTAGAAGCAGCCAACACTTGTATTCCTAGAACCAAGAGCCATCACCAAAAGAATAAAAGCGTTTGGTGGAATAACCAATGTGAAGAGGTAATAAAAAAAATAAAAAAACTTTTAACCGATACCTTAAAAATATAACCTTGGAAAATAAAATAAAACATCAACGTTAAAAAACTATTGCTAAAAGAACTGCCAAAAAAATAAACAATTAACTTAATTACAATTTCTCAATTCACTAAAACCACCAAATACCAACAAAAAATATGGCAACAAATACACGCGATAGACGATAAAAAATATGAGACTGTGATAACGTTAGGTAACGAAACCGATATCATATATGACCCGTATATTATAGCAAATATATTCCCAGAGAATTTTGCAAAAACTCAAGTGACACTAACTATAATAAAGAATTTTAAAAGTATAAAATAAATAACGAAGTCAATTATAATATAAACAACAAGTTTGAAGATGATCAAACTAATCCACTAAATGAAGACATCACAATAATAGAACTAAAAGAGAAACTAAACTCAACGAATAACTCGAGCGTACGACCTGATAATATACCTAATATATTTTTTAAAAAACTACCAAAAATTTCTATTTAGTGGGTCTTAAAAATTTTTAAAATAATTTGGACAAAAAAGCTCTTTCCAGACTTATATGTAGAGAAACTATAGTGGTCTCTACAATAAACCCGGAAAAAAACAAACTCAACAAAAATAGCTATCGACCAATACACTTCTTGCTCCATATGTTAAAATAATAGAAAAGATTAATAATAAACGTCTTCGTTAACACATTAAAGAAAACAATTTAATTTAAAAAAGACAAAGTGGTTTTCTAGAATACTGAACTGCTGATTGTCTTATTATGCTTGAATCAATCATCGAAAAATCCTTTGCGAATAACCAACATATGATGGCTCTCTGCTTAGAGATTGAAAAAACATATCGACGGCTCCTATTCATAAAGTCCTATCACAAAAATTAATTAAAAAATGTCCTAACTCAAGAATAATTCTATAAAGTCCTAACTGAAAAGAAAATTCTATAAGTTTTTTTGTATAATATAAATAGTAAGTGCGTAAACGTTTCATAAATGCTCGAATTTCCACCTGGATACAAAATTCAAATTTTAATATTTTTTATATACTTATAAAATCTCGATAACGAAGTTAATGAAATATAATATATTCGGTAAAAGTGTACTCTTTACATGAGCATTATTATCCGATTCTGCATATATATTTATATTTTTAGATAAAGGTGTAAATATTATTTTTATAAGTTATTGTTTTTATTAAAAAACTTATTGTTTAATGATTTTGTAGCTTTCAAAATTTGAGATGAGATAAAACTTTATAGAACTGACTTTTTCAGATAGGACTTTATAAAATTGTACTTCTGAGATAGGACTTTATAGAATTATAATTAAGATAGGATCTTATAAAATTTTCTTTAAAATAGGACTATATAGAAATGACTTCTGGTATAGGACTTTATGAATAGGAGCCGTCGATATAACTTAATCTGGCGAAAAAGAGTATTGAAAAATTTAATAGAAAACAAAATAAATAGAGTGCACTATATAAACATCTCAGTTACACTCAATATTTACAATATCTATATGGAAGCTATACATAGGTGACATATGCAAGATGTAGAAATAACTCATAAGGTACATGTGGACTCAAGAATAGGCGAGATAATAACTCCCAGCGACTTTACTTCATTTTCATATCTTAGATACTCGTTGCATAATCTAACTCTCGGGGCAGTGTTGAGGTCGATGCGAGAAATAAACGCCTGACTGCTCAGGATTATAACCTTCGTTTTATTTACATTTAGTTTAAGACCATGATTTTTAGCCCATACTGCCCTGAGGAACACCCACATTTACTCCCAACTAGTCAGACAGCTCACCAACCTCATTTTCAACAGCCTGCGTGCGGCCCACCAGATCCGTAAATCGATGGCCCTTCTGAGGTCATCCAAAACCCCTAGTAGTGCCGTCTGGGTACTATGGCCCCTCCGAAAGCCTGCCTGTCTCTCGGTCAGAATGTTATTACTTTTCAAATACTGTGTAAGCTGTATGTGCACCATGCGCTCAAGTACCTTAGACAATTCACACAGCTTTACGATTGGCCTGGTATCTGTACACGACTCGATTCTACTCGACTTTGCTAGCGGAAACAAAACCACCCTCTTCCAGCAGTCGGGAAAATAATCCACTGATAGCATATTATTGAATATTTCCTCAAGGGGAAGAGTTAATTGAGGTTCTAAAAATTTGAGCATCTTTGAAGAGATTTCATCGATACCGACTGCCTTAGAGGTTGATTTTAGTAGTGCATGCCTCACCCCTTTGGCCATTACTATAGAGAAAGAGAAGGAGGGAGATGTGGATCATAACAAGCAAGTGTTAGTCAGGATGGGTGCAAATGACTGAACTGTGAGTGGGGGTATATGATTAGACATGAATGAATAATGGATGTTGAGTTGATGGGCTGTGAAAACTTTCAGTGGTGAAGGGTACGCTTTTGTGCAAAATCCCATATTCCGGAGACATTTCCAGGAGCTAGTTGGATCACTATTTACACTTTATTTATTCGCAAGAAATTTGAATTTACTAGAGTTTATTGTATTCGAGATACTGTTTCTGAGCTCCTTGTAATTTCTATAATCAAACGGATCTCCCGAATTACAGGATTTTTAAAAGCTGCATTTCTAGCTCTAATGTACATTTTTATTTCCCGTGAGACCCAAGGTTTATGAGAGTTTTGGATATTGATAAGTTTTAACGGAGCTAAAATGTTAAAAGAATTTAAAATTGAATTGCTGATGTTTGTTATAGATGAGGATATGGCTTCGAACGATTTAAGATTAGAATGATTTTCTGAGAACGTAGGGTATGATGAGCAGTGATCTACATTGTTTATAGAGAGAGCCTGGTCAGGCTAAGTTTGCACTGATGAGTTATTCATGATTGATGCGAATGTAGTAGCGAGATTGTGAAGGTTTACCTCTTCCAGATTACGCCTCCAAAACTTTCTCTCCCCTACTTTTTGATTTGACATAATTAATTCCAAACTAATGGAGTCATGGCCGGTCGTGAAGGGAGCAGTTGACTTGAGGTAATTAAAACTTGGCACTGGTTCACGAATCAGGAAGAGGTCTAACCAAGTGTGGGAGAAACCGTTCGATGTCACCGCATGATGTGTCGGTTCTGATGGGATAAACGAGAAGCCCAATGCCATCAGGTTAGTTCTCATTATGTTTGCAGCTGAACTATTTTAGCTCATATCGATGTTGAAGTCGCCCGTGATTATAACGCTGTTGCATTCCGGTAGAATATCCGAGAGAACCTCAAAAAATTCGCTCGGATAGGCAGCTGTGGGCCTACGATAAACCACTGCTTAAAAAGTCGTTAACGAGCTACCCACTATGCGTATAATTAAAAATTCAGGTTTGTTTGAAAAAACAGAATCCGAATTTGCAACAACGCTGACTTTGTACTCCCCACGTATGTACGCCGCTACCCCACTCCCTTCCCTACCCACACGATCCAACCTGGGCAAAGCATACCCAGATAATTTAAAAATATCTGAGGAATCATGCTCGGTAAGGAAGGTTTTTGTGATCGTAATGACATCGAAAGATTTTGCGTGAATTAATGCTTCAATGGCTGCGAAATGAGATTTTAAGCGATTGATATTAACATGAAAAATGGGAAAAGTATTAGATGATATGATTTTATTGTTTTTATTGGCCCGACCAGTCCTGTCTCATTTAGCATGCGAGGAAGATAAAGAAAGCGGAGGAAAATTGTCCATCTCTCGTCTCACGAGTATAAACATTTAAATTTAATACAATGGGCCTCGCATAGCCCAGCTCGGTTCACTTTCGAATCGCTAGTGACCATAATTTAAAGATGGCTCTTGGCCGCAACGGTCTTAGAAAAACGGCATTTTCTCCTCCTTCATTGAAAATTTTGCGCGCTTTTTGTCCTTTAAGAAGATGAGCCTTCTCTTCTAATAGCTATCCCTTTTGATCTAGGCTGAATTATGTTGTCTCCGGAGACCGAGTTTGACCGCGGAACCCATGGACGAATATCGATGACTGTTTTAACATCATTGACAGGTTTATCGTAACGAGTATTTTGTCGAATGCCGCACAGTCTGTGAGGCTCGAGGTTAGAGGATGGCCCAATGCAATCACCTCACATGTGTCTTTTAATGAATCTACAGAGAGGGCAGTGTGAGAGGTGCTTGCAGAGCACTTCGTCACGTCCGACTCTAATGCCTGCAATCTCGAATTGAAACTAAGAAACTGAGAATTTACTTCGTTAAATTTCGTATTCGTCTTCTCCTCTAATGAGTCGACACGTGCATGAAGCGCCCTGAGGTCCATCCCAACCTCATCCACCTTCTTCTCAACCCGACCAACCATTTCCGTAATCAAACTCAGGTCCTTCTTTAATTCATCTCTCAGACCCCGAGCGAAAGCTACCATCCACGGTGGCGAAGCGACTGCCATTTGAACGGAGTCGGCGGACAAATCGCGCGTTAAATGATTGGAAACATGGGCGCGGCGCTGCGAGATTGATTGGCAACCTTCATTGTTGATGGCTTCGCGCAGGAGGTAGAGAAATTGGGCGTGGCCACCAGCGCGGTAACGTCGGTCGCGTAAGTCAGCCGCGATAATCCAGTCGGTGGCGCCCTCGTATCAGCAGAGGTTTGAACTAGGGCTTTAGTTGTTGCGAGAACACAACAGCGTCGCTCCAAAGAACTCGGGGAGATCTCAAAACAGTGAATGTGCACCAAACTGTTACATACCGCGCAAACCTCGGTGTAATTTTTTCGCGTTACTCGACCACCGCAGGCAAAGTAACCTCGCGACGTTGGCATTTTCCGCAATCCTCCATCCAATTTGTGTGTCCTCGCCAGGTGATACGTACTTCCAGGTATTGGCCGACCTGCTACTGAAAAGCCGCCCAAGCAACTTCCACAAGAACGCTCGGCTAAACTCTATTCTAACTAAATTCGTCTCGGTAGTAAAAACAAAATTAGAGAAGACCACTGTCCACAGTTTTACGCAACTATTTTTTAAATAGGTACTGTAGACAGTTCCCGGTCCACAAAGTTACTGCAAAAAATTCCAAGCAATGGTATGAGTAAACAGCAACACTATAAAGTCAGAGCTCTAAATAAGGAAGCTTGTACTCACCGAGAGAGATTGATTGATTGATTAAGTTTATTGGGTAAAATGGGGTAAAAAATCAGCGCATAATTTCAGAAATTTACAAAAATAAACAATAAACAAAAGTTATTTACAAAAAGTAATAAAATGAATAACGAAAAATAACAAATAAATAATAAAAATAACAAAACAAATAACAATATAATGCATATTGCAGCGCTATAATAGTAAGAATATAAAATAAATACTAAACTAAATAACAATTTAAACGCAAATAAAATAGAATAAAATAAGATACAATCAAAGCAACATACAAATGTATTATCTATTAATTAAGCGCTCAGAAATCCGGCAAGGGAGGGCAGATAGTTCCCTCATTTCTAATCCTCACCTCCCAAGCCTGTCGATCGAACTCAGAGAGATATGATGAAAGGGATGATTTAAAGGAATTTGGTGAAAGGGAGGTGATTGATGTGGCGAGAGGCAGTGATTATGAAGGAATTATTTAGGGCTTCAGTTCTAGAAGGAAGATAAAAAAGGGACAAGGGTGGGTGGCGTGAGGAAGAACGGGATGGAAATGAAGCGTTACGAAGAATGAAGTGACGGGCAATGTAGGAAGGGGATTTATGCGAAATTATGTTATAAGCACAAGTAGCAATGAAAAGGAATCTCCGAAGCTCGACCGACAGCCAACCCAGCTTAAGACGGTAAGGTATCTAATGTTCGCGCCACGGAATATTTCCCCACACATAACGAACGCAAGCATTTAATAAACGCTGTAGTTTTAAATTTCTAATAGCATCCAAGTCGTGAAAAACCGCGCATGCGTAATCGAAGTGTGGGAAAATCAGAGCCTCGACAAGAATCTTTCTGTTCCGACGCGAGATCGCTCGTTTGAAAAATCTTAAGGAGTGAAGAACTCCATGAACTCGCTGTGACACACACGCGGCCTGACGAGACCAGGCCAGGGTAGGTGTAATCCAGAGGCCCAGTGATTTGACTTTAGACTCATAGTCAAGGAAATTATTCCCTATTGCAACCTTCGGGGCAGTATCCAAGTTAATGCGTTCAATTGACGTTCAAATTTAATTCATTCGACCTCGCCCAGTTATCCACCGCATTTGCATCTTCCGAAATTTTCTGTACGCCCTGAGCGAGATCGGCTGGATAAAACGAGTGTTAGATCTGGGTGTCATCCGCGAAAATCATGTAGTCTGAATGTTTTAAAACACGCGAGAGAGAGAGAGAGAGAGAGAGAGAGAGAGAGAGAGAGAGAGAGAGAGAGAGAGAGGGAATGAACGAACGAATGAATATATTAATTGGGTAGTAGTGGGGTTATACCCAGTATATACTTATCGTTATTGTATAGATGCGGACGCAAAAAAAGAAGAAAAATATTCAAATACAGTATAAAAGAAATAAATTATAACTCAACGCAACATACATAAAGAAATAAATAAATAAGTAAAATTAAAAATTTAAAACAAAATACTTAAAAATAATATGCAAGACAGATTAAAATTAAAATTAAAAACAAAGTGATAAACCACGAAGACCATAACAAACAAACAATAAAATATAAAAAAAAGAAAAAGCAAACAAAATACGTAACGATAACTGATTAACAGATCGACAAACAAGAATGTAAATAATTAAATAAACAACATGGATATAAAAGTGAATACGCAACGCAGTCTGCAGATATAAACGAAATTTAACTATACCATAGTGTATTTATCCATTTATTGTTTGAAACTAAGGCCGCAAGAAGAGAAAAATTGACGACATAAATGAATAAATAAGGAACTACAAATAGATGAATAAATAAATAACTACACTTTACATATTAAAATGCCGGTAAGGGAGGGCAGCACACACCCTCTCGACGGACTCTCGATTGCCATGCTAGGTGGAAGACATAATAAGGGGTTAAAATCAGTGACTGGAAGTTGATTAATGAGACGAGTAGCGGAGATTACAGAGGAATTATTGAGGGATTTAGTTCTAGGAGGAAGGTAGGTGAGTGACACTGGGGAATAGCGGGATGATGATCGTGAAGAGGTTGAAGAACTACGTAATGAAAAGTGATCGGCCAGATAGGATGGGGAGCCATGTGCAATAATGTTGTACGCACACGAGCCAATGAAAAGAGACCTTCTGAACTCGACTGACAATCAACCTAACTCCAGTCGGTATAACATAAAAACAAAACCTACACTTGTATTCAAAAGGCGCTGTAATTTAAGGTTTTTTGTTTCATCAAATCTATCACACACAGTGCCCATGGAAAATAAGCATCTCGACAAGGTATTTTCTGGTCCGCCGCGAGAGGGCATGTCTCAAAAAGCGCAACGTATAAAAGTATAAGACAATATGTACCCGCTGGGAGATGGAAGCCACATGCCTTGACCTGCCAAGAACAGGTGAGATCCAGACTCCCAGCGATTTAACTTCGCTTACATAATCTAGAGAGTTGATCGAAACCTTTGATGCAGTGTCCAGGTCGATGCGAGAAAGAAACATCTGACTCCCCAGGATCATCACTTTAGTTTTAGCAAGGTTAAGCTCTAAGCCATTTTCCTTCGCCCAGTTACTGACTACATTGGCATCTTCAGAAATGCGATTTACTCCCTGAATAAAGTTGGCCGAATAGAAGGAGTGATAAACCTGGGTATCATTGGCAAAGATCATATGTTCAGAATGCTTTAAGACCCTCGGTAGGTCATTTATAAAAATGGTGAAAAGCAGAGGACCTAGGACACTGTCCTGCGGTACACCTCTTGAGATCAAGAGTCAGGACGAATGCCCACCCTTGTCGTACTCAACCGCCTGCAACCGATCGGTCAGGTAGCTATAAAACCATCGAACCACCGTGATTATCGATGGCTCTTCTAACATCATCCATGACACCCAAGAGAGCTGTTTACGTGCTGTGGCCCCGCCGAAAGCCTGCTTGTTTTCGAATGAGCAAATCATTAGCTTCAATGTAATTGGAAAACTGGTCGTGGACCATCCTTTCAAGAATCTCGGAAATCTCGCATGCTATGGGCCTGATGTCAGAGGGGGAATTCATCTTGCTCGACTTCGCCAAGAGAAAAAGTAATGATCTCTTTCGGGTTTCCGGAAAGAAGCCCGAGGAGAGTGAGTGGTTCAAAATAGTGACTAGATGCGGGGTAACTAGAGTACTAATTAGTTTGATCATTTGTACAGAGATGCCATCAAGCCCAGCTGATTTTGATGAAGCTTTTGCAATGACTGCCTGAACCTTAAATGAAGTAAAGGGGGTGAAATTGAAGGAATGGGTATGTGCGATGCAAGGTTCGGCTAGAAGCTGGCTGAATTGAAGTGGAGTAATGGGCAAAACGGTGTAAAAATGGACGTGTAATGAGTGTTCAACTGTTCAACAGAAAATTGATGAAGGGGTGATTGCTTATGATGAGTCGCCAGACCCAGGTGTCTGAGCTCTTTTCGTAGGAAGGAAGTATTTGGGGTATTACTCAGTCTGTTATTGAGATAAGCAATTTAGCTGAATCGATCGAATTACGGACAACAGACCTGAGAGCCCTATATTCAATAAAGTCAGAGCGACGACCCGAGGTCTGGAATCTCTTATAAGCCATATTACTAGCTTTAATGGATTGCTTGATAGTATGCGCGATCCATGTCTTAGTTGTGTTAGTAATACAGATGTGTTTTATTGATGCTAATGAATTGAAAGTTAGTATTATGGATGATGTTAGTCTAGTGAGCAAGTTTGAAATGTGAAGGGTTGCTGAGCTCTCCGGTAATCTCTCGTCGGAACAGAAACTCGGACTCGGGTTAGCATTTAAAGAAGTGCTGGTACGAATAGAAGATGGAATGGGCGAAAGTAAAGGTGCAAGGGATGGTAACAAAGAAGGTAATAAAGAAGGTAAAAGGCCAGGTATCGCTTGCGAATCAGATGACGAGGGCGAGAACGATGGAGCAGTTGGAACTAAAGGACGATGCATTGTATGGAGTGAATCATAGTATACCCGAAAAAGTGAAGCAGCAGCTTGGGGGTCGACCCTCGCAAGACCTCGTCAGCGAAACGACTTGACCAAGAAAGGTGGCTTGTGTATTGTAACGCTGTCCTCACTTACGTGGTCCGCATACCTCGCCACTCGACTCCTCTTTGATTAGTTTTATTAATAATATATATAGCCCGTCAAATTCGGTAAAGACCGTATTTATAATTTCCTGGGCGCCAGGTCTTACCTAATAATAAATATTTTTCTCGGTTTAACTCCTCAGGACGTGGCTCCAACGCCAATACGGAGGTGGCGAAACCAACGACGAAATCAGTCTCCCTCAAATAAGTGTAGCAAGAAATTGTTGAGGTATAGGGTTAATAAATCAAATACTCGACAATTCAATTGGATTAAATTAAAGGTCAAGTTTATTCCCTCAAAATTAACTGAATTCAAATATGTGATCACTACGGGTGATCTCCGTTACAAATTCAATAACGCGATTATTTCTGCAACTTAAACTTTAGCGGAGCTGGCCCGATCTTCCGATTATCGATAATATCGTAGAACTAATTAACCAGATTTAGGCGCGTAAGAAATCCCCGTCTATTCACTCGTATACTATATTAGCATGATGGCCGTGCAGTCCACTTACCGCAACGAAAAATCTTCTCCTCGAAATAAACGGCTCGACTTACAATAAAATAACTGATTAATATATCAAAATATTAATATTATTAATAAAATGCTTTGACTAAGGAATGCGCTCGGTGTACTAAACTACTAGACAATCCGGCTACGAATTTTTTTTTTATTATTATTTTAACATCGCTCGTACGTCGGTCGTACGATGTCTTGGTGAAGAAAGCACTTGTTAAAAATATTCCTGAATATTATAAATATTAGTTGATAAGGTATGTCATGTGCACGATGAGGTATATTACTCCAAACATACTTCACGCAGGCGTTGAGTAAACGTTGTAGTTTGAGGCGTTTAGTGTCATCAAAATCTGTGAGAATCGCACACGCATAATCAAAATGGGGGAATATAAGAGATACAACTAATGCTTTTTCTATTTTTGAACGAGAGGACCCGCTTAAAAAATCTCATCGAATGCAGAACTCTACAAACACCTAGAGATTTAACCTCTGATTCGTAGAGTAGGGGTCTACCCTGTAAAACAACCCTTCAAGCAGTTCCTAGGTCAATACTTGATATGAAAGCTTGATTACCCAGGATTATCACCTTTGTTTTACTTACATTGAGTTTGAGACCATTATCGCTGGCCCAGCGTGCTACCGCATTTGCATCTTCCGTAATTTTAGCAATGCCATTGTTGAAATCGCTCGGGTAAAACGAGTGATAAACCTGGGTGTCATCCGCGAAAATCATATAGTTCGAATGCTTGAGAATTGAAGGCAAATCGTTAATAAAAATTGAAAAAAGGACTGGTCCCAGAACACTGCCTTGGGAAACACCCGAGGACACCCTGAGCCAGTCCAACAGATCGCCCTCCTCGCTCGCCACCGCCTGTGTACGCCCCGTTAAATAGTGGAAAAACCAATTGAGCACCGCATTCGAACAACCTAAGGCGCGCATCTTAGTCAAAAGGAGGTTATGTGAGATACAATCGAATGCCTTGGTAAAGTCAAACAGAATCACAACTGTGATCATACGGTTGTCAATGGCGCGTCGAATGTCGTCGAGTACACCCAAGAGTGCAGACTGAGTACTGTGACCCCTTCTAAAACCGTCGTGTCTAGGCTTAAGAAGGTTGTTGGTTTCAAGATAGTGAACTACCTGAATGTAAACAACTCTCTTCACAATCTTAGAGAGATCTCACTGAGTTTTGCAATGGATCGTGTATCAGAGAGGCTCTCGATTTTATTCGATTTGGCAAGGGGAAAGACTATCGCCCTCTTCCATTGCTCTGGAAAACAGCCCAGTTCCAAAAGTCCGTTGCAGATGGAAGTCAGAGGTGCCGCTATATGAGGTGCTAATAACTTCAGCATCTCAACGGAGATGCCATCGAATCCAGAAGACTTGGACGTCGATTTGGCAATGATATTAAGTATGGATTGCTGTGATAGGAGAGAAGGAGGTGAAGGAGGAAGATGAGGTGGCCTGTGAAGACAAGAGCAATGTGGGTGGTAAATCAAGGAGGGAGAAAAAATGAGATTGGATTAATGGAGATGAGGTGTTCGCAACTGAAGCAAAGTGTGCATTCAGATACTCAGGAGTGAACACTGCTAAGGAAGAGGGCTTACGGCTTGCAGAGATGCCCATAAATCAGAGCACTCTCCATGTGTCCACCGGTGATGAAGAGTTAGAGAGACGTGTGTTAAAATAGTCGAATTTACAAGAGTCCAGGGTGTTAGAAATTAAGGAACACAGGGTTTTAAAATGCAAATAATCCGTATTGGACTTTGTAAGCTCGAACCTCCTAAAAGCAGTGTTTCTGAACCTGATAAGATTGCGGATATCCTGGGTGACCCAGGGTTTATGTCAACAGTTACCTTGCATTCCTCTCTAATATAAGCCGCTATTCCCCTCCTTACCAATTCGATCTAATCTATAGAGAGTATAACTTGGCAAATGTAAAATGTCCGATGAATCGCGGTCAGTAAGAAATGTTTCAGTGAAAGCCAGAATATCGCAATGAAGTGGATACATAAGTGATTTGATTAATGAGAAATGAGATTTCAACTGGTTAATATTTGCGTGAAATATGGACAGTTTATGTAGATGATTTATATGGGTGATGGATAAATTGAGGAAAACCCGGCCTGCAGCCAATCATGAAGGTTAATAGGGGTGAGAGGATGAAGATGCAGAGGGGTTTAGCGGAGTGAGTTTGTCTAGATCGTTCTCATCATTTAATTCAAAGAGGTCGCCATTTTTAGTCTGCTGCAAATAAACCTTAAGATTAGAGACTATCGGTTTCTCATAACCGAGTTCACGCGAACGCCTAAACGCTCTAGATCAAAGATTATGTATAGCCTTAGGCCAAAGAGCTCGCAAGAAGATGGAACCAGCCCCCCCCCCCCCCCGAGCCAAAAATTGAATCTGCTGTTAAACCTCTTAATAATCGCGCCCTTTACACAGTTAAATCGCGCGCTGATAGTGAAGCTACCCGGAAAACTAGGCCCTTTGTATCGATGTTGCGATTTTGGGTGTCTGCGACGGTTGAAGAGGTTGAGGTAGCGGCCCTGGATGTAACTGAACGAAGGGACCAATGTCTGGAATCAACTACCTGGTTTATCATCAAGGGCAGTTTAATTGCCGTTAAAACTTTAATTAAAATGTCCTTTTACACTTATCTTTTAGAGCAAGGGTCGGTTTCACGAATATACCTGATGATCTCTCAAACTCTTCCAGCGCGCCGAGACGGTCATCAATAGCGGCAAAACGCGCCGCATGATCCAATTCCAAACGAATAATTTTATCAGTAAGGAGCCGTAGTTCGCCCCTTATATCCGCCGAAATACTATCAACTTTGGCCTTGATCTTGGCCTCCATTCGCAAGACGATACGCGATACATTGTCCTGAATGCGACTCGCGAACGCCTCGAGTACGCCCGCTACAGCTTCGGCAGAAGGTACCATCTCAGCTGACCCACCATTTGTACTTTTGAATCCCGCCTTGCGCGGTGGCTTAGCGACCTGCAGAAGTTACGGCGATGGGGGCGAGGCTAGGCGCTTGGTGGAAAGTATGGAGGGATAGGCGTAGCTTGTAAGGAGGTACAAGCGGTCTCGCTTGCCTGCGATGGTAAGCGGGAGGTGCTGCCCCCAGTGATTCACTTGGCACAACAGTAGAAGCCGCAAGTTGGCAACAACGCAGCTTATCGGAGCAGGGATCAAGCGCAAAACAAAATTCATGCGAAATACCGTCGCAGCGGGAACAAACCTCCGGCCTATCCTTCCTGATGATACGCTTACCGCAGATACAGCAAATGGTCCTAGTAGACGCCATGTAGAGTGTTGCAGGATGTAACTCACTAGTTAGACAGGCAAGCAAGGTCGTAGGTGGCGACGCGGAGTCGCAGTACGCAAAAATTTTTGCGAACCAGCCTAGAGGGTGACGCCAGATTTTGCCGCCAAGTTCAGGACGCCTTAACAATCTCCCGTAACCTCCAAAAATCTGATCGAGTTTGCTGGTATTTTTCTCACTCGACTCTTTACCATTGAGCCATTTTGTTATTTTGTTACAAAGAGTTAATTTCAGGCTATAAAGAACAGTTGAAAGTGTGATTAAAAAATTTCTAAGTCCAAAATTTTATGAATTCAACTATTCTTTATATCCTGAAATTAACTCTGAATAACAAAATAGCAAAATGGCTCAGTGGTAAAGGGCCAGCGTTCCGATCTAAAGATTGAAGGTTCAAATCCCGCGGCTGGCTAATATTTTTTTTTTATTCTTTTCTTAAGTTTATGAACTATAGCCAATCTATTGGCAATAGTTTACAAATGATAAAATAGTAGCTATTGCCAATATTTGGCAAAGATATGGGCGGATGCTGTTTGGCGGTATGTCGGCAATACATTGCCAATTGTCGCGGCAACATATTGGCAATATGTTTGCAATAACTATTGCCCATTGCTCGGCAATATAGTGGCAATAGTTTATATTTTTATGCGTAAATATATTAATTAATTCCCTACACGTGTACTTCAAAATTAATTTCACACTTGCCATGGAACTGATCACATATTAATTTTATAAAAATGTAAATTACTATCGAGTAGATGTAAGGATGGAGAACTATAAATAAGCTACTTATGTAACATTATTATTTCTTCATTCAAACATTATTCAGTCGATGTAAGTGTCAAACAGATATTTCAAAAAAACCTATAGGCATTACACTTACAAAACTTCCAAATGATATTTACACTTGACACATATGAATAACGATGAACGACAGTATCTTATTCATTTAATTATTATTATTTCTTCTTCAAATGTATCACATCATAAAAATTTTCCTATACATGTTAAAATTTACAAAATTGCACAATAAACTTTACACCTGCCAAAGAAATAAACATTAGTTTTATAAGAACATAAATAGTTATAGAATTACTAATATACTATAAAAAAAAACACACACCTTGATTGAATACATATTAATTAATGAATAAACTAAATATTACAATTTAAATAATGTAAACAAAATAATAAACATTTATTTAACTTACTTTTTATTCTTTAAATATTATAATTTAAAACGAAATAATGTTATAATTAAAAATAAACAGGTATACTGCCGCTTGAATTATTTACTTTTGTGGTTAGAGTTTTTAACTCTTTCTTTCTCACTCTTTCGCTATGTCTCTCTCCCTCTCTATCTCTCTCTCTCTCTTATATAACATAGCGAGGCGTGATCACATTACCCCGTTCAGACTGGGCTTAAAATGGCTGTCGGTCGAGTCCAGACGCTCCTATCTCATTGGCTCCCTGGCTTAATATAACATCATTGCTTATAATTCATTAAACTTAATACACCTGGCCAAAATACCCGCTCTTCCTCTCGTCATCCACCTAAATCACTCATTTATCTTCCGCCACGCATCGAAATATTAAATAAATCGTCGGCCATAACCTCCACCCGCATCGTAAACCATTTTCAATCACTTTTAATAACTCCTTCATAAACAAGTTTAAAATCCTTTTATTCAATCATCTGTTTGGACTCGACCAGACTGATCTACTCGAACCATGACTGAAGGTATTGTACTACGGCATATCCCTCACCTTGACGAAGCTGCGTAATTTGTTTTTATGTCTGGCGCTTCACTTTTATGTGCAATTTTATTTTATCTTATTGTAATTTTATGTAATTCTAATTTGTTCATTTGTTCATTTATTTATTTTGGTCTAATTGTGCCTACTGTACTGCGAGCGATCTATTGTTTGTTATTTACTTTTTAAGTACTCGCGCATAAAAATATAAACTATTGCCAAAATATTGCAGGGATATGAGCAATAGCTATTGCAAACATATTGCTAATATATCGCCGAATCAATAAAAAAATAATGGCAATGTAGTGCCAATAATACGCCAAACCTCATCCTGCCGCATGATGGCAATATATTGGCAATAGTTACTATCACTTCCAAAGTATCGCCAACATATTGGCAACAGTTGTTAAATTTTTATTTCTTATTATTGTAATAAATAAGGTTAAAAATTGAATCGGCACTTAGCAACCGATTTCCATGTCGAAAATCCGGCTGAATCCGGTCTGAAATCCACCTTGATATCCAGCTAGAAATTCGCTTTCAATTTTCAATAGGGTATGTATCCCATACAAAAAGCAACCAAACCAATGAAACACACAATATTATAAATCCAACAAAACGACTAAAATACACCGGCACTCGAAATAATTCAACAAGGAAGATACAATATTTCAATAAACATCAAAATAAACAAAATTTAGAATAAGTTATGGAACAATAAAGCAAATAAGAACACACTAATAGTACAAAAAACCTATTAGATACAAACCCAGCTACTATAATTTCCACCGAGACCAAGTAATATTGCCAGTATACGAATAGGCCATACACAAATTATCCAGAAATACCTAATGAAAAAAGATAATTGAATTACATGCAAAACTTACCAAATATCAATTAACATAGATCATATGATTTTTCACTGCCCCAAATACCAAGGGGAACGGAAAAACAACAAGTTAAAAATTATAAATACTCACTACTACACTCAGTGATCTCTTTGATAAAATTTATAGATTCTATAATAATCTCAGAAATTACATATAAATAATAGAATGATAATAAACAATGTATAAATTAATATATCTAGCTTTATTTTACACAAATGTATATATTGTAATATAACTAAAATTGTAACTAGTGATTAAGAAAAACTATTTCTGTAAAGAGTCATCAATGCCCGAAAGGGGGACGCGACAAAAATAAAAAAAAGATTTATTGAATTGATAGTGTATAAATAATTTCACAATTACTTTCTTTTATACTGTACATACATATAAAAATGTATAATTTATTTTTCACGTTAGAACAAATATGTAAACTTTTTAAAAACAACTAGCATCGGATACTCGAAAATAAAGTAAAAATGCGCAATAAAAGTATATACTCTATCTATAACGAGTTTGTTTAATCTTTTGAAAGTAACCAATAACTCACTCTGATTAAAAAAACAATTTTACTATTGACGAGTAATGGACTTTTTATTTCCAAATAGCGATATTTTGGTAATTGTAATTTAAAATCAATATAATTATAACTAAAATTTATTCATACATATAACTGTATCTAAACTAATAGTTTACTTTGCTAGTCAATACATCCGCATAATACACCCGCAATATTTTTGATCCATTACATTATAATAAAAAACACAGTAATTACTTTACATAAATATTAAGGTTACCTCTTGTTCTTATTCACAATTACCGTTTTAAATAAATCAAAAAATGAATATAATCATTTCAATTATTAAAAACTAAAAAATCATTTCATTAATAATTTAAATTACTTAGCATAAACACATAAATTAACACACAATTTAGCACATTATTTTATCAGATTTTTAAAAAAGGTGTAAATAGTTAATACTAGAAAAGTTAACTATAATATGTCAAAAATTTCGGTGTACACATCAATTGACTAATCATGATCATGTATCAGTTTGATAATGTTACGATACTAGGTACAGAAAAAGACTGGAATAAAGACCGTTATCTGAAATGACTCGTATAATATTATCGTACAAGTATCAAAATCAAATCAATGATTATACGTTGAATCGATCGACGTGCAAATAAATAAGCAGTGTAGCAACAAAATTTTAAACTCACCCATATAGAAAAATTTCCATGTTGTGGAACATGTTGAAAAAATTTACTTGTAAAATTATGGATTTTGTTATCGAAAATTAGCAAATAAACTATTGGTATAGTTCATAGCTACGATTTTGCCAGTAATATTAAACAAAATATATACATATCTTACATGCTTACTCTCTAAATTCTGAAGAGTTATTCTTTTCAATAGAGTGACTAGTGCAATCACTCGTATTAGATTCACTTTGTTAACAAATAACTCGTAAAAGAGTCAATTTTATGACTCATAAGCAAAGAGTGAAAGTCTTTTCATTATCTCTCTCTTTTTTCTCTTTTCTTTTTTCATTATGACACTTTAAAGAGTGAAATCTTCTAATAATTGACTTATGAACACTTGCACCAATTATTAATATACGACTTTCAATAAATGGTTATAACATGCTATCTAAAATTACTTTACAGTATATTAAACTTTATTGAATCTTTCGAGGTGATACCTGATTCTCAATTATAGGTTAGGTTGCTTATTACTGTACTTTAATACAACTAATTAACGCGTTGTTAATGTTAATAAAGTTCCGACATTATTCGATCGGGTACTTTACACGCGTCTTTAAACTCGTCTTTAATTTACAAATCATTTTTGATTTTTTATTTAGATTCTAAAATATTACGATAATAAAATTACTAAAATGTTACGATAATAAAATTAATAAAATATTTTAATATATTATAATATAATAAAATATATAATAAGATAATAATTAATAATATTCAAAAAATAATTAGAACTAAATTAAAAATAAATTGTGAATTTTGGCTGAGTTTAATTAAAAATTAAATTAAATTAAAAATTATCGTAACATTTTAGTAATTTTATTATCGTAATATTTTAGAATCTAAATAAAAAATCAAAAATGCGCGTAAAAATCGATACTATTGGAAATATAGTACCAATATTTTAGACATCGCTATTGGAAATGTATGTAGAACACATTCGCAATATGTTGTAAATCAATTGACACTGTATTGGTAAACGACATCCTGCAATGTTACGCCAATATGTTACCAATAGTTGCCAAAATATAACGTTTAACACAATGCCAATATTTCGTCAATGTATTGGATTCGCAATTGCAAACATATTGATAAAATATATGTGAACTATTGCCAATACGATGCCAATATTTCGGCAATGTATTGGATTCGCAATTGCAAACATATTGGTAAAGTATATGTGAACTATTGCCAATACTTACAAAATTTTTTTAATATTTCCAATCAAATCATATTTTTCATACGCATGAAAGATTCCCCGACTGTTAATAAGCTGATTAGAAATAGATTAGAATTCACAAGACATTTTAAATATTAATACAAATTGTATTTTTCATATAATTTTTATTCAAACATAAATTAAATATTAATATTACATTTATGCACAAATTTGTTTATGTGCTTACACAGACTAATGCAGTTTTTGTACGGTATACATATTTACAAATTTACAATATTTACAACAGAACATGAAAGAGGAAACAAAATTATTCAAATTCTAATGAATTTACAGGACTAATCACGTAACAGACATTTTCATTTTCTATGCGAATGTGATAACATACACTTATTAGATTTTTGACACTTACTGTTATTGAATTAGATGCATCTACACATTTATATATGTAATTCACTAGTTGCATCTTGAATGTTTAGTGAAAAAGGGTTAGTGATTTCAAATTTGTTAATAAGTGCATAACTATTACCTGAACTTTCACAAATCCTTTTTACAAAAACAATTTGTTACGTGTATGAAATACTCAATGTAACCTATACATAGATTAACACCATCTATAAATTTCACATAAAATGATTCTGTTTTTTTATTTTTTTGGCACAATTTTGAAGAATATAACAATTTGTCCTTATAAAGCTTTTTAAATCGAAACACATTTGTACCAACTAAGTTATAATTTGATAAAATATTTTGCACTTCAGCAGTTTGAATTCTTAATGATTTACTTATAATATATATTGAATTTTCAAGCTTGGTCAAATTTAATTATTTTTTTTATTTAAAAGTGATTCACAGAATTGATAAGCATTGGTATCTTTTTGTAGTACTTCGTATTTCAAAGTATTTATATTTAAATACATACTTAAGCTATCAATAATTTGTAAATCCGGACCTTTGCTGCTGTGTACAAATGATTTTAATTTTTCATTTATATCCTCCAATGGGAAGCAAGTTGTAGTTCATAAAGGCCCTAAACGACGCACTACATCAGGTAAGTGAATAAGACTGTGCATATTGCATGTCATGAACTTCAACCCATAAAGACTTTCAAATTTTGATAATAAATTTCGAATTAATGTTTCAGCTAAATCTACATCATTATTTGATATTTTTTGTTGACACAAAATATATACAGCTAAAACGATAGATTTATAATGTTCGAAATAATCAAATGATAACATATTATTTAAAACCGGAACAGAATAGTAAAAAAACCAGTTTTTATATTCAGAAGCTTTATAGTTATCGAAATGGGCTTTAATCGACCTAGGACGCCTTGCAACGTACGAAGGAGGCTTTATGGAGCACAGTTTATCATCTACTACATCATCTAAGCCTGATATAGAAAAAATTTCATTAGAAAATTTTGAATTAAACCACAGTTCACCTAACCTCTTTGCACATCCTTCGAAAACGCAGTGCATTACATCTAACGCAGTGGAAGTTACAAATTTATTACAAATTTTAGACAGCATGGTTGGACTTTTAACACCGCATACTGCTTTTCGAATTTCGCGTGCTTGCGTGGCGTGCATCACTGTTTCTTCTTCTGTTCGCAATTGCAAATTTTTCTGATAAGGATAAACGCGTGTTTTTTCTACAGTACAACCTTCTTCTTTACATATTTGGCAGCCAAATCTACCATTATACTGATTCATTCCTAAGAATAACGCTTTTGCAGGTAGATCACAAGTACCGCATGCTAATAAAGCTCGAACTGTTATAACTTGATCTAGATCTTTAACATATATTTCAGTACCTTTGTATAATGTTTGAAGTGATGATTTGAGCGGTTCTAAAAATATGTTAGGCACTGGTTTCTTTTCTCCAAACCATAATGCAACTAGTAAAATATTTTCAAGTTTGTATCTTTCCTTGTAAGGAAGTTCTAAAATAACCAAGAAAAAACCCCAAATATTAAACTTAGAAGATTTAAAAATGTTGATACCATCAGTGTACCACATAAATGAGATATTACTTCTACAAGATAAAATATTGTTTTCCCGAGATAGTTCTTTATAAATTGTGCCATCATAAAAATCGATTAAACAATTTTGATTGTCATTTAATGTCAAATTTTTATAATCAAGCTTACTATAAAAGTCTGAGCGTCGATACAATGATTTTAATTGACATTCCAAGGGTATTTCAATAAAATAACTTTCCTTTTTATTGCAATTACACAAGCTTGAATTATCTAAATGCTCTTCATCGATGAATTCATCATGATTAATGTCATTGCTTTCATTATTTTTTAAAGAAACACATGTAGAGCAGAAAAAGTGTTTTTTAAATGTCGTTTTTTCAATATTATTTAAGTACTTTTCAAATTGTCGGTACGATCTGGGGCACTTATTAGGCTTTGGCAAAATTTTTTCAATTAATTTAAGTGTCTGCGTAACATGTGTTTTAGGTTGACGAAGAGTTGATTTTAAAGCAGCGATACATAAAATAAATTCAGAAACTTTCGTCGATGCTCCGGGGTAAAGCTCATCATTCAAAGATACATCTTTCTTTTTCTCATCCTCATCATCATCACTGGAATCGCTGCTCGTATCAGTCGTCAATTGCTCGAATTCGTCGCCGTCAGAATAATTTGCTAAATAATGCATCTTAATTAGATATTTTTCAATAACAATAATAGATTTTCAATTAAAAATTAATTCAAGAAAATATTATGTTTATGGTTGCACATATTTTATAATGAATAATTTAGTTTAACATTTTAACTGAAAGAACATTTGTATACGCAATATACTATTTTTCCTTGATAATAATTTAAGTGCTTGGAAAGATAAGAAATAAATTTTTTAAACTGTACTCTTTAATTCTTAGGGAGTGATACGTACTTCAAGCAAGTAAATAACACGCAATAAAGTGGCTCGACTTTTACTTTATTGGAACGACTTTTCACTCTTACAGAGTACTAGTCACTCCCTGAAAATTAGAGAGTAATAAATAAACCTATTTATTCTATAAAAGCGTATTTAATAATACTTTGATTTACAAAATATATGCGTAACAAAATTCATTTTAAAATACTGTGTATAAACAACTCATGAAAAACTACTAATACTGATCAATATTGAAACAGACTATTTAAACGATATCCGATTAAATAAATAAGCATTTAACATTAACTTTATATACTTGTGTTAATAACCACAAAAAAAAGAACATGTATTTGATTCGAACTACTAAAAATATGCCTTGTAAATAATAAAGACAATTTTATAATATTATGATAAATTCTGGTTTCTAAGTTTCAAATAAATTATTCAATTTCTTACTGTAAATATTATGCTTTATCTCTGCTGTTCTTTTATGGGGTTCTGCAGTATTGTTGTCTATTACAACCGCCGAATCCACATTTGATTGGTTCGTACAACTGTAGTCGACAGCATTTTCCTCAAACACCTGTTCAAATCACACTTTTTTTATAAATCTGTACATTAAAATCCATAATATATTTCTACGTACGCTAAGCACAGTATTTTCGTCTTCTAATGATTCGTTACCACCAATTTCTGTCGACACTTTTTTGTTAAATATAATTTTCGATCGCTTTTTCATCGACTGAGAATAACTTAAAAAATTTTTAAGACCATTCCGCTTAGGCATTCTATTATCCTACGTTTAATCGACTGATCTGTATCGTGATAAAAAAAAACGTTTGTAAAAATCAGCTATAACCTTAAACAATACCAATGATATCGAAACAATTATGTCTCATGAAGTTATCCGCTCTTTTATTGTTTTGTAGTATCAATTCACATTCAGAGGTTAAGGCGCAGTTAAAAAAAATTAACTTTTGCGCAAGAGAGATAGAACTAGGTATGAAAAAATACAACAATGTATGTCTTAGTGTTTTGGACAGACAGTAAAGACATTAGTATTGTTTCGGAAGAAGATTTACATCCTAATAAGGAAGAAGGAGAGATTACAAGGGTAATATACAATGATGCAGTATATGCAGCAAAAATTATTAAAAAAAATGGTAAGTTAATTATTTTAATTTATTTGTATATTTATATACAATTGTTAACAAATGATTGCATCTTGAATTTTATTGAAATAATAAAAATTTATGTATTGTAAAATTTGCACTAATTTCAAAACAGTATTTAAGTGCTCTGAAAGTTAACACAGAAGGTGAAATTATAAAAAGAAAAGATATCGCATTGGACAAAGAAATAATAAATTATAAAAAAAGATTTAAAACAGAAGGAAAAGTTAGTTACCCTGAAGAAAGTGAAAAGTAGAAACAATTTAGAAGAAAAGCTTATTAATTCACTAAGTATTTTTGAAGAGCATGCAAGTAATGAAGAGAACCCACCCCAACCCCAATAGAACGAAAAAGAACAAAAGCAGGTTAAATTGCGCGAAAAAGAACGGGAATTGGCTGAAAAACGCGATAGAAATCATGAGCAAAAGAAGGATAAAAATAGTGAAGAAGAACGACAGGAGGCTGAAGACGTAAAGAGGAACGAGAGGATGCTAAAAGGCGTGAAAGAGAGCTAGAGGAGCTTGATAGACGCGAAAAACAGCTAGAGGAGGTTGAAAACAGCGAAAGAGAAGAATAGGAGGCGGAAAGGAGCGAAAGAAAGCGAGAGGAGGCTGAAATATGAGCAAGAGAACGAGAGAGAAGGCGCAGAAAAGAGTTCGAAAAAAGAAGGAATCGAGACGAAGGACCAGGCAGTGAGGTAATCTCTTATTCTAAAAAATACTCATAACTCCATTTCTTTGTTTCAAATTTAAACAAATTTATTTATTAACATTTAGGATGAAAATGAAGATGATCCGCTTGAAGCCTGTCGTAGAAGAGGCGATGGAAAGGTCCTTCTGTGCGATGTCTACAAACATGTATGGATTAATAAGGGTCAACTGACATATTTACAAAGATGGTTGGAATCGCCAAGAGAATTAACGCGTCAATTATTAAAAACATTAGTTGGAGTGCAGCATTTAAAGCACATGTGTGCAAGGGGCAAATCCCGACAACGTGATCGTATACCAGAAGATATTATAAACGCTATTGAATGTAAATAATTATTTTTCTTCAATTTAACTGAACATGAACATAATTTTTTTATTTAAGTCGCTATAAATAATTCAAAAAAATTGTCCTCAATTAGTAAAATAATAATAGTAATAACAATAATAAAATAATAACGCTAATGGTAATAGATTTAACAATTACAATTGTGTAACTTTGTTAGAATTTAAAATTGTTACTCTTAGTTAGTTAATAAATAATAACAATTGTATTTTTTCAGATTATGTCAACAAGAAATGTACGTCGAGATTGAAGCCAGCAGAATTTACAATGATTATAAATATGCTGTGTACGTCACTGAGACATCCCAGATAATTAATAGTTCCGAATTTGAATCTTATTTTTGCGCTTTCGACGCGTATGTTAATTTCTGTTTAAGCCATTAGTAATAAATGATGTTATATACAAAAATATTAGAAATGTTAATTTATAATTTTAGTTTCTACGAACTCATTCTTTTTACACGATACTATATTTATATGTATTATGTAATTTGAATTAAGATAATAAATTAATTAAGTAATGTCTTCTTTAAATCTTTTTATATATGTATAAATCCAATTTCTTTAATTGCAAATCTTTTTTTATGTACGTATAAGATTGAATGAAATTAAAAAAAAAAAAAAAGATTGAATGCAACAATTTTGTAAGTATTGGCAATAGTTCACATATACTTTACCAATATGTTTGCAATTGCGAATCCAATACATTGACGAAATATTGGCATTGTGTTAAACGTTATATTTTGGCAACTATTGGTAACATATTGGCGTAACATTGCAGGATGTCGTTTACCAATACAGTGTCAATTGATTTACAACATATTGCGAATGTGTTCTACATACATTTCCAATAGCGATGTCTAAAATATTGGTACTATATTTCCAATAGTATCGATTTTTACGCGGGTGATTTGTGAATTAAAGACGAGGTTAAAGACGCGTGTAAAGTACCCGATCGAATAATGTCGGAACCTTATTAACATTTATTGCATTATTCCGTTATTAATACCAATGATTTTTTAATTAAAGGCGAGTTTCAATCATAAATCAAACTCAATCAAAATGATTTGAATTAAAGACGAGTTTAATTCATAATTCAAAAATGATTTGTAAATTAAAGACGAGTTTAATTTATAAATTAAAAAGAATTATGAAATAAATGGCCCGCGTAAAATTTGATTCTATTGGACACACTTTGGCGCTATGTTGCAAAATGCTATTGATAATGTTTTTGCAATATTGCTGAGGAACAATTGCAAATGTATTGCAGTCGTTAGCCTTGATGTACTTTCAACAATATATTTCTAACAATGTTGTAATTCTCCATTTTTTTAATTGTTTCCAATATATTTGCAATGTTCTTGTAATATTTTTTTTAATTGTAATAATATTTAGAATAAAACGCATAATTTAATATTATTCTACTTTGTATTTGAAATAATTGATATACAGTATTATAACAAAACTTCGAGGTACATTATAGCATTAAAATAATAATAATAAATAAATAAATTGTTACAATTGCAATCATTCTTGCTGAATTATATTAAAAGGTTCAATGACATAGTCAATGAATGTATTAACCGGGAAATTCTCTCCCGGGCATACATATAAATGGTTACAATTACAATCGGTAACATGAAGGAATAAACTTTGAATTAAGCCTATGTTAAATACTTTTTTTCCTATATTTAACGTAAAACGATTCGGTTTTTTTATTTTTATTATTTTTTTCTAAAGTATATAAAACTTTATCTTTATTAAGTTTATAAATAAGATATGTTTGATACTATCGGGTATGCGTTTGGAAAATGAACCAACAATAAACAAAGAACCTTCGATTTTTGATAAATTTAATTTCTTTATTGGAGAAAGTAAACTTTGACAGAAATCATAAGTTTCTCTATTATTTTGTAGCCAATTACTTTTGTAAGTATAAATTGACATGTGCATTTTCTAATTGGAAACAATTTACAAATGCGCTGAATTACTTCCTTGAACCATAGCCTTTAGTTTTCCATTCAGATTTTCCAAAGGAAAACAGGATGTAGACCAAAGAGGGCTAAAGCGGCGAACTATTTCAGGTAAGTGCCTTAAAGTGCGGATGTTACAAGCGACGTACCGTAGACCGTACACTTGTTCGTATCTTTTAACAAATTCTTCCAAGCATGATTTCGCTAGTACAACCATATCATTAGTAATTTTCTGTTGATCGAGAATATGAATAGCTAGTACAAAATATTTAAAATGTACAAAATATTCAGTTAATAATATATCTTTTAGTAGTGGAACCGCATAATACAATTCCCAGTTTTTAAGCTCAGATGTCTTCTAATAGTTTAAATGAGTTTTTATTGGCCTACCCCGCGTAAAAATATAAACTATTGCCACTATATTGCAGAGCAATGGGCAATAGTTATTGCAAACATATTCCCAATGTATTGCCAACATACCGCCAAACATACAACCGCCCATATCTTTGCCAAATATTGGCAATAGTTACTATTTTATCATTTGTAAACTATTGCCAATAGATTGGCCATAGTTCATAAATGTAAAAAAAAAAAAAAAATTAGCTTGCCGCGGGATTTGAACCTTCAATCTTTAGATCCGAATGCTGACTCTTTACCACTGAGCCATTTTGTTATTTTGTTACTAAGAGTTAATTTCAGGCTATAAAGAACAGTTGAAAGTGTGATTAAAAAATTTCTAAGTCCAAAATTTTATAAATTCTATTCTTTTTGTTGTTCTATAAAACTATTCTTTATAGCCTGAAATTAACTCTGAATAACAACCCGACTAGAAACAGTATGTAAGGCTAACATGAGGGCCTGCTAAGGTGCCTTATGATTGTAGTGTGGCCCTCGTCGGGCATCCCCATATGTTTAACGAAGGAATGTAATGGGGCAAAGATCAGGGCCTCGGTAGGCAATCACTAACTCAAAGAAAGTGAGGTTATAAACAAATTAAATAATGTAAATAATTAAATAAGTAATTAACTAATTAAATAATGTACATAATTAAATAAGTAATTAACTAATTAAATAATGTACATAATTAAATAATAATTAAATAAGTGTAAAAAACGAGTTAAATTAAAATAACTCTAAGGTAGAGTTCAACTAAATCTAAGATAGAGTATTTGAGCTCTTTCTTATTTTCGACACATACGACGATTTTAAGAATGTAAAAAATAAACAAAACTGCATACTTATTAAAGTAAAATTTATATTAAATTATTTAGGGTAACACTTGAAGACACGCTTGAATTTTTAGATTTATGTAACCTCATTATACAGCCAGTAATAAAATCATAGTAACTTCGTAATGCTAGTGCAAATTCAATATACGAACATGAAGGGTTAAAAATTGAATAAATACAAGAACCTTTTTTTGCAATAATGATGTAAAATAATTTGTAAAATGTTATATTATATTGATGATCCTTTGAAACACACATTTATCGCATAAAATGGTCTGTTCTTTTAAATTTTTTTATAAATGTTACTTATACAAATAAATATTTGGAAAGTTTATATGCAAATTAATTACAGATATAAACAAATAACAATTACTTAAATTGGACAAAAAAAAATCCTGAAAAAAAATTTAAAAACAATTTGTAACTATGTTAAATACATATAATTTATCTTAAAAATCTCCATAATAGGTTTATAAACTAATTTATTAATGTAAAGAACCTAAATGGTCCTTCGCTGACCAATTTGACTTCAGACTGCAACTTGTAAAATTTGCTTGAGTCCGAGTAATCAAAAATGAAATTTACAAGATTTTTAAATTTCATTTTTGATTACTCGAAGCAGATTTTATAATTGGCATTCTGAAGCCAAATTGGTCAGCGAAGGATCATTCATTATATTATATACATTTAAATTAGTCTATAAACCTATTATGGAGCTTTCTAAGATAATTCCCTGCATAACCTCAAATTACTTTTGAATGACATGTCACTTTATAATTCATTAGCTATTTATTTATCTTTCTACAGACTTGATGGTATAATGCATTTAGACAGTAACAGAAATAGGTTAGGTTAAGTAATGAGAAAATTATTTGAAGAACTTTATTTGAAACAGAACTTTATTCTACAGACTCAATGGTATAATGCATTCAGACAGTAACAGAAATAGGTTAGGTTAAGTATTGAGAAAATTATTTGAAGAACTTTATTTGAAATTAACTTTACTTTTACGTCAATAAAATTTAAGAAATATATATTAATCACTTCTGGAAATTTAATCACTTTTACATGATCTTGATTTATTCGCGAACAGTAACAATAGGTCTTGTAATTCTATAAATTATTAAAATTACAGAGACCAGAGTCGCCTAACACTACAGAACAGTTCTTAGAGTTGAATTAGAGTTAAATTAATTAACTACTCTAAGAGATAGAGTTAATGAACTCTAACGGTAGAGTAAGAAAAGTTTATTTTAACTCTACGACAAATTAACTCGATCACTAGAGTTAAAATTAAAAATCGAAAAAAACTATCGACGTGCACAAATAAAAATTGATGTAGAATTTAAAGTATTAAAATAATAATCTATTATTAGACTTAAAAATTAAGGTGCGAAATATCTTTAACGCGGTAACAGTATACTGACGATATGACGTCACGATCTACAGATAATCGAGACTGGAAACTCAGGCCCTCATGCGCGCCCAATTACATTTCTCCACAGGGCCACGTCAGGCATCCTCGTTAGGGCCTGATGACTACATAAAAAATAGCAAAATGGCTCAGTGGTAAAGGGCCAGTGTTCCGATCTAAAGATTGAAGGTTCAAATCCCGCGGTTGGCTAATATTTTTTTTTTATTCTTTTCTCAAGTTTATGAACTATGGCCAATCTATTGGCAATAGTTTACAAATGATAAAATAGTAGCTATTGCCAATATTTGGCAAAGATATGGGCGGATGCTGTTTGGCGGTATGTCGGCAATACATTGCCAATTGTCGCGGCAACATATTGGCAATATGTTTGCAATAACTATTGCCCATTGCTATGCAATATAGTGACAATAGTTTATATTTTTACGCGGGTACGTGCTACGTAAGAAGGTAGTTTAATTAAACATAATCTGTAATCAACTACTTCTACTAAATTAGATACAGAACATTTTTTTAAACTATATTTTTTATCAAATCATATAATTGTCCAAGCCGTTTAACACATCCTTCAAATGCACAATGCATTACTTCCACGGCTGTACAACCCACATAACAAAAAACGTTTTCAAAAAATGTTTTTCAGAAATGTTTTCATAAAAACAAAAAAGGTTTTCATAAACCTCTTATAAACATTATATTCCCGCGTAAAAACTGAAACTGTTGGCAATATATGCGTGTAATATTGCCAATAGTTATTTTTAATATGTTTCAGATGTATTGATTGTCAACACATCGCTAGAGCACAGTATCCGATTTGGTAGCAATATATTGCCAATCGTTTCCAAGATTTGAAGATGGAAACTATTGGCGATATATACGTGTAATATTGCAACTAGTTATTTTAAATATATTCAAGATATATTGGTAATAGATTGGCAACGCATTGCTTATAGTATCCATTTGTATTAATATTAAAAAAATGTACTTAATGGAAGTCAAACATGAAAAATTAATATTGTTAGTTAGAATTTAAGATTTATTTTTTTTTTTCACGTATTAATACCGGAAGTGATAAGTGATAGACATATCGACCACCTTGTCCTCCATATGTAATTGATTATCAATTATGCAACTTATAGTTATTAAATACATACATATATTGAATAATCATTTATTTCAGCTTATACAAAAATATTACAACAATTAAATTAATATTTAACGAAATTATAATAATGACAAACAGTTATAATTGAAATTAACATAATTAAGGTTTTGGGTGTCTTAACGATGTGCACATCATGTTTATAATTGTTGTAAATTGTGCAGGTTTTAACCGAGATGTACATTTCTTGTTCACATAATCTAAAAAAATGGATACTATTAGTTTGTTTACATAAAATATATTAAGAGCGTGAAGTGTATTTTTTAAAGTTGATACTGGAGTTATACAGTATACTTTTACGTAATAATCTACACACCCCTTTACATACTCACGCAGTTGACAAGATTTGGAAGAGCTTTTAATTATTTACATTCAACTGCATTAACAATGTCTTCTGGTATAGCGGGTCTTATTTTTGACTTTCCTCTGGCGCACATTTTTTTTAAGTTCTGGACCCCTACTATTTCTTTCAGCAATCTCCGAGTTAGTTCTTTTGGAGACTCAAGCCATCTTTGTAAATATGTAAGACGTCCTTTGTCTATCCATACGTTGTAAACATCGCAAAGAATAGTTTTTCCGTTTCCGCCTTTTCGACAAACCGCAAGTGGATTTTCATCAACACCCTTAAATAAAAATGGATATTTAATAACTAAATACTTAGGTTCAATAAACTATCGTACTTCGTTATCGCTTGAAGACCAAGATTGCAAGTGATTTCTCTCTCGGCTTTGACAAATTCTGCTTCGGTCCGATTGCGCTATAATTACTTGCTCTTTTCTGAGTGTTTTTTATCTCGATCCTTTTTTTTTCTCCAGTTTTTTTTCTTTAGCTCTTTCCCGTTCTTCGTCTAGTTCTCTTTGGCCCTGTCTTTCTTCCGACTTTTCTCGACCCTGTTCTCGTTGTCGACTTACACTTTCAGCTTCATCTTTGTCCTCAATACTATTTTTATTTTTCTCCAGAGATGATGCAAAAGAAAAGTTACTTTCTTCCTGTAATAAAAATGTTACATTATTAAAAAAAAGGATAAATTAAATAAAAAACAATATATACATCAGTTAAAATTTCATTTTCATTATTTTTTTTTCATCTAAATTTCCCCCTGATTTTTGAGTCATTTCTTTTCTTCCTATTTTTCGATCTCTTTCTATTGTATAATCTTGTTCAGACGCCTGATTTTTTCCTTGAGTTTGGTTTTCTTCTTCGGTTTCTCTTTCTGCAGCCTTTACATTCTGAATTTTTCGCTTTCTACTTTCATTTTTCTTCATATTTTTTCTCTTGTTTGCTAATTTAGAATCCTAAAAATAAAATATATAAATTTAAATATAGTTAATCATTTTACCTTACTATTATACTATAATAATTACCTTATTATTATTTTCTTCTTCTGATTCAGTAGAGTCAAAAATTTATTTTTGATTAATAATTTTTTTATTTATATTTATTTGAGATGTTTGTTTTTTTGTGTTTTGCTCCTTTTCAAAAACTTTTAATTTCTTCTTGTAATTTAGAGATTCCATATTTAAAGGACTTTTGTCGCTTATAATCTCTCCTTCAGAACTTACTTTTAAAAAATATAAATATTGTTCATCGTCTAAAAAAATGATTTGTTTGAATTGTAGGTTATCATTAAAACTCGAAATAAATATTGGTGTTTTAAATAATGTTATTCAAACTTTAAAGAGAACTGGAAAAATTTTACTAACCGCTTTTTCGAATGATTTTTCCTTTATAGAGTTTGTTATTTCTATATCGTGTGCAAACGTCACTTCTCCCTCTTCTTTGTTAGGACATAAATAGTCTTCATGCATTATACTGGTCGTCTTACTGGCAATCCAAAAGATTAAGATAAACATTTTCTCTTCAGCGTTTTTACGATTAGTTATTTTTTAACTTAACCACTATTCAAACTTCCAAACAGATCGCGTCACATATTTGTTGCAGATTTCGTGTCTAACCATAAAGTTGACGTTCGCACTAAAAATTCAGATTGTGTTTTTTATTTACGTATAGGTTAAAATATGTAATATTTAAATACACACAATTACTGGTAAAATATTTCAATTATGAATTAAATAAGGACTTAAAATGCCTAAGCGGCCACGTTGTTTTGAAGAATATTCGAAAGATCTTCAAAGTCGAGCAAAGCACATATTTCAGCGAAATGTAACTGAATTATCTTGCAATGAATCAATTGAATGTGAAAGTACTTTACAAGGCGTAAGCTACATAACAATTTTTTTAAATATAATAAATTTTTCCCTATATTTAATTCTGTGTATTAAAAATACAATATTTATATTAATAGGTTAATGAAAATCCCTTTAATACGTTCGATTTATCTGCTATTTGTTCAAATTTTGACGTTACTGATTATAAAAATTTACAAAATGCAACACACATAGACGTGAGTTCAAACGGTAAATATATTTAATTAATATTTATTTTTGTATTTTTGATTTGCTTTGTTAATATGTTAAGCTTACTATATTTATCTCAGAAAATATTGATTATTTTGATGACGAATCTAATCGATCAAGTGACGATAAATTAAGTGAAATGGATTATTCGTACATGGATATCGATCATTCAGAACTGGATGCATCCTTACAAGAACCTCTTTATTCTGGATCATCAATGAAGCTTCACGAATTTATTTTATGTATCGCAGCTTTAAAATGCAGTCTCGGTCAACCTAATACACATATTACGTATATCCTGCAATTGATTTCCAAAGTAATACCAACACCAAATAAATGCCCCACAAGTTATTATATGTTTAAAAAGTATTTAGATAAAATTAATTCAATTGATATAAAAAAACATTATTATTGCGAAGATTGCACCGCTTTAGTTGAAAATTTTGATAACGATGTTAACCTTGATGGAAGTCATGAAGTCGACGAGGTTATACATAATGATTTGTGTCAATATATACCAGAAAGCAAAAGAGAAAATTATTTTATAGAAATTCCCCTTATTTCTCAGTTAAAATACTTCTTTCGACGACCTAATTTTTATAACAAATTAAAAAATAAGAACAATTGAAGTACTATAATCAAGATAATAATTTGAAGGACATTTACGACGGTACTGTAAACCAATCAATGCATGAAGATAACAATACACTATATAGTGGAAATGGTATTTCGTTTTTATGGTATACAGATGATAAACGAATTTCCAAATCCTCAAAATTTCATATCTGGGGATTTTTTTTTCGTAATATTAGAATTACCGTATGCAGATCGATTTAAATTGGAAAATATTTTATTAGCAGCGCTTTGGTTTGGCGATAAGAAACCTAACTCGAATATATTTTTAGAGCCTCTGAAAAAGTCATTTAAAGATCTGTATGTAGTTATCCCCTCGCTATGGGGAGACACAACCAACCCCCACTCCTGGGTCCTGTGTATCTCTCCATAGCGAGGGGTGGGGGTAATGCTGGGGTGGGGGTAATAGGTGGGGATCATGGTGGAGGGGGGGTAATATGTGGGGACCATGGTGGAGGGAGGGATTAGGGAGGGATGATGGTGGGGGGGCGTTAATGGTGGTACCAGTTAAGGTAGGGGGTAATGACGGTGCGAGAAATGACGGAGTGGGAGGGGGGCAATGATGCATTGCTGCGGAAGAGGAGAAGGGGTAGACCATGATGCAGTACTGCGGGAGGGAGGGGGGCGGAAGATTCGAATTCTACGATGTTGGTTGCGGGGTGTCTCAATACCTACTGAGCTATTCCGTCGACCGGTCGAGACAGAGAGGAAGCGGTGGGAGAAATCGTAACTGAACTCGCGAACGGATGTACGAATACTGGAACTCGGTTGACGATTAATCCAGAAAATGGGAGGTGACAAATATTGTTGTGACTCAGAATACGACTTGACTTTGCAAATTCCGGACACGACATTATTAGAGAATTAAAAGTGCTGATTAAAAAAAAAGAGAACAATAACGATTTAAACACTCGTGTATATTAAAGATTAAACTTGTAAGTACATATCTACTAATAAAACAATGAAATAAAAACGAGTGATCAGGTTTCACGCAGAGCGGAACACGTCTTCCAACAAATTTGTTATCGCATAACGTTTAAATAATTCGAAATTTGTTCATTATCGCGACGGAATATTGAATATAGTGCACACATTCTCTTCTCGATAATTTAATATATAGACTCCTTTCGCCACCCCCTATCGACTTATAATCCACGAATTAAAGTCGACGAACAATTGACGAATTTTCCGGGGAGGTAATTAGCCGAGAGATCAGGTTTCACTGCAGAGCGGCACACGTCTGCGATCGAGTATCCGTACATATGCACTTCATTAAAATCAATGTATAATTTGTAAATTTCTGGTTTTACTAAGTAAAAGATATTGTTTTTTTTATGGAAATTGCTGTATCAACACTGGTTGCAAAAAAAGAGAACAACGTATGAATGTCGTGTAGTATTTGATACTTCTTATAACTTTTAACAAACCGCGAAGTTTTGTCGCAAATATATTGAAATTGCTGTATCAACATAGTTTACATACACGAAGTTTCGTCGTAAATATATTGAAATTGCTGTATCAACATAGTTTACATAAAAAGAGGAGAATGTATGATTATCCCATAATATTTGATACTTTTTATAACTTCTAACAAATTTTCGCGGAATTTTTTTGCAAATAAGGTAAAATGTAACTGTTGATTGTGTGACACATGAACAAAGGAGTCAGCAGATATTATGGAAGTCTTATTCCCCCCCCCCCCTCTAATCGTCGTATAGAGAGTATCAAGTTAGTATTTAACGAACTACACATAATGGTTCTTTTCAGTTTCTTGTAAACAGTTTCGTAGTCGCTAACATCATAATGATTAGAGCTAGTACATCGCATTTAGTGAAAATTTTACGGTATGCATTGAGTATTGCTAAAGTTCGAGAACCACACATTCGCACAATGTGTGGTAAGATTTGGTCATCGGATCTCACACACCTATCTGCAGATATTTTGTGTAAAAAGTTACATTTTCTTTTATTACATTGTGGGATAAGCACAACATATCACATGTTCACCGTTGGTTTATTCAAATATCAGGATGTATTGTTGATTGCTGTGAGTACAATAAGACAACGGAATGAGCAAGATCATCATTTAGCTCGATTAATTTTTCGTCGTCATTGTAAGTAGAGATTTTGACTATAAAAATCGTAGTAAATAAATGTAATTTTTGTATTTATCAGTGATGAATCAAACGATGAGTGATATTGAAGGTGATAAATGTATACTGCCGTGTGATCAACAACAACCTATACCATCAACATCTCGAGGAGATGAAAGTACTTGTCAGCATTTAATTTTTCATATATATTGTTTCTTTATCTAAGATATATGTTTCAATTGGTTGTTTATTTAGCTGCTAAACGTGTGAGTACTCAGTTGATGGGTTCAATTGACATGGGGGTCCGCAAAAGGAAACATTACAGTGATAGTAGTACCAGTAGCAACACTAGTAGTACAGATTTATCCACTGACAATAGTACTAGTACAGGTGAAGAAGAACAACAACAGCAACGTAAGAAACAAGTTATTTTCATATTGTTAGTTTTTTATATATACGTAAATGTGAATAATCTTACAGGAGGATCTTTTCAGTCTGGTAAAGGATTGCCATACGCTCGGTTTGTTGTTGAAAAGGAGACGAAACGTTACTACCAACGCTTTGGATATGAAGGGAGAGAAATCAGAGGGGTGATCCCCCAACCACCAGCTAACACTGATGTTTCTGCATGGTTAGAAGATTGTATACAAGATCTACATGGCTATCTTTGTGAACGAAGTGCACCAACGGACTTCATTGGTGTGACAATTAATTCCGAACAATTTAACCATGGTCCTCTTTGGCTGTCATTCAGACCAATACAAAATTTCCTCGTTGCTGACTTGTGGGAGTTGATATACAGTGCCGTACAAAGTGCTAATGATTTCAATGTTAATGAGGTACTATCGGTGAATTGTGCTATTGTTAGAGGTGTAGCGGGCCGTGGACGAATGCGTTTAACCGAAGAATCGGTGAATAAAAAATCCATATTGACAATTACTAATAATGATAATTTGTGCCTACCACACTTACAATAAAACTTCCAGTGTTTGTAATAATATTAAACTTTGTCAAATTTGTTTTAAAATAATAAACAGAAAAGAGACACACGCATGCGGAGTGTCATTTTGTAAAACTTGCAAAGCGCTAATGCCTGTTAGACATCTGTGTTACGTTCAACCTATCAAAAATACACAACATGCTAAACCAATTTTGTTTCTTTTCTACGATTTTTAAACTCAACAATCCTTACCTGTGTTAGGTGATGAGGATAGAAAAATACACGTGCCAAACTTATGTGTGGTGCAACAAGTGTGTACATACTGTTTGGATGAAAAAGACATTTCAGTCAGATGTGAGATGTGTGGCATTCGCGAGTACGTGTTTAATCGCGAACCAGTAAGACAGATAGTCGATCTTGCGTTAACACCGAGAAAACATTTTCAACAAGTTGTTTGCATAGCACACAACTCACAAGGATTCGACGTACAATTTATATTCAAATATACTGCGGAAAAATTTAACGAAGGTCGAGTCGTGCCATTTGTAGTTATGAACGGTTCAAAATAGTAGTTTTCGTGCCAAGGCCGTAAAGTAGAACTTTTTCTATAGAACTATTTTTATAGAGGCTGAAAAAGTTTACGGCCGAGGCGCGAACATTACTTTTCGAAAGAGTATCCGTAAAGTTCTTAGCAATTTCAATACAATATTTTTTTTTGTACACGTGTCCGTAAAGACTGTACACGTGTTCGTAAAGTCGCACTTTACGTCCGCAAAACAGTACGTAAAGTCGTACTTTACGGATACTCTATCGAAAATTATTTTAATGGAAGTTCTACAAACAAAATTTGTCGACAGTTTAAATTACTTCCACATGCCGCTGAGTAGTTTACCCAAAGCCTACGGACTACCCGAATTGGAAAAAGGTGTTTTTCCACATTTGTTCAATACAGTGGAGAATCAGACGTACGAAGGTTCTCTACCACCTCTAGCAATGTATTCACACGATACTATGAGTATCAATGAACAAGAGAAATTTTTAAAATGGTATGAGGAACAAGTTCAATGTGATTACATTTTTAATTTGCAAAATGAATTTTTAAAATATTGCAAACAAGATGTTACGATTTTAAGACTAGCGTGTTTGTTTTATCGGAAAATGTTCATAAAATTTGGTGTAGATCCATTTTCCGAGTGTACAACTATAGCTTCGTCTTGTATGCGAGTTTTCAGAAAAACGTTTCTGAAAAAAAACCAAATAGGAATTGTGCCATTGGAAGGTTACCGGCTACAAGACAATCAGTCTGAAATTGCCTTAAACTGGCTTTCATGGATGGAGCAATGTGTGCTTCATCGAGATGTTAATTACGCAGGACAGAGTCGAGAAACGAGACTATCGGAAAATATCCTGGTTGACGGTTACTGTGCACCACGTGTCAATGAAGACAATCATCGTGGTATTGTACTTCAATTTCACGAGTGTTTTTGGCACGGTTGTCCTCGCTGTTACCGAATAAACAGAGACACTGTTATGACGAACGGCGAGTCAATGGATACCAGATACGAGAGGACACTGACAATCAGTCATAAATTAAAAATCGCCAATTATTGTGTTATTGAAAAATGGGAGTGTGAATTCAAAAAGGAAATCGAACATAATGAGGAGCTTAAGAATTCTGTTTATCAAAATGAAGTGAACATAAAGCGAAAACCTCTTAACCCACGAGATGCATTTTTTGGCGGGCGTACTGGTAATACGGTCAAAATATATGATTGTCAGATTGGAGAAAAGATCAGATACGTTGATGTGTGTTCTCTATACCCATAAATTTGTAAACGTGGTAGGTTTCCTATAGATCACCCAAAAATTTACGTTAGGCAAGAAGAGTGTACACGCTTAATGGGATCACTTCACGATATCTCTCAAGTTAACGGTTTAATCACATGCGACATTTTACCGCCACAAAATTTATATCAACCCGTTCTACCGGTAACAATGCATGGAAAATTAATATTTCCTCTGTCTAGGACATGCTGTGAGCAATTGATACAAAGTAATTGCCCTCATGAAGATCCCAAAGAGCGTATACTGTGTGGAACGTGGGTGTCTGAAGAAGTAAAATCAGCTGTTGCTCTGGGGTACATAATTGAAACCGTCTATGAAATTTGGCAGTATGAAATGACGGAATACAACCAGCATGAAAAAAAGGGTGGTATTTTTGCCGAATATATTAATGAGTATTTCACTCAAAAAACTGCTGCATCAGGATATCCACCGTGTTGTATCACCGAAGAGGATAAAGATCGGTACATTAGAGAATTGGAGCGTGATGAAGGAATACGACTAACAAAAGATGACATAAATCTCAATGCGGGACTACGATCTGTGGCAAAACTTTGTCTAAATTCCCTATGGGGTAAATTTGGACAACGTGACAATTTGACAAAAACGTGTGTGATAAAAAATGCAGAAACTCTGATGAATTTACTCAATAGTAGTGAGATAGAAGTGAACGGTATAGTACCAGTCAACGACGATACTTTGTACGTGAATTGGGTGTACCGAAAGGAGGCCAAGGTAGCCTCGGTATCGCCGACAATAGGAAATGTCGTACTTGCAGCATTTACAACAGCACAAGCGCGTCTCAAACTGTTCGAGTATTTACATACTTTAGGAACTCGGGTTCTATATTACGATACAGATTCAGTGTTTTATGTTAGCAAATATGGTGAAGTAGAATTACTAATTGGTACGTCACTTGGTAGTTTGACCGATGAACTGGTTGCTATGGGTCCCGGTACCTACATAACGACGTTTTTGTCAGGTGGACCTAAATTTTACGCTTACAAGTGCAGAAAAACAAATGGTGAAGAGGAGTGTATATGTAAGATAAAAGGTTTTTGACTTCATTATGCCAATAGTCAGCTAATTAATTTTTCGACGATTCGTAAGATGATATCTTCACCAGAGACGGAAATAGCGGTGAACAATTCGACTATACGGAGAACCATATTTCACGACGTCATCACACAACATGAGACGAAAACATGCAAAACTGTGTACAGTAAACGGAGATTTACATCGCTCAACAAAAGCTACCCATACGGATATAAGATTGATTAGTCGAGCTATTCTATAAGACTACGTAGCAGGAAATGCAGCGGTTATCTGATACCTCTTGCACACCCCACGTAGCTGATAGGTGTCACAAGTTCTACCGTTTCCACTTCCAAAGAGATTACGTTGCTTGGAGGGGGTAAAATTTACTTAAACGTTACAATATATAAGAGAACGGTCTTAACCGATGAGGTGTAGTAGTATAAGCTCTTCAACCAGTTGTATAGTTTCACGATTTGTGTCGTTCTCTATAAAAGAAGTACGTATACATCTCAATAGCGTCATTATCGTTATTCGTACTTTGTAAATTTAAAATGTAAAGTTTATGTAATATTTTAAGATGGATTTGGAAACTCTCAATAAAATTGCTAGTGGTGGCTATCTACCTACCAAAAAGATCTCGGAGTTGGAGATGAATCATCACTACATGGTGACGGCGTTTAAAACTGTCAAGACACGTTATGGATCAAAAATTGTGGCAACTCTAGACGACGAGTTTCAGATATTTCTTCCTTCACGTGTGTCCGCGGCTCTCATAAACGATTCAAAGTTTTTTGAAAATATAGCGGAAAAAGCTAATAAATTACAATTGTTCTTAAATTATAAAGGGAATAATGCCATTGAATTTACAACCTGAAGACTCTGTAAAATTAAATACTGAAATAAAATCAAAAGACCAAAAATTATGTATTTATTTTTAGTAATAAGTTTATCCTTTCAAATCAACGTATAATGTTGTCACCTTTGACGCATAAAAATGTTACTCTGAACGGAAGTACGAAAAATTTTTTGTCTGGTCAACTTTAATAATCATATTTATCCACAAAAAATTAATTTTCTTTTAATAGTTTATCAATATTTGTAGCTTATCATTATGGCTATCTGATTTTAAACGGACAACAACAATATTGTAAAAAATAATCAGAATCATCGAATTAAGAAATATTAATAAGAGGTGGGAATTGTTCACCGCTATTTCCGTCTCTGGTGAAGATATCATCTTAGGAATCGTCGAAAAATTAATTAGCTGACTGTTGGCATAATGAAGTCGAAAACCTTTTATCTTACATATACCATTTGGTTTTCTGCACTCAGAATTACAAAAAACGTCTAATTTCTGAAATGCTATACATTAATAATCATAAGGATGTAGCGATTAACCGAAAAGAAGACGTTGAATTTTTAAACCGTATATATAACAAAATTCTAAGTAAATTTTAACATTTGAGACTTGATACAGACGCTATATGTAGACTTTTGTTTACCTCTGGACTGTCAGTTTGACGTTTGAAATTGTCATGCCGTAAACACATTGATTGTATATATTATGTAAGCGGTAAAGTTTGAATTTGTGATTCTGTTAATTGTTTGTTAACGAAAGGTTTTTTTTAAATAAACAGTGCCTGATGAGGTCGACGCATCTTTGTCGATGAAACGTCTCAATTTCTATATTGAAATTTGTGTTTTTTTGGTTTCTTTAACATCCAACCAACCTGCCCTTATTCAGTTCAAGAAAGTATTCAAATTTTATAATAACATAGAGGGTGAAACTTCAATCTACTCAAGGGTAATTTTTATCATTTATCAAGTTTGCCAAACATTCAAACAACATTGTAATTTGTATAGAGTTTATATAAACTTAAAATAATGTTTTAAGATGGTTTATGCACTACTCACTAGTCAAATAAGTTTTATTTTATATTGTTGTATATTATACTTTATTAAGGGTAGAGTATGGTTAGAAAAATATTTTTGTAATTTTTATAAAATATTATGTGAAATATTATCTTTATCAAATATATTATAAGAAATAGTCTTTATTGATGATTACTAACACCGAAATTACGTAAAATATTAAAATATTTAACAAAATAGGCCTAAAACAGTTGCAAATTCAAAAAACTCCTTGCAGGGTAAAAGTTATCAAAGGATTTCGGTAAAAAAATTTCAAACTTGTACATATAAGAGCTACAACTTTATACAACGAATAAGGTTTATCTATAAAAATGCAATTTGTGGCTCCATAAACCTAATTTGTTTATATAATTGCCTAAAAAATATCAGATTTTTCATTAAAAAAGTAGTAATAAAAATGTGGCATTTAATTTTCTACTTTTAATCTTACCTCAAGATGTGTGCAAAATTTCAGGTGGCTACGACAAAAATTGTCCTGCAAGCAATGTTTTAAAGGTATAAAAAATAGTTTTTGAATTATTTAGCTTTAAAGATAAAAATACATGACTTATTGCATTAACTGTAGATTATTTAATGCTGAAATTATGTAAGCACATAAGCTTTATAATATTTAACGTTATTTACGCATATTCTACGTAACATTTAAAACTTGTTTCTAAAATAAAAAAAATTGATTTTTTTAAAATTTTAGACCATACTCTACCCTTAAATACTAATAATAATTTAGTAAATGTATAAAATAATCAATTATTTTAAGTAAACCTTTTAAACAAATATTTAGCAATCTTTTAAGATGTATGTTATAAACAGCTTTAGATAAATACTTTTATATAATATTTTTAAACAAGTTTCTAAGAAGTAGATAACCATAAACAAAACGTATTTATAACAATCTTAAAACATTCTTTAAAATATTACAAAAGACCTATTAAATAGGTTTTTTACGAATGTTTGTAGGCATCCAAAAAGTGTGCGAATAAATATTTTCAAAAGGTTTAAATTAATATTTATACGATATTTTCCAGACAGTTTCTGAAGAACATCTTAGGAACATTTTTAAAAGAATAAATTAGATATATGTTATACACCTGAAGCTGGCACAAAACATATTTTTTAAAACGCCGTGTGCGAAGATCGATTTTGCAAGCATCTATAGCGTGTGCAAAGAGCCCAATATACACACTGTATTGTAGCTGGTGCGAAGAATATTACAGAATGAGCGAAGAACGTAGCGTGTACGAAAAATTCCAAAGTGTTTTGGTGGTTTTCGTAGAATTTCGCTTGTATATTCATGCTGTACCGATAGACCCGCCCCTCAAACCAATCAACTGTTATGCAACTAATTCTCCCTCCCTCTTATATTTTTCTTGTATTTTCCGCGCTGATAGGAAAGCGTACTGTTGTTGTGTAAATAAAATTGAAGACACGGTTTCTTGTTAACCTTACATAATAACGTTCTATTTACATGGATACCGATACTGACTCAGATATATCTGATTATGGATTAAAATTATTAAAATTATTAAAATTATTAAAATTATTAAAATTATTAAAATTATTAAAATTATTAAAATTATTAAATTTAAAATTATTATAAAATAAATTAATATTTAATTAATTAATTTTCATTTATTAAAATTATTTGGTTCTGCAATTATATTTATTTTTCTACTTAATCGACCTTCGCGACATTTGTTTTAAAAAATACCATATGCAACACGTGTGCGCACGCTACGCTCGGGTGTCAAATTCCCACGCGTGCGAGAATCACGTTCTTCGCACACTAGTTGCATAATGTACTATATAACATTCTTAAAACATTTCTTGAAATTAAACAAAATGAATTTATCGTTCGTAAATATCTATATGTGTATATAATTCGATCTCACCTAACGAAATACTTTACTTTAGAATAAAGTAGGCATATTGTACTCTGCCCACTATGGTTGGTGGAATTTCCCAGAGTACGACCATTTAAAAAAATTAAAGGCATTTCGTCCTCAATCTCCAGCTTGGACTCCTCAGTAAGGAACTGGAGATCTTACGTTAGACGCCTGTCGCAAGATGAACCGCGACGCCAGCAAGATGTTCCGCGGCTATATATATATATATATATATATATATATATATATATAGAAAAGAGACGACGATCTCTCCAACGAGTGTAGAGAGATAGTCGTCTCCGTCTGGTGATGGGAAGAAACCACCAGCCAGAGTGCGACGTATTAGACCAAGTCGCAAGTTATTTGAAATAAAATGAATTTATCGTTCGTAAATATCTATATCTGTATATAATATTTTTCCCACCACCAGATGGAGACGACTATCTCTCTACACTCGTTGGAGAGATCGTCGTTTCTTTTCTATATATAAAGCCGCAGAACATCTTGCTGGCGTCGCGGTTCATCTTGCGACAGGCGTCTAGGGTAAGATCTCCAGTTCCTTACTGAGGAGTCCAAGCTGGAGATCGAGGATGAAACGATAAAATAAGTTTTTAAAAGATACCCATTCCTTGAACATAATGATGTTATTACGTTTTTAAAATCCAAGAATGATTTTAAGCGTACAATAAGTGGACATAGATTAATCTTAAAACATTTTTAAAATGATTTTAAAAGTTTTCAAACATTCCTTAGAAACCTTTTAAAAACGTTTTAAAAACATTCTGTGCTATGTGGGAAATAATAAAATCGTGTGTAATCTTTGATAATATTGTTGGCCCTTTGACACCACATACTGGATTACCTACTTCTAAAGCTTGCATTGCATCAGTTTTTATTTCTTCGCTTGATCTTAAACGCAAAATATCTTTGTCTGGTTAAACGCGTATTCTTTCTTTAGTGTAACCCTGTTCTTTGCACACTTGACAACCGAAGTTTCAATTATACTGATTCATAGAAAGAAACAGGGCTTTCGCTGGTAAGTCGCAAGTACCACACATTATAATTCTTCTTACACAAATATAGCTCTCTAAATCTTTAAGAAAATTTTCAGTACCACGATATATTTGTTTCAAAGATTCTTTCAACGGTTTCAAAAATATATTCGGATTTGGTTTCTTCTCTCCAAACCAAAGACCAATTAATAAAATATTTTCTATTTTATATCTTTCGTCAAATGTCAATGATAAAATGATTAAAAAGGAAACCCCAAATACTATACATAGATAACTTAAAAATTTGCACTCCATCAGTGTACCATTGAAAATATATTTTCTTTTTACAAGATAATATTTCGTTTTCTCTCTCGTGGTTAGTGCCCGCGTAAAAAAAAAAGTAACTAAGGGGTTTATTTTGCTATTATCAATATTTGTGCAATATGTTCGATATACTATTATCCAAATATATCCTACATACAGTCATACGACACTTTCCTATATTCCGGCAATGAAATTGCAATATTTCATCAATTCTTTCGTGCAAAATTTGGGTATAATATCTTCAGTATTTGGAAAATATCTTATTTTTAAATTTAGATCTTAAATTTTGCCTTGAATTGAGTGATTTAAATTATGTAATACAACATACCCGTGTAAAAAAATTTAGTCTCGGATTAGTTTTGGTAAAGTCTATCTTCCAAATCTAGATAAAGTCTAGCTACCGCACCTATCCCAGACTTTATTTTCAACTTACAAAGTCTCGAATAAGTCTAGCAAAAGTCTAGATGTGGTCAATGTATAGTCTAGTCATGGTCAGCTGTAAAAATTGTAACCAAAGTCTAGCTATAGTCCCAGGATGCTCTAACAGATGTCTTGGAAAGGTCTACAGCTCTGTTTTCCTCCATTTTTTGACTTACGGCAAGTCTACACAGAAAAACGGTTGCAGCCTGAAACAGAGTGCGCTGTGTACACCATGGTAAGCTTGACATGTTCACTGTGAAATAGAGTGCGCGCACGCTCATTAAAGAACGCTGCAGTCTGAAACGGAGTGCGCTGTGTACACCAGGCTACGCTTGTCATGCACACTATGAAGTAGAATGCGCGCACGCTTAGTAATGATGAAGAGACACGAATAGGTCAGTGTTTCTGTAGCAATGCATTTTACAGTGCAAATAAGTTACGAATTGTTACAAAGTTGAAAATTGTTACAATTAATGCAAAGTTAATGCTTATTAAATGCATTTCAGAAGCTGTATATTATTTACCCTAGTTAAATAAATCGTTTTTTCTTAGATACTTGCATGCAAATATATCTTACATAAATTAAGGAGATTTTATTTACATCAATATAAATATTTAAATAAAGTTAATTATTTTATTACTATATTTATTATTATCTGATATAAACATCACATTTATTATATGAATAATGTCACTTATATAAATAAAATAATGTAGACATAACGATTGGACACAATGAGGAAATAAAGAAAAGAGTATTATACTGTTTGTAACGGATTTGCTATTTTTTTAATAATAATAAATAATACCAATTGACTACCGTTAAACAATAGTCTCACTACGCGATCAGTCGCTCAGTAATAATACGAGTCTATAAGACACATATAGGCGGAGGCGGCGGTATCCTTTACTTAGCGAACGCGAACGAAAATAAAAGGGCAAACAATAAGAGTGAAAACACGATGTTTAATTTAAAATAAAAAACAAGAGTATATTATCAAAAAGAGGTAATACACGCGTGCCGCTGCACGCGAGATCGCAGGTCAATACGCGAAATTAATAAAGAGAGAAAGAGAGAGAGACTACAAAACTGGCACTTACAGTGCGTGAGCCGCAATGGATAATTAAATGACCAGGCGAAGTCTGCGTGGTCGCTACTCTCCTTAGCTTCCTGGGCTGCGTCGTCGCCGAATAAACTATCACAGCTTCACTGGGTCACCAGCACAGCACCAGGATCACAAGCGACATGAGACAATCAACAAAATGGAGAGAAGAGTAAACAAAGAAGTTTCTCACGACGGTTGAAAATAAGTCTCAGTGAATCTCTCGCCGGTTGAGATTAGTCTCACGGTTGATATTAGTCTAAGTGCTCTCGCACTTACGAACCGAAAACTCTCTCTCTCTCTTTCCCTACTTTTACCTTTACGAAGGTCCGTAAAAATCGCCGAAAATTGTCGAACGTCGACCTGTAACAGCTGTAAAGATTAATATACAAGCTAGACAGAGAGAGAGAATGTAACGAGCAATGTAATATAATCAAATATTACTTTGATTCGTTACATGTTATAATTAAAAAAAAAATATTCTTTTTGAAATATTTTATTTTTTGGGGCCGAAGTATTACTCATATACTATATCGATGGCTCCTAATCATATAATGCTATTTCAAAAAACGATTTCATACAATGCTAATTCTAAAGAATGTTTCATATCATTCTATTTCAGAAAGTTCTTTCATAGAAGGCTATTTCAAAAAGTTCTTTCATATAATGCTATTTCAAAAAACTGTTTCATATAATTCCATTTCAAAATAAATTTCATATAATGCTATTTGAAAAATACTTTCATAAGATTCTATTTCAGAATGTGATTTCATATAATTCTATTTGAAAATACAATTTCATATGATGCTATTTAAAACGTAATTTTATAGAATGATGTTTTAAAAAGTGTCAAAATAATTCTATCGAACCCGGGACTTTATTCAGTAAGACTAAAATCCCTAAAAGGTAAATAAAAGAAATTACTTAATTTTTAATGTTAATAATACGATATAATTAAATTATTTTAAATGAATGCAATATTTATTACTTATTAATAAAACTTTTAATTTCAGCATTAACATTATAGTTTACTTGAATAAACAATTTTTGTATCTATTTAAATAAAATATTTAAAAAAATTAAATTTTTTTAAAAAATTGATGTAAAAATATTTTGTTTAAATAGATACAAAAATTGTTTATTTAAGTAAACTATAATGTTAATGCTGAAATTAAAAGTTTTATTAATAAGTAATAAATATTGCATTCATTTAAAATCTTATATTATATTAAAGTGGATCGACTTTTGGTCTCCGGTTCTCCGGTTCTCCGGTTTTTTAAAAATGCATTTTTATAGTTTCAAAGTTTTATTTTAATTGGACTTTACACTTTTGGGCCTTACATTTTTTGGACCTTACATTTTTGGGCCTTATAAATTTTGGGCCTTACATTATTGGCAACGGAATTGTAAAGTTTTATTTTAATTAGACTTTACAATTTTAGGCCTTACATTTTTGTCCTCATAAATTTTGGGCCTTACATTTTTGGGCCTTATAATTTAGAACCTTAATTTTTGGGCCTTATAAATTTTGGACCTTACATTTTTGGGCCTTACATTTTTGGGCCTTATAAATTTGGACCTTACATTTTTGGGCCTTATAAATTTTGGGCCTTACATTTTTGGGCCTTATAAATTTTGGGCCTTACATTTTTGGGCCTTATAGTTTTTTTTAAACAAATAGATATCAACTACTATGTCGATATTATTACCAGAAAATTATCTTAATAACAATAATTAAAATAACATTTGATTACGTAATTAAAATTAATAAAATTTCAACACTGGAACATACAATAAATCAAATTAATTTTTATTGTTTATTTTACAAACTTATTTTTGCAAAAATTTCAAATTACAATTATTATGTTATTACATTAAATTACAATTATTATGTTACAATTGTACTCTATTCACTTGTATATTTCATAAGATATATTTTTTTCAATATATCGTTTTTATTGTTTATATAATTTATAAATTCAGCAAGTATTCATCGAATCATCTTTAACAGAAAAATTAAATTATATCATTAAATATTAAATGTATAATTAATTAAACATTAGATAAAATATTCAAATAAATATTACTGTTTTTAAAATGCCATTTAGAAGATTTATATCCAATATGCATATTGTCACATATTATTGATATTATATATGTTATATCTGTAACAAAAACATTTTTATTATTAATTATAAATAAATTGACAAAGTCAAAACTATACCTTTTAACTTAATCATTAAGAAATACTACTGCATTTTTGATTATTTCGATAGTCTTAATAAACTAATCAGGATACTGAAATACAAAAAGACTTATTATGTTTCAAACAATAATAATTTAAAATGAAAATTAGATAATTTTATAATATACCTTGTGACTTTAATCGTATGGAATGCCATTAGGAATATAATATTTTATTGATATAATATTAATTGGAATGCTGCTGCCGTTTGTTATTTTTATTCAGCGCTGCATTCATTGGAATACTGCTGCCCTTTGTTTTTTTTATTCAGCGCTGCATTTATTGGAATTATGAGTGTCAAACTACTAGCAAAGAATTTGTGCAAATATTGACCCATTAGATGGAAATTTTGGCCCTCTTTGTGTAAAGGTTGGCCCAGATTGTTTAAATGTTGGCCCATTTACAGAAAAGATTATTACAACATATTATTTACAACATATTATTATTGCAATATTAAATATTATCAACGCAATTAGGTGCGCCTTAATTTAAGAAATTGCATGTGAAAAACAATTTTTTACTGGTTGAAAAATTTATTCCATAATCAATACAAAATGTTCCTAAATTGGCCAAAAGTGGGCTAAAGTTTGCCAAAACTGGAAAAATGTTCCAAATATTTCAATGTTGGTAAACATCGGCCCACTTTTGGCGCAAGTTGGCCCACTTTTAGCATACTTTGGAGCATTTTCATCGAAAATGTATTTCCACTAGGGTATGTATAATATTAGTATTTATAAAATATTAAATTTATATTAACTATATTTCATTCATTACATTGAAGCTACTTTCTTATAAACTACTGTTTTCTAATAATTTATATTTTATTTTTTTCAGCTTTACAAAAAAATAATAATAAAAAATTTAAAATAATCGTTTAGAAAAATAAAAAAAATTATAATTATTATTAAACAATTGAAACAAACTATTAATATTATTTTTATAATTGTGAATCATTTTGTAAAATAAACCATTTTTATAATGGGTTTGACGGAAATAAAAATATTAGTTGTAAAAACGATTGAACCATATAGCGACGACGCTTCTATGTTAAATGATGAACACATATTAGAATTTAATAACATCCTTAAATCATGTACACCATTCAATATGCAAACAACTCTTTTAGTTCAAAAACAATATAATATTAACTCAGTTCAAATGAATAATGAATACATTCAATTGTTATTTTCTGGAAAATATGAAAAAGGTCATTGGATTTGTATGTATTACAATAATAGAACGATACACATTTATGATAGTTTAAATGCTAAATATTTGCAAAATGAACATAAAGTATACATCAATAGATTATTTCCAGATAGTCAACAATTAAAAATTGTTTTTGAAACAGTGCAATTTCAAACCAATAGTTATGATTGTGGAATTTTCGCGATAGCTTTTGCTGTCTCCATTGTATTTAATTTATCCCCATGCAGTTTAAACTATGATATTTCCCAAATGCGTTCACATTTACTAAAAATATACGAAACACGTAGTATTACGATGTTTCCAATTTTACAAAATACAAACTATAATATTTCAACAATACCAATCAAAAGATACATGATTCATATTTGTTGTATTGATGAAAAAAAATTGAATTTCAATGTAGCAGAAATAAAAATAATAGAATAAAATTTTCAACAGAAATTTAATTCTGAACAACAAACAATAATGAATTTATATAATAAAGATAAAATCATTTCCGTTGATTCTATTACCCCAATGGAAATAGACTATGAAATACCAACTTATAGTTCATTTTATCAAAAAAATAAAAATAAACAATTTAATGATATAGAAATAAAACAGCTAAAAATAAAACAGCAAACTATGATAAAAAGGCAAACAATTAGCTGATCGATATAAAAAATGAACGAGAAGAAGAAGCGTTGCATAAAAAAGAAGCTTATATGAGGAGTAAAGATAGTAATGACGGCAAAATAGAAGAAAAAAAATAAAGAGAAAACAGCAAACCATGATGAAAAGACAAAAATAAATAGTGACGAAATAAAAAATGAACGAGAAAAAGAAGCATTACGAAAAAAAAGCTTATGTAAATAATAAAAATAGCAACTACGGCAAAATAGAAGAAAAAAAAATAAAGAGAAAACAGCAAACCATGATGAAAAGACAAAAAATGAATGGTGACGAAGTAAAAAATGAACGTGAAAAAGAAGCATTACGAAAAAAAGAAGCTTATGTAAAAAGTAAAAATAGTAATGACGGCAAAATAGAAGAAAAAAAATAAAGAGAAAACAGCAAACCATGATGAAAAGACAAAAAATAAATAGTGACGAAAAAAAAAAATGAACGAAAAAAAAGAAGCATTACAAAAACAACATATTTATTATAATGAAAATACTGATCAATGTAAAAAAAATGAAAAGAAAAAATTAAATGGAAAAATATTAAACGAAAGTAGAAAAAATGATATCGATAAATTAGTATAAAACCATTTACAAAAAAATTTAAAAAGACGCATATGTATGAAAAATGACAAAGACATGGAAATACCAATCATATTGCTTAATAAATTAAAAATTGATGAAGGAAAATTTTTTACCGTATATTATAAACCAATTAATACCAAAAAAGGTATAAATTATAAAGAATTAAATAAACGTATTTTAAATAAAAATGAACAAAATGTAAAATTAGTAAGTAAATCCAAAATAATAGGTCGAATAGCAAATGTAGATTTTGATGAAAGAATAATTATTGAAAACAATTTAGGCTATATGTTTGAAACTTGTAAACATTGTAATACTAAACATTTTGTTTTTGAATATACACTAGGTAAAGAATTTTCTAATTGTTGTCACAAAGGAAACGTAGACTTACCGAAAATGCCTCCCTACCCGGAAGAATTAAAGCAATTAGCTACAGGAATATCGGAAGATAGTATTAATTTTCGCAAAAATATTCGGCTATATAATAATGCGTTAGCTTTTGCAAGCTTTGGAGCTAATTTTGATAAGTTATCTGGTAGTGGACCACAAATTCTTAGAATATGTGGTCAAATATATCACAATGTTTTTGTTTTACATCCAAATGAAAATGAAGCTCGAAAATGGGCAATTGTATGTTCTAGATAATGAATTAGCTGCAGCTGAAAGAAAAAGTTTTAAAAATAATTTAGATTCAAAATTAGAATTGTCAAGTAAATTAGATAGCTTAATTAGAAATGTTAATCCTTATGCTAAAGCTTATAAAATGATGTATGAGGTAGAAAAAGAAAAATTAGAATATTAGAAGAAAAATTAGATAAAAATATATATATAATGAAGCTACTTGTAATGAAGTTGCAATGGTATTTGTAGGAAAAAATGGACTGCCTACTTCAGAGCGGGATATAGTTATATATTCAAAATATGACAATCCAATTAGTATTCCTTTAGTAAGTAAACACACTGATCCAATGACATACCCACTTATTTATCCAAATGGAGGATATGGATCGATGCCTAATATGAAATGCAAATATAAGAAAAACAATATTTCATGTTTGCAATTTTATAATTACAGACTTTCTATGAGAAATGGATTTAATCCATACCTTAATATGGGAAAAGTTTCTCAACAGTTTACAATTGAGGAGCTGGATGCAAGAACACGCCGAGCGCGGCGAATGGATAGAGGAGGCGGAGAGAAATTAAGAAATTGACGTCACCGTGACCAAATTTTTTAATTGCCGAATTTAATTTAAAAAAATACTGTCGTATGCAGAATTAAAAGATGCAACTTTTTTCTAATTAATGTTTTTCTGTACGATGTGCAGATCAGATGAAAAAAATTAAGAACTAGAAATTTAGAAAACGGATTTTTAATCCATTTTTCAAAATTGAATCCTGGCAATTAAAAAATTTGGTCACGGTGACGTCAATTTCTTAATTTCTCTCCGCCTCCTCTATCCATTCACCGCTCTCGGCGTGTTCTTGCATCCAGCTCCTCAATTGATGCATTTGTAAAAGTTGAACAATCAAGATTATATTTTGTAAAGAAAAACCAAGATATTTTAAGAAGCAATTATTATAAAGGCGTAATGGATTATTTACACAAGAAAAAAGAATCTGAAAATATAAAAATTGGAAAAATGTTTATTTTGCCATCAAATTTTGTTGGAAGTTCAAGATTCCTAAAACAAAATTACATTGACTCAATGAGTATAGTAAATCGTTACGGAAAACCTGACTTATTTGTAACAATGACATGTAATCCAAACTGAAAAGACATAACTGAACATTTAAAAAAATATGAAACTGTAATTGATAGACCAGATTTAGTATTTAAGGTATTTCATCAAAAAATAAAAGAATTTAAAGAATTGGTAATTTAGCAAGGTGTTTTAGGAAATTGTATCGCCTACACTTATGTTATCGAATTTCAAAAACGTGGACTTCCTCACATGCATATGCTATAATTTTTAGATAAAAATTATAAAATTAATACTCCCGAAAAAGTAGATGAACTCATAAACGCAGAAATTCCAAACGAAGATATCTATCCACGGTTGTATAATAGTGTAAAACAGTTTCATGGACCCTGTGGAGAGCAAAACATGAGTTCACCTTGCATGAGTAAAGACACAAAAAAATGTACGAAAAATTTTCCAAAAAAATTTAATAACAAAACAACTTTTAATTCATCAGGATATCCATTATATATAAGAAGAAATGATATCAAAAAAATCAATTATAAAGGTAAATACCACAATAGAATAGCTGATAATCGGTTTGTTGTTTCGTATAATCCTTATTTATTGTTAAAATTTAATTGTCACATTAATGTCGAAGTATGCTCAACAGTCCAATGTATAAAATACTTATTTAAATAGTGTTATAAAGGACATGACTGTGCGAACATAGAAATACGTGACACAGGTATCAGATCAAAAGACAGTTCTAATTTAACTCATGATGAAGATATTGAAAGCAATGAATATAATACTATTAGAATACCCTCTACACGAACTTTCACATACCATAATAAGATTAGCTATTCACAATGAAGATGAACAAGAAGTGTATTTTAAAGAAGGAAAAGAATCTGAAAATATAAAAATTGGAAAAATGTTTATTTTGCCATCAAATTTTGTTGGAAGTTCAAGATTCCTAAAACAAAATTACATTGACTCAATGAGTATAGTAAATCGTTACGGAAAACCTGACTTATTTGTAACAATGACATGTAATCCAAACTGAAAAGAATAACTGAACATTTAAAAAAATATGAAACTGAAAATTTAATACTCCCGAAAAAGTAGATGAACTCATAAACGCAGAAATTCCAAACGAAGATATCTATCCACGGTTGTATAATAGTGTAAAACAGTTTCATGGACCCTGTGGAGAGCAAACATGAGTTCACCTTGCATGAGTAAAGACACAACAAAAATGTACGAAAAATTTTCCAAAAAAATTTAATAACAAAACAACTTTTAATTCATCAGGATATCCATTATATATAAGAAGAAATGATATCAAAAAAATCAATTATAAAGGTAAATACCACAATAGAATAGCTGATAATCGGTTTGTTGTTTCGTATAATCCTTATTTATTGTTAAAATTTAATTGTCACATTAATGTCGAAGTATGCTCAACAGTCCAATGTATAAAATACTTATTTAAATAGTGTTATAAAGGACATGACTGTGCGAACATAGAAATACGTGACACAGGTATCAGATCAAAAGACAGTTCTAATTTAACTCATGATGAAGATATTGAAAGCAATGAATATAATACTATTAGAATACCCTCTACACGAACTTTCACATACCATAATAAGATTAGCTATTCACAATGAAGATGAACAAGAAGTGTATTTTAAAGAAGGAAAAGAAACAGAAATTTAAAAAAAAATGTAGAAACGACATTAACAGCATACTTAAAATTAAATCAAATCGATTCTGATGCACGAAATTATTTATATTCCGAAGTACCATTAAATTATGTATTTGATAATAATTCAAAAACATGGAATAAAAGAAAAAAAAACAAAAAACCTGTATTAAGCAGAATGTATTTAGTGAATCCAAAGGATCGAAAACGATATTTTATAAGATTATTACTTTTACATGTCAAAGGAGTATCATCATTTCAGGATTTACGTACTGTTGATGGTATAATTTATTCTACATTTTATGAAGCTTCTATAGCTAGACATTTGGTTAACGAAGATAAAGAATGGGACAGATGTTTGGAAGAAGCAACACAATTACACTTTCCTACTGCTCTTTGTGAATTATTTGCATATATTTGTATTTTTCACAATCCTATTAATGCAAGAGATTTGTACGAAAAATAGAAACACTTTTTTTACCACCCAAAATATGAACAAAATGCTGATGAAAACCTAGCATTAAACATTATTGATAAGAACCTACAATTGAATGGATATTCTTTAAATAATTTTAATTTACCCGTTATATCTACATTTATAGAAGATTATGCTGATAAATCAACAACACATAACAAAAGTTGCACATTTACTGAAATAAACGTCAAAGTAAATTCTTTAAAAAATCATAACAAAGACATTTTTGATACTATCGTGCAACATTTAAAAATTGAAGACAAAAAAAGCTTTTTTATTGATGGACCAGGAGGAAGTGAGAAAAGCTGATTACTTAATGTTCTAATAGACTATCTTAAATTCTCAAACATTTCATTTTTATGTGTTGCTTGGACAGGGATTGCAGCAAATTTATTACATAACGGGAAAACAGTACACACAACATTTAAACTACCACTTAATATCACAGAATGTACTATATGTAATATAGAAATTCAAATTATAATATGGGATGAAATATCTATGACATCGAAATATGCTTTTGAAGCAGTCAATCGCCTATTTCAAGATATATGTAATAATAAAAAAATATTTGGTGGTAAAATGTTGGTTGTTTCAGGCGATTTTAGGCAAACATTACCAGTTATACGACATGGTAGTCGTACTGAAGTTATTGAAAATTCAGTTAAAAACAGTTACTTATGGCCGAATTTTATACGTATGACACTAAATGAAAATCTTCGAGTGACAGATAATGACAATTATTTTAGACAATGGTTATTAAATGTAGGTGAAGGTAAACGTTTAAATATGTATGAAGAAGAAAATGAACTGCTTGAAATCCCTCTTGATTTAATAACAAAAGAAAATGATATCATTGCAGAAATTTTTGGAAACGAAATAAAAATAAATGATAAAGATTTAAATGATAAAGTTATATTAGCCTTCACCAACAACGACGTAATTGAAATAAATAATAAAATTTTGGCTATAATGGAAGGGCAAATTATTGAATACTTAAGTGTAGATACAGCAGAAGATGATAATGGAGAAAACTTAGATGTCATGTTACCTACAGAATTTCTTAATTCCCTTACACCTAATGGACTTCCTCTACATAAATTACAATTAAAAGTAGGTGCAATAGTAATTCTTCTAAGAAATTTAAATGTGAATGAAGGTCTTTGTAATGGAACAAGATTATTAGTAACAAAACTTATGAAACATTTAATTAAAGCAGAAATTATAAGCGGAAAAAAAATTGGAAAATTAGTTTTAATATCAAGAATCACTTTGTCACCATCTAAAGAAGATATACCATTCAACATGCGCAGAAAACAATTTCCCATTCGATTAGGTTTTGCAATGACTAGTAACAAATCACAAGGACAGTCATACAAACAAGTTGGTATCTATTTACCATCTCCAATTTTTAGCCATGGTCAATTATACGTAGCTCTTTCAAGACCTAAAAGTAGAAAAAATTTAAAAATATTACTGTTAAACAATGCAAGAATAGAAAATGATACATTAAAAAATAAACACAAAATTTACACTAACAATATAGTGTTTAAAAAAGTATTGTAAATGTGTAGACGAAAATTTATACACATTTTATATAAATTTTATAAATAAATAAAAATGAAAGTATGAAAAAAAATATTAAAATATTACAACTATTGAATGAATAAAGTGAATATGCAAAATAATTAATAATTGTTTGCGCTGAAAATCATTAAAATACAATTGAAAATCGGCTGCAACATATCATATTGTAAATGACAAATCATTACATTAGTTATAATAAATAAAAAAAATGAAATATAAGAAAAATCCATTGAAATATTACTACTACTGAATCATTAAAATAAATATGCAAAATAATTGATAATAGCCTGCCGTTCGACAAAACTTACATACTTAAAAAAAGAATCAGAGTTTCCCAAAATACAACGACCGAAAGTTTAATTCTTATAATAACGTATAAACAGGTATTTAAAATTATTATTTAAAAACTTAAATTTGTTAAAATTTTACAATTAGAATTATATTTGCATATATCATGTATAAAATGTTTCGACAGAGCCGCCATTTAGATACAATCACTCACCCAACGTGCGTAAAAAATGATTTTCATAACACTCAATTTTATAATAACAATTACTATACAGATTCTATTAAATACCAAAATTTTTAAATATGCATTATAAAAACCATCACTTTGAAATAATACTACATTCACATACAAATTAAAACCATATATAACACAACGACAGTATTATATACCACTTTATAAACAATGTTATCACCGCCATTAAAGAAAAATATAATTTATGAGAGTATATAACATGCTTATATTTTATGTATTCTGTAAACACATTATATTACATCAATTTATTTAAAATTACGATACCCCCCCAAATGGAAATTATTTTATGTGTGTGCATTTTAAATATATTAAATATATGGACATATTTCACTTTCTTTCTGAACACACGCACACACACCTTCTTTATAATAACCTATAATGATTATTTTTACACAGACACAATATATATATATATATATACTTATTTTTTACTCTTTGTCATATTTATGTTCTTTCTGTATTTAATTCTATCATTATTAGCGTCAAAATTTAACAGTATACTTTTCTTTCCTTAACTTACACTGTTACAGAGCCCTTATTATGTTACTATTAAATGGATCATGCATTGAAAAAATATATGATTCTTGAAATGTATACCTTACCAGCACATCCTCGCCGTAAGAGTCGAATACAATATTCATATGTTGGCTAGCTCTAGAAGAATAAATATATTTTACGGAGCGTGTGTTACAACTATACACGAAAAATCTTAATGACTTCAGTACAACATGTCTTGGTCTGCAGAAACGACATCAGGTTTTCATCAAATACACTATCCAAGAGCCTAACTCTCATCCAATAATGTATAAATAGTTATTTAAAATTATCAAATAAAACGAAAACATTGGAAAGTCGACACAAAATATATGGAGTTCTCACAACCACCCTTACCCCAGCCCGCCGACCTACGGAATTTTATAAAAAAAAAAATGCTATCCGATGTATTTTTAATTGTACTTTCTAAAAAAACAAGAAATTTTAATTGTACCCCCACCGTTTTTGAGAAAAAAAATGACAAAGTATTGCAATATTAAAACACCGATACCTCACCTTACAATCGTTCCTTCGTCCTAATTAGGGTGTAAAAAAATTGTACCTTTTTTGCACTTAATTGTACCACCCTCACTTTCATGAAAAAAGCATCGGTATAGCAGTAAAATATAAAAAAAGCAATACCGTCATATGGAGAGTCCGTTCTCAGCTACTGCGCATGCGCGGCCAACGGAAGTGCAAGATTCGCATGCACACGGGCTTTTCCACCGCGCGCGATATTTTAAAATCGTAAAAAAGGGAAAAAATGCATGGGAGGCATTGATAAAATATCCATCGTCGCATTATTATTATTAATTACCAGAATTTGTGGAAAAAGTAATTGTACCCTCCGAATCATTGATATTTAACTCTACTATGAGTAAATAAAAAATATACATTATCTGTACGTAATTGTACAATGGTCAAACTTTGTATTTATTAATGGGAATCAATTAGAAACAATAGTAAATAATTAGCTGAACGTACGGGCTCACTATGCGCATGTGCGGTTGTGACGCCTATGAAGTCAAGCGTTTTAAAAACGCGAAAAAAGCAAGTAACGCTCGGTTATTTGACCTTGTAACCCCGTTTTTTGGTTATAATCCTAAAGAAGATGCATTATTATAAGGCTTTTATAGTTTTTTCATAAAAAAAGTCAAAAGTGTTTATTATTTATGAGGGTTATGTGGATATTTGAGACTTATGTAGACAGTCGTCTATAACTCTTTTGGGTTGAAAAATTGAGAAGTAAGTACGGCCCCGTCTTAGTCAATAACCTGAGGGATAGTTTATTTTTAAAAACATAAAGCAAATCAATAATAAAGAGTTCAGATAAATACCTTTCCATATAATTATATATATATATATATATATATATATATATATATATATAATATTATATACGTAATTAAATATATATATATATATATATATATATATATATATATATGTATGTATGCATAGATAGGGTGGACCATATTTTTATTGTTGATTTGCTTTATGTTTTTAAAAATAAACTATCCCTCAGGTTATTGACTAAGACGGGGCCGTACTTACTTCTCAATTTTTCAACCCAAAACGAGTTATAGACGACTGTCTACATAAGTCTCAAATACCCACATAAGCCTCATAAATAATAAACACTTTTGTTGTTACTTGCTTTTTTCGCGATTTTAAGACGCCTGCCTTCATAGGCCCGCTGGTAATTATTTTATTATTTTTGCTCCAATTTAATGTGTAAACCAACAAACTAATGATGGTACAATTAAGAACAAATGAAAGAGAATATTTAATACGTCTGTTAGCTGTTAAACAGCTGTTGTGCACGCTGCTTTCAACGTTTCCACCTGTAACCTGACAATAACTTTTTTTTTGTCAAAATCTCAGGTGGTACAAGTAATTTTTCTGTAAAGTTTATTAAATATAAATAAAAATACATCGTTCACTATTTTTTTCAGAGTCATTATACCAACTTTCACGTTTCTTTGAATTTTAAATCGCCCGCCTTTTCGTACGCCACAACTGCGCATGCGCGATGCCCATGCTTGCCCCTGATTATTATTTAATTATCTCTGCTCAAATTTAATGTGTAAACCAACAAACTAATGATGGTACAATTAAGAACAAATAAAAAAGAATATTTTATTTATCTTTTTATTATTAAACAGCAGTTGTACACGCTGCTTCTAACGTTTCCACCTGTAACCTGTCAATAACTTTTTTTTTCTCAAAATCTCAGGTGGTACAATTAATTTTTCTGTAAAGTTTATTAAATATAAATATAAATACATTTTTAACTATTTTTTTCAGAGTCATTATACTAACTTTCACGTTTCTTTGAATTTTAAATCACCCGCCTTTTCGTACGCCACAACTGCGCATGCGCGATGCCCATGCTTGCCCCCTGGTTATTATTTAATTATCTCTGCTGAAATTTAATGTGTAAACCAACAAACTAATGATGGTACAATTAAGAACAAATAAAAAAGAATATTTAATTTGTCTTTTTATTGTTAAACAGCTGTTGCACACGCTGCTTCCAACGTTTCCACCTGTAACCTGACAATAACTTTTTTTTTCTCAAAACCTCAGGTGGTACAATTAAATTTTCTGTAAAGTCTATGAAAGATAAATGAATATACATCGTTGACTATTTTTTATAACATCTTTCGAGCATTTTTTGATCTATTCATGACTTTTAAATAACGCGTCATAAGAAAGCTCCTACGCATGCGTTTCTCGTATTTCCGGTGACCGCGCATGCGCGGTGACTGGAAATATATTTGCATTATGTCAGTACAATTTTTTTGATTTTTTATTTATTGTATTATATTATTTCGCAAAAGTAACGGTGGTACAATTAAGTATAAAAAAGGTACAATTTTTCTGCACCTTTCCTTTAACGTTAAAACCACTTTAAAAGGAGCTATTGGCGGATTAATATTCTAGTACTTTAGGATTTTTTTTCTAAAAAACTACGGGGGTACAATTGAAAATTTTTTTTTTGTTGAAAAGTACAATTAAAAATACGTCGATTAGCATTTTTTTTTTATTATATTTCGAAGGGTCGTCGGGCTGGGGTAGGGTCGGTGTTCTCACATCTTTTCAACTCGTCTACGCGAGATCAAGATTCGAGATGCCTTTTTGAAACGATTGCTCGCTCATATACTATAAAGGGCCCTTGCAATAATGATGAAAATGGAGTCGAAATCTCACGAATGATTGACATTTGACGGATTCTTTGAATGTCACGAAATAATTGATAGTCATTAGATGATCAAGTTTTCAGTTGAACTTTATTTTCAGTTCTGTCTTTGATGTTTTTTTTAATCTATAACCTCTTTTAAAAAACCAAAATATTGGAAAGTCGACACAAAATATATCGAGTTCTCACACTCTTTTCAATCGTCTGTACAATAGTAGTTACATGTAATTTTAAAGAAATTTTGATTAATTTTAAAACTTTGGTAGTTAACTATCATATTTTGTTTATTTCTCAATTTTTTTTTACAAAAACGACATCTCAGTCACCACATTAATTATACCATAATCCTCTTCGCAATGCGCAAATTATCATTGTTAGTGTTAAGGGTAGAGTACGGTTATAAAAATATTTTTGTAATTTTTATAAAATATTATGTGAAATGTCATGTTTATAAAATATATTATAAAAAATATTCTTTTTTGATGATTTTTAACACATTCATTAAGTAAAATATTAAAATATTATCAAAAATAGGCTTAAAACAGGTGCAAATACAAAAAACTCCTTGCAGGATAAAAGTTGTCGAAGGGCTTTAATCCAAGAAAATTTAAATTTATATGCATATAAACTTCAACTTTACATAGCGAATTTGGTGTATCTATAAAAATGCAATTTCTGCCTTGATAAATCCAATTGGTTTACTAATTATTTAAAAAATGTTTTTCATTTAAAAAATGAACATAAAAATGTCACATTTAACTTTAAAGAAAAAAGGCTGTGTAACTATTTTACATATACTCATCTAAAATAAGCACGATCAAAATACAACCGAGTGAGCGTTAGCGAGCGAGGTATCTGTTGCTAGTAATTTAAGTATATCGTATTATTAACATTAAAAATTAAGTAATTTCTTTTATTTACCTTTTAGGGATTTTAGTCTTACTGAATAAAGTCCCGGGTTCGATAGAATTATTTTGACACTTTTTAAAACATCATTCTATAAAATTACGTTTTAAATAGCATCATATGAAATTGTATTTTCAAATAGAATTATATGAAATCACATTCTGAAATAGAATCTTATGAAAGTATTTTTCAAATAGCATTATATGAAATTTATTTTGAAATGGAATTATATGAAACAGTTTTTTGAAATAGCATTATATGAAAGAATTTTTTGAAATAGCCTTCTATGAAAGAACTTTCTGAAATAGAATGATATGAAACATTCTTTTGAATTAGCATTGTATGAAATCGTTTTTTGAAATAGCATTATATGATTAGGAGCCATCGATATGTTATACATAAGTAATACATAAGTATTACTTACATAATTATGTGAATGATAACAATTTGCTTTTGATGATATGAACCATGCGGTTTTATATTATCTAAAAATTAATTGGATAAATTAGATTTATAAGTTTAATGAATTTCATGAATGTGTAGGTAGTAAACAAAGAAAGCATCAAAATAGATTATTAGATACAAATGAATTAATACAGTTTTTATGATTGTGAACTTTTATTTCATTTTACATAATTTTATGAAGCCGCGGTGGACACCGAGGGTCGTGGGTTCGATCCCAGACGTGTACCTCTGAAAATTTTTTCATGTGCATTTTTCGAACACCGCGACTCAGTGGTCCGGCGTGTCACTATAATGTGACGCCAGTTCAGGTGCGCGTGCGTTTCGTGCACTTGTCAGCGCATGAGAGGCACGGGCATCTGAACTATAGGGAACGTTAGGGACGCGAAGATGGACACAAGCACCACTGTTTCAACTACATGTGCTTTGTTTACAGACACACCGTTCACCTCCGTCGCTGATTGGCCCTGGCAGCATAAATAGAGCGACGTTAAATAACAAAAAAAAAACATAATTTTATAACAGCAGTTAAATAAAAAATAAAATTATTTTAAAAGTATATTCATTTTCATATTTTTAAATTAATAATTCGAAAACAGTACATACATATTTATCGAAATCTCGTTGTAACATATAAATGATTTTGTTTCGCAAATAATATTCCTAACATTCTTGATCGCAATAAATCGTAGCAAATTAATTTTTTGGATTTAATTCGTTCCATACAATAAGCAAAGTACTTTTCGTCAAAACCATACACGTCAAAACAAATATATTCAAAATATATTTTTTCATCTATTACATAAGAATTAGTAATTTCCCCAAATGATGGAAAATTCTCTCCAAAATTAACAATTATTATAGTCTGAATTCGGTAAATCAGTTCGTTTACTGTAACCTTAATTAAAGACAATCTGTTTGTCGATGATGGAAAATGATGAAACAAGGTGTCATCACGTTTTTCAGATCCATAAGTGATGTAGTCAAGTTGGTATTTTTCATAAGGTAGATTCATCAATGATAATTGATAACGAGAACCTATAGTTTTGAGAACATTTTTTCTTGATGTAATGGCTTGTACAATTTGCTTAATAGACCGATGCTTGGATTCAAAACGCATAGTTGAAATTTTAATAGGTAGACCATTTTTTCTTATTAATCTTGCATAATGTAATAATAAGTGAAATTTAATTATTAAGTTATTAAACAAATTAATGTACAAGGTGTGGTGTTCTTCTATTAATTCTTCTAAATGAAATAGCATTTCTTCTATTATAATAGGTGACGTTAAGATTGATGTTATTTCCCTTAATTTTACATAAAGTAACCATGTTGATGATAATTCATCTTCTTCTTGTATCAACTCTCCAATCATCAAACCAAAATACCTAGTAAAGAATAACATTTCACTGGCGGACATCTTAAATTTATTTACACTCCTAACATAATCTACAATTATGTGCATAGGAACATTACCACTTTCATAGCCAAAATCTGTGCTATGCATGACATTATTTAAAAACTCAACTGAAAATTTCTTCTGATCAATGAATGTTAAAAATACATTCACCATTACACAATTTTGGACTCCTTTAAATAAGTCATGCATGACATCGACATAACTATTATCGATTACATGAAAATCTTGGATAGTATTAAAAATGCACTCTTCTCTTATTCCAGTTTTTCGTGCATTTAATTCTTCAATATCTGTTAAATATTTTTCTTTACTTCGTAGCATCTTAATATTTTCTTGTACTATAAAACGCAATTCGTGTGCACTTGCGTAACACAATCTGCAACAATAGGTTGCTGCAAATGACCGAATAAAACCTAAAATTGTGTTTAGACCTAAATTGTCTCCTATAATAAGTAAAGTAGTGAAATACACTTTTTTATTTATATTATTAATAGTTAAAATAATTCCATTTCTTCGAACATCACGAAGCTCGTCGATCAATCTTTTAAATATTAATTTATTTTCTATTTTCTTCTTATCCTTGGCATAGAAAATATCACTAACAATAATACTATTTAATTTTGAAGCAAAACTTGGAGGAAAGCATGGTATAGTAACGAAAACGCAGTCAAGGTTATTATTTCCTGATCTGGAGCCCTTTGCGTTACCAGTCTCAATCTCGTCAAAATATACTATTACAGGTGAAACATCATCATCGTTGTGGAAATTTTTTAATTGTTTCTTCCACAATGAGGCTTGAACAAAATTTGAAATAATTTTTTTTTCACACATTAATGAGTTTCTATATGTTAATGTAGCATCTAACAAACCATCAACTTGAAGCAATTGAGCCAGTCTGTGCTTCAAACCCATATGTAGTACACTGATATTTTTATCTTTTATTGTTAATAAGTTATCGCGGATTTTACTTTTATTTTCCATTTTTATACAACATAGTTCTGCTTCTTTAAACAGACCAATTTGTTTATACAAAGTCAAACGCGTCCGATCCGATCTATGTGCAAAAAATGGGTCATTATATTTTGTAAAATACGATTTAATATTCTTACAAATTTCATTTGTCATAAAAGGAAAAAGAGATTCCAAGTGCCGCAGTAAAAAGGGATTGTATACATCTTTGATAAAATTTCTTGTATATTGCTTTTAGCAAACGATATTTTTGCATACAAATTGCAGGTTAGTTTAATAATTTCGAAATCTAAATCCATCATAGTGGTAATATTTAAATATTTTATTTAATAACGCTCCTCTATATTTAAAAAAGGATGGTTTACGAAATATTGCAATTTGTATTAAAGAATATTAAAATAAAAATTTTAAATTAGCAATTACTTAACTATACAATTATGAAGTTTATATTAACTGATCTAATTCTTGAGCTAAACTATTAATTGTTGCTGTACCATGCATGATTTTGTAACCTTTAATTTCGTACACGTACATTTGCAAAAACGACCATAAATGGACACATGCAGGCGGATACTCAATGTTAAGGGGATGTCGGAACTATAGCCTCCATCAAAAGCCGCTCGTTCTCGCGGCTTCGAATGGCGCTGTAGTCAGGTGTCGATTTCTGCGATAAACGTACTTCAAACATAAATTATAAATTTATAGCTATATAGAGCTGTTGAAAGATACTTTCCCCCCTAGCTATAACTAAAATAAAGGTAATTGTAATATTACTCTTGGCAGCAAATGTTTATTTTTTTAAAGAAATGTGAAATACATTGCGTGTAGCATTACGGTTGTAACGGGCTTATTTTTATCCCTTACATAAAAATACATTTATTTTTAGCAGGACCGTAATAAATGTATGAAGTGAAAACGTCTGGGGTAGATTAGAAACAAATCCAGTGTTTCTTCTCATCCCAGAACGATTTCTGGATATTTTAATGGAATAAGAGGTTGGATAGAGGTTCGAACGAATCCAGCGTTCGGCCTCGCCCAATAAACTCTTTGGTAAATATATTATGTGAAAAAATCAGGTAGATGTTGGAATAAATCCAGTATTCCACATCATCTGAGTATTTTTCTATGGAAAAAAGGAAAATTAGAATAATTCGGGTAGAATAAAAAGCGAATCTAGCGCTCCTTTTCGTCCGAATGTATTCTAAGGAATTGGCTTTAAAGGATAAAAGGACTTGGGTAAAGATTGGAATGATTCCAGCATTCCATCTTGTCCAAGTACCTTTAAATGAACATCACACCTCTAGCTGTTTAATTAAACTCACAAAATTTATTTATTTCTAGAATTGGCGAGGAGGGTGCTTCTTTCCTCGTCTTACAGCTCGAGGCGAATGCTGAATTCGACAGCGAGACGGCCGGTTTTGTACCTTTGGTTAGAGGTGGGGACTGCTCTCCCACCTTCTTCACACCTACAGCTGGAGTTTTCGGTTTCCCTCTCTTCTCATTATCTTCTTTGTTGTTTCATATAATTTTGGCACAGGGTCGTCAACCTCTCTGTCTTTATATTAATTTACATTAGTTTTCAAAATCTGAATCTTATATTAATATAATAATTAACAAACGTGAAAAACAATCTTAATTTTAATTTGAATTCATTTTACTTTAATTTATTGATCAAATACTTATTTATTTTTTATCACTTTTCTCACATATATTTTTTACATATATATATATATATATCATGTATAATTATATATTATAATATTATAATATACTGTATAATTTCAAATTTTATTATTATTAACTATAAACAATATAAATTTGCAACTTAGTTAATTTTAGTCGTATTTCAATTTCAGAATATGTATATTTTGCAAAATAAAAAAATCTTTAAATAAAATTATAAATTTTATTAATTTTGATTTATTAATTATTTAAATAAACTAATTTAAATAATTAAAAAAAATCTTCCGAGAGTCGGGCTTCAACCCGGACCTCTTGCGTGGCGCGCTTATACTCTATCGCTTGAGCTATTACGCTATGTGACTGGAGCCTAACCATACATATATATATATGGTTATGCCCGTCACACGGTAGATATAGATTCATTGAATATGAGACGTATTTCACATTTCTTTAAAAAAATAAACATTTGCTGCCAAGAGTAATATTATAATTACCTTTATTTTAGTTATAGCTAGGGGGGAAAGTATCTTTTAACAGCTCTATATAGCTGCTATTGATGGAGGCTATAGCTCCGACATCCCCTTAAGAGGAAAAAACAGTTTAAAACAGAGATCGACGGCAGCTACTGGAGAAGAGCATTTATATGAATGAATATCGGCAATAACAACATAAGAGGCTACGACATGTTTTAATTCTCCGCATAGAACATATGGGTACACTCCTAATGTGCCCTTGTTCTTCCCTCACAAAGCTTCTGATTTTATAAATATTTCCAAGGTATCTGCACTTTCTGGCACCTGTTAAACATAGAAAGTATTATTAAAAATTATTTGTCAACAATATAAGTCTTATTAATATTCCATTACAAAAAAAAATTACAAATTTTAGGAATGAGATAACGGTTATAAGAATTACGTTATATAAAATAAAAAATGTAAAGATGTAACGAAAGCTTTGAGAGACATACGTGACAAGTAATGGTAAATTCGACTTACTTTAATGTGATCAATAAAAGATGGAACAATATCAGATTGTAGTGGCCGAGAAGAACCATCCGTTATTTTTCCATTATATGTGTATCCAATCAAACATGGTAATAATAAAAAAGCCAGTACAAAAAGATGATCTGAAAAATATATGTACAGTGCTACTATTATTATCATTTTAAATATATATTAAAATAATTTTACTCTTTCAACCTACCTCGTGATTAATCATAGTCACTGTTATCATTCAAAATAGACTGTAATTGCATATAATCAGTGCTTACACGTTGATTTTCAATGCAATTTTCAGCAGCTAATATTTCGTTGACTTCTTCGTTATTTGAATTTTCTTTTACTGATTTTGTCACTTTCCGCCTTTTCACTTTTTTACAGTCTGTGATTTGACTGTACCGATACTTGACAATAGCAGCTGCAATCTTATGCCAATTTAAAGTTAATCTGTCAGAAACGTGAATATTTGCATTTGTTTCACCAACAGCTTTATTGTAGTCAAATAAATTTGTATTAAAATCGCAATAAATCTGTAATTAAAAATTCAAACGCGTATTATTACCTTTTTTTACAAATTTTCGAATTGTTTGTGAATACATAAATGTATACAGTACATTTACAAGTTCGTGTCCAGTGGATCCTTTTAAAGCAGTAAATTTTTCAAATAGTTCACAAATATTTTTGGTTTTGATTTCTATGTCATGTCGTTGTATGTAGGATAATTTCCATACCTTGTTTAATAAATCGAAATTACTTACATCCATCTCAAACAAAATCGTAAGATCCAAAGTAGCTGATGTAGAAGCTGTAAATTATTCAATAAATATATATTTACGTACTGTTATTAATACAACATTCAACAATTTGCATTTTTTATGATAGCCAACACATAATAAGTAATTAAAATATACATTGTTCGTGTGTTAATTCAGATTTTTTTACTGTAGTTACTCTTAGAAGTTTTGTATTTCCGATTACAGTTATTAATGACGCATAAGCTCTTGGTAAAAGACCACTTACGTTTCTGCGCTCTTCTTTATTATTACCCTTAATGTAGTAGCTGTCACTGTAATAGAAATCTCGTCTTGTTTCCGTTGGAAAAAGTTGAACTATTTCATCAATTATAGCACCGTACAGAAACCTATTGAATCTGTCAATTATGATCATATTAAAAATTTTTGTTTTAAAACATCATATAGTACTAAAGTATTTCAGACAATAACAAATGAGACATCTTACTGAAAAATATGTCCTTTTCGAGAATATATAGAATCTTTCATATCGTCGTTCCCCGATAAGAAGGTGCTACCTCGGAATCCGGTTGTAAAAGGTGCTACCTCGGAGTCCGGTTATAAAAGGTGCTACCTCGGAGTCCGGTTATAAAAGGTGCTATCTCGGAGTCCGGTTATAAAAGGTGCTACCTTGGAGTCCGGTTATAAAAGGTGCTAACTCGGAGTCCGGTTATAAAAGGTGATAACTCAGGAGCGAAATTTCAGTCTATGATTTTAAGTTGGTACTACTGCAAGTGTAAGCTCAGCAATAAGATTGACAATTGTTTTTGGCAATTTTATAAAAGATTATTTTTATTTATCTATTAGTTATTTATTATTATTTAGTAGTACCTATGTGTATATCATCAAAAAATTTAAATAAACGTAATTCAGGTAAAGTTATTATTTAGTTTGAATATATTTTAAACTGTTTCTCTTTATATTTTAATCTCCAAAATAAGAAAATTACGTCGACATATATATGTACTAAACTTTGATAATATCATATATAGATTCAATAGATAATCATTGATAAATTATAAAATTATAAATTATACTACTGCAAAAGTTAAAAAACTAATTATGATGAGTAGTAACTGCAGAAAATACATGGTAAATAATAATTAAGTATGTTTAACCCCCCTGCGTACGCGTAATATACAAATCACGTATATTTTGGACGAGATATCTCGGGATACTGCGCCAGGGGGTTAAATGATAAAAATATAAGCTAAATGCGTAAATTTTAATAATTTCTCGCAAACTGTCATTTTTCGCAATTTTAATTTTAATTTGACAAATGTAATTTAACACTGACACCTCTTAAACAATTTTAAAGCATGTCAACTATTCAATTTTGGCGGTTGTATTCGAATCATTTTGTACCTTATTCCATTTCTCTCCCTTGTTTAACTCTAGCGAAAAAATCTCACTCCGTAAAACAGAACCTTCGGCAGTTGTGTCGAAATGTATTATAAAAATTGAGTTATTTAAAACCAACAATTGACTAAAGTGTATATTTCATCTATTTTGTTTTAATTATAATTATTATAAACATTATGTTACGGTATTAAGTTTTACGATATATTGTTAAATTCCGCATTAAAAATAAGAGTACAACGTTAAATAATAGATAAATAAAAATAATCTTTTATAAAATTGCCAAAAATCAATTGTCAATATTATTGCTGAGCTAAACCGGCAGTAGTACCAACTTAAAATCATAGACGAAAAATTCGTTCCTGAGTTATCACCTTTTATAACCGGACTCCGAGTTAGCACCTTTTATTACCGGCCTCCAAGGTAGCACCTTTTATAACCGGACTCCGAGGTAGTACCTTTTATAACCGGGCTCCGAGGTAGCACCTTTTATAACTGGATTCCGAGGTAGCACCTTTTATAATCGGATTCCGAGGTAGCACCTACTTATCGGGGAACGACGATATCGTCGCTTCCGAATAAAAGGGTCGTATCTCAGCGGCCGGTTCGAAAATGACGTATCTCAGCGTCCGGTTAGAAAAGGTCGTATCTCAGCGGCCGGTTAGAAAAGGTCGTACCTCAGCGTCTTGGCCAATAATCTAACCGCCGCCATTCGAAAGCTCTCGAATAATGTGATCTTTTGAATGGTGTTAGATCAAAATCGATCGTGGCGTGGTCGCCTTTTTTTGATATTCAATATTTACGGTTGTTCTATCTCTTCGAGATTTTAAAATTAAGAATTGTAACCCAGGTAGATAAGTTCTAAAGATTATTTTGAACAAAAGTTGTTTGTAATGTTTATTCAAAAAAATTAATAGATTTTGAGATAAATGGCTTTGAAAATAGAAATTTTTCTAAAAAATTGAAAAATTTCCATTTTTCATGGTGGAATAACTCTTAGACAAATTATTTCTGACACCTAAAATTTTTTTTCTATCTTCTTAAAGATATTTCCAGCCTGTTCTCAAATTTTGGAGCAATTGAAAATTTTCATCGTACCACTTGACGTGAAATAGCCCATATATATATATATATGTATGGGTATAACTGTGTGAATATGTTTTAGAGATATTCAGTAGTTCTCTTGAATTTCTAGTTTTTTCGGGGCCATTATTTTAAATTACAGAGAGTCAAAATTGACATGTTAACACTTTTTGCATTCTATGCCCAGTTTCATGTATTTGTAGCTCCCAAGGGATGCATTTTTCACTAAAAACATAAATATGACCTTTTTTGTAAAATTTTCTGAATTTTTCATAAAAAATACTTTCAAAATCATAAATGTATGCTGTCACTCTCTTGTAAGCAGTTTAAACATTAAATACTAAAAGCCAGCAATTCTGCTCCGGACTCTGGAAACCTAATGCTGTCTAAAAGATGTCTTTTTATAGTCAGAAACTGCCTATAAATTTCCAGAGTGGGTCTAAATCATTAAGATCACTTATGGTCAAAATATCTGGGAAAATTGCCCGAAATATTAATAGAAATGTATATTTGTTGCCTTATAACGATAAATCTATTAGATTGATCATTGCAAAAAAATTTATGCGCTCAATTTGGAGTGGCCGAAAAGTATCTCCACTTGTTTGAGTATCCATATAATTCCCTGTAAGCTGCTAAAAATACGAATATTATTATACAATTATAAAAAATTAATTTTGAAACATTTATAATGCTAAGGCAACATTTATACATTTGTGTTATAAGACAACAAATATACATTTCTATTAATATTTCGGGCAATTTTCCCAGATATTTTGACCATAAGTGATGTTAATGATTTAGGCACACTCTGGAAATTTATAGGCAGTTTCTGACTATAAAAAGACATCTTTTAGACAGTATTAGGTTTCCAGAGTCCGGAGCAGAATTGCTGGTTTTCAGTATTTAATGTTTAAACTGCTTACAAGAGTGTGACAGCATACATTTATGATTTTAAAAGTATTTTTTATGAAAAATTCAGAAAATTTTACAAAAAAAGTCATATTTATGTTTTTAGTGAAAAATGCATCCCTTGGGAGCTACAAATACATGAAATTGGGCATAGAATGCAAAAAGTGTTAACATGTCAATTTTGACTCTCTGTAATTTAAAATAATGGCCCCGAAAAAACTAGAAATTCAAGAGAACTACTGAATATCTCTAAAACGTATTCACACAGTTATACCCATACATATATATATATATATATACACAAATATATGTGTGTTCGTACAGTATTTATAATTTTGTCGCATGTTAAATCTAATGCCACAAGATTTTTGTCAATGTTGCCAACTTAAATTTAAGAAAAAAAATTTAGCCCGCGAAATACGACCTTTTTTAACCGGCCGCGGAAATACGACCTTCTCCAACCGGCCACTGAGATACGACCTTTTCTAACCGGCCGCTGAGATACGACCTTTTCTAACCGGACGCTGAGATACGTCCTTTTCGAACCAGCCGCTGAGATACGACCTTTTTATTCGGAAGCGACGATATATTTTTCTGTAATAATTAGACTTAATTGTTTTTTTAAATGCTTCTTGGTATTAGAATAATGAAATAATATTAGACGTCCGGGGAAACGTCTCATTAAAAGTGTGAATAATGACGTAGATTTATGAACTATAATATTTTAGTTTTATATGATATTTTTACAGTTGTTATAATTTAGAAAGGATCAAACTGATATTCAATTTGAAAAAATAACCGAACACATTCATAGATTTTATACATTTACATATAATTTATATACGTACATTCCATAGGTAAAATTATAATACTATTAACATTCATTATAAAAACATATTAGTCACCTTTTAAAGTATTATTGATTATTTTAATTTAAAAAGAAATTTACCTACTAAAATTTGTAAAAATAAATTCAAATGTCAATATTATTTTGTTCCCTTAAAAATAAATTTTTTACGTATATAGACACAATCGCTGTAAAACTTTTCAAAATTTTTAAACATTTCAACTCCGGTTGCATTAGTTTTAACTTCATTCGAATCTTCATTCATCGTCAGACTATCATCATCATCATTTGCACTCATTGATAATTCATCTCTCTCTTTAGTAACATTTATATCATCCTCACTCATGCTGGACATAAAACTAGATTTACTCCAATTCAATAATGCTTCAATAAATTTAGTATTGAAATCATCTTTATTTAAATCTTTAGGTAATAATCTATTTAAATCATCTTCCGTTAACCAAAAAATGCACTCTCATCACAAATTTTTTTAACTGAAATAGAAAATTTAAAATATTTGTAAAACTACGTAGTGCGACAATAAACTACACCTTATTTCCCTGTACGAGCACACATACGCACACATACAAGCCTAACCAAACCTATCCTTCTCTAATTACCCTAAGAGCCTATAAATAATAAACGATAATACCCTCCCAGTAACCGAGCTCCTTAACACATGATATAAAACCACCGAGCCCACAAACAAAGGTCCACAGGGGAGCAGCCGAGCAGGACACAGTAGGATTTCACTGAAGTATAGATTACTCTTGAAGTAATCTAATAATGAGCCCGACGAAGAGCCAATGAAGCAGCATGCTGAGGTGTTGAATAACAGCTAGCTGCAAAGTCCTGAGTCTAGTAGCAGAGTACCCAGCAAGCCAAGGAAGACCGAGCCAGAAGAAGGAGCCAATGTAGCCAGGAAGTCCGTCAGCCAGCAATAATCCAGGAAACCTGGAAGCACCAGCTAATGTAGTAAGGTTCATTATAAGGGAGCAGACAGGAGCACACACTCACTTAAATAAGTGTGTGTAGGAGAGGACTTGGGAAGAGGTTAAGTGAGCATTATAAGTACTCACACACACACACACACACAATATTAATAATACTACACGTCAAGCCGTCTTTCAAGTTGAGATTTACCTGAATTATCACCGTGTGTCCGTCCAAGCAGCTCGAGCCCGCCGTTGCACCTGTCACGCCGTGAGCCTCAAGGAGAGCGAGAGAGAAGGATATATCGGCCGCGGCAACACCCAAGAGCCCGTGTCGACGTGCCGCGTACACACACCTCCCGCGGCCCTGTAAGCACTGATATTATTAGCCGACGGGTTAACAATAAGGAACGAAGGAAATAATTACCTGGCAGGCAGCTTACGTCATCGTCAACGGCATCGTTGTCGTTGTTGGAGCCGACGAGATGTACACTACTAGACGGTGCGGCGTTCTTGTTACTCAAGTCACACTCGAGTAAGGCGGCATACGCACCGCAAGTGGGCCGTCGCTCGCACACAGGCAATGCGTCGACCACGCCGAGGAGAGCAGAGCTCTTCCGATCTCCGTGATTGCTACGTCGCCGAGTATGAAACGAGAGTGCAGCGAGCGTGCCAATTTATATTGAGCAAAGGTTAAGCGAGAGCAGCGAAGCAACGAAAGGTTGGTGCATTCTGTCGCGTCATGATAGACGCAACGTACACACATGCGCGTACACATACACACACACATGCGCGTACACATACACACACACATGCGCGTACACATACACACACCCATACTCACACACACATACGCACACACGTGCGCACGCATTTAATACTCAAAGTAGGATGTCCTCGTCAAGACAGGAACCGCCTTGAAAAATTCTAACCAATAACTTAATTAGGACACGCATGACAAAGAATAAATTAATTAAGTAAATGTACAATGTTGTAACCAAATTTGATTGGTCAAGAGGAACCAAAACTCCACCCCAAACCCTTGATATAAATAGGGATGTCGCGCCAGGGGGGTGTGCTCTTGTTCTTTAGTCCTTTCTCAAGTAAGGTAAAATCCTGTATCCAAAATTTAACGCGAAATAAAGCAAGAAAATCGAAAGTCATTGTTCAGTATCTTTAAACCTTCAAACACCAGTCATTTTCCTATTTCCTTTAAAATCCCAATTAGTCTATACCGCATTTCTATTGTAAGGGAGTCTTTGCATCGAGGATCAACGAGAGCGAGAAAAACAGCCGAGCAGTTGCAGCCACCGGTCAACCGTAGATCTCCCGCCCGATAAGGATGGTTGTTTTCCTTTCCTCGCCTTCACTCATTGTTACACCTCGGGCTTACCCATGCACGTAAATTTTGAAAGGGTCTATGACCTGTGCTATACCGAGGAGAATTGCCACCCATCCTTGACGCTATACGTGTACTAAAACGGGGAACTTCTATTTTTAATTTAAATTCAGTCCATTTAATTTTTCTACTTTACGTCTACCCTAGGACGTAACAATCCTTATCCGTGCCTCCTTTATTTCTTAAAATTAAATTCCGTGCTTCTCTATTGCGTGTGTGCGAGTTATCGCGTTTCCCCCTTCTTCCTCCCCCCTTTTTTCGAGCAGCTTTCGACTCGCGATCGCGTATCGCAGCCGCGCCGTCGGTCGACATTAAACTCGTCGCGGACGAGTAGCACAGATTTAGCCAACGATTCGTGATTTGTAATTTATAGATTGCACTCGTGCAATCTGCAGTGAGACGCATTACGCCTTCCTAAATTCGCCCCCTCCCTGAGCCGATCGCAGCCGAGCTTGAGCCCGCGAAAGGACGCGATTGGCACCCGTAATTATATAAAGCGCAGCAGATAATAAACTAAGTTATTTTACACGTATCTTATTTTTATTTTCCCCATCACCTGCACCCTAATCCCCAGTGCAGTGTGACAACTTTTAATACACTTTTTTGACTTAAATAAAAAGTAATGTTAGTTAGTAATGTAAACAAAATTTCAAATTCGGAGGTTAGGTTACTCACATTAATACTTACATGCAAAAAGTGGCTGCAAATGAGAATAACCCCACTTCTTCAGAATACTGGTGACGAAATTCATATTGTGTACGTTATTCTTTCTTTTTATATAAAATAACACATATTTTATATGTGAAAGCAAACAAAATATAAACTCGATGGCTCCTAATCATATAATGCTATTTCAAAAAACGATTTCATACAATGCTAATTCTAAAGAATGTTTCATATCATTGTATTTCAGAAAGTTCTTTCATAGAAGGCTATTTCAAAAAGTTCTTTCATATAATGCTATTTCAAAAAACTGTTTCATATAATTCCATTTCAAAATAAATTTCATATAATGCTATTTGAAAAATACTTTCATAAGATTCTATTTCAGAATGTGATTTCATATAATTCTATTTGAAAATACAATTTCATATGATGCTATTTAAAACGTAATTTTATAGAATGATGTTTTAAAAAGTGTCAAAATAATTCTATCGAACCCGGGACTTTATTCAGTAAGACTAAAATCCCTAAAAGGTAAATAAAAGAAATTACTTAATTTTTAATGTTAATAATACGATATAATTAAATTATTTTAAATGAATGCAATATTTATTACTTATTAATAAAACTTTTAATTTCAGCATTAACATTATAGTTTACTTGAATAAACAATTTTTGTATCTATTTAAATAAAATATTTAAAAAAATTTAATTTTTTTAAAAAGTTGATGTAAAAATATTTTGTTTAAATAGATACAAAAATTGTTTATTCAAGTAAACTATAATGTTAATGCTGAAATTAAAAGTTTTATTAATAAGTAATAAATATTGCATTCATTTAAAATAATTTAATTATATCGTATTATTAACATTAAAAATTAAGTAATTTCTTTTATTTACCTTTTAGGGATTTTAGTCTTACTGAATAAAGTCCCGGGTTCGATAGAATTATTTTGACACTTTTTAAAACATCATT
>CM047428.1:76547218-76727218 GCA_026168455.1 Theocolax elegans
GTTTCGACCCAAGACAAACGAGCGAATCTCGCAATACATATTACATTACATACATAAATGCATGTATTAAGCCACAGATAAAATCTATATGTGAAGATACGAATATAGTATACTTTATGCATTCAACTATCGAATAAGTTACTAATAATGAATAATTAAATAAAAGAACTCTTTCAGAATACTTTAACGTTTAAGGACGTTATTAAAGTATATTCTCAAAGTATTCATAAAATATTAGAATATCATAAACTGAACATTTAATTGGATCAGTACCTCGCGAATTGAAATTGATTATCAAGCTTTATGCGAAATCATCCTTAAAGACAGTAATCAACTCTTTATGAACCATTTTTTATGTTACTTTTGCCCATAATTAAAATAATTCTTTTAAGTGCACAAAGAATTCTACCGAATTAAGTCGCAGAACAAATTTTATATTACGAAGTGTTATTAAAAAATTTCTACATAAATTGTTAAAACATATTTTAAATTCATTTTAAATCTAACATATATTTAGTTTTCTACAAACTATTATATAGTTTCACACAAACTATTTATTAACTTAACTCAGCGGACATAGGGAGTTTACTATGAACTGCTAAAAGGTTTTCTTGAAATTCAAAATCAATTAGTAGTTGAATGTTTTCCGAATTAATATACAATACATCTAATTCTTTCATAGTTCTTTTTCAATTCCTATAAAGAATTCTAAAATAATTCATTTCATGAATTCCTTTTTAGTTCTTTTTGAAGCAGCTTGCCATCTGGGATTATATGTAACATTCATTGCTAATTATGTCTAGAATTTATTCTTCTGGGTTAGAATTTCTAATTTCCAGATCAACGTTACGTAAACACGTGAATTGATTTTATTATACAAAAGTCTAAAAGAAAGCTTGGAGCAATACCTCTCAAATATTCTGTAGCATTTTTATGGCCTTCAATTCTGTAAAAAGTTATAACAACTCAAGTAAAGACAAAAAATTCACAAAAATTAACAAAGGTAATTTCCATTTAGATTTATAAAAAAATTTCGTGTTTCTTTAAATTATCATAACTTTTTATGCAATTGTTATCGCCATTTTATTGTACTTATGGATAGCAAAGAATGTGATGAGTTATCGCCATTATCAACGTATAAATTTAAAATATAAATAAATAATTAACTACAAATAATAAACAGTTTTTGTTATATTCATTAATACATTTAATTTATGGTTGAGTTATCGCCATTTTATTGTTTTTATGGACAACAAAGAATGTGGTTGAGTTATCGCCATTATCAACGTATAAATTTAAAATACAAATAAATAATTAACTACAAATAATAAACAGTTTTTGTTATATTCATTAATACATTTAATTTATAGTTGAGTTATCGCCATTTTAAGCTTTTTATGGACAGCAGAGAATGTGGTTGAGTTACAGCGTTATGCACATATAAATTTTTAAACACAAATGAATAATTTATTATAAATAATGAGGTATTTACTTATAAATATATATATATATGGGCTAATATCAAAAAAAGGCGACCACGCCACAATAGATTTTGATCTAACACCGCTCAAAAAATCACATTTTTCGAGAGCTTTCGAATGGCGGTGGTTAGATTATTGGCCAAGACCGCTGGTGTAAATTATGCGTCATAAACTTCATAAAATCACTAATTTTCATGTATTTTAGGGCATAACCTACAACTGCGGTCTTGGCCAATAATCTAACCACCGCCATTCGAAAGCTCTCAAAAAATGTGATCTTTTGAGCGGTTTTAGATCGAAATCAATTGTGGCGTGGTCACCTTTTTTGATATTCAATATTTCCGGGCGTTATATCTCTTTGAGATTTTAAAATTAAGAATTGTAACCCAGGTATATAAGTTCTAAAGATTATATTGAACAAAAGTTGTTTGTAATGTTTTTTCAAAAAAATTAATAGATTTTGAGATAAATGGCTTGGAAAATAGGAATTTTTCTAAAAAATTGAAAATCTTCCATTTTTCATGGTGGAATAACTCATAGGCAAATTATTTTTAACACCTAAAATTTTTTTTCTATTTTCTGGAAGATATTTCTAGGCTGTTCTCAAATTTTGGAGCGATTTAAAATTTTCATCGTACCACTTGACATTAAATAGCCCATATATATTGTTACGCTGCACTGCAGTGTAATAAATAAGTATTTATTACAAGAAACAAATAATTAAGGGGGTGGGCGCCAGCCGCGTTGATTCGCGACGAGTGTACGATAACTCGCGGGTTATCGCAACTTAGAAAACGCTTTGCATCGGTTCGCTTTAAGGAGGGGAGGGGGGAGGAGGGGACCAGGATCTCGCACACACTAGTACGGATACTCGGCGGTACCGTACGCAGCGAGAGTGAATTATTCACCAACCTTTATCGAGGGAATCGGCACTCATTTCTCAATGGCGATGTCACTCTCTCTATCTCTCTCGTTCGCACCCGATATTCTGCAGCTTCGTTCTATTGGTAAATATCCGTTTAGGACGGCGGACCGTAGAGCTCTGGCTCTCGGCGTGGACGAGAGCCCCGTGTTCGTACCGCGCGCCTGCGCAGTACGTAATTGTGCGCGGCACCTCGATCTCGCGTCTCGCGAGCGAGTCGAGTGCCGCTGTATTCAGGCTGTATCGGTATAACTCCGCTGTATGTTGCTGTATGCTGTGTGATGATAACCTGGTGCTGCTGCCGTCTCGGAGACGAGGTACAACCTCTTCCCAGGTAACTAATAGTTCATTCGTTATTAACTGCGTTCATCAAATGGGTACGGCATGAGTTTCAGGTACGAAGCTCACCCGCCGTCGCTTGCTGCTCGAGGCCGAGTCACCCCTCTCTCTCCTCGACGACGTTGACCTCGCTGATGACTAGCCGCTCCGTCTACGGCTCTAGGTGGGTATTTGGTCGTGAGGTTTACACGCATATGTGTATTTGTATGCGTTATTGTCCGGGAGATCGGCTGTACACGTTGTTTGTGTACAGCAACCTAACCTCAATTTACCCTATGATGTTCCTTGTACAGCTGTAGTAATTATATACAGCTGTACATATATTTCCTTGTCTTTTGTCTTCTTGGCTATGGCTATTTATCCTCGTCCTTGTTCCTTACCCTCTTACTGTGTATTTGTTCTTATTAGTATTTCTTTTACAGCTGTATCTTGCTTGACGTTGGAGGTTCTTCAGCTTCCTGCCTGGATACTACCTCATCGCCTTGACTGCTGTACTGTGAGGCTTCGGAGAGTCCTTGATGCTTCCTGGTGATCGCCTCCCTTTGAGTATCCTGCTTGCAGTGTCAGACTCGGAGGAGCCCACCTGAGGTTCTGAGCTCGCCCTGGCCTTCAACGTCAAGGCCAAGTGTTTAATGTGTGCCGTGCTTGGGATGGGGTTTTAGTCTGTGAGGGTAGGTAGGGCTTATTTACTGTGCGGGTAGGTAGGTGTAGGGAATTATATATGGGTAGGTAGGTGTTCGCTGTGGGTTCGATAGTTCGTTACTTGACATGTGCAAAGCACATTGTCACAATATATATATATATATATGGGATATTCTACGTTATGTGGTCCGATCAAAATTTTAAGAATACTCCAACTTTTGGGTACACAATGTAAATGTTTTTCAGAATACAGAAAAATTTTTTAGGTACTGGATTCTATTTGCTCAAAATTTATACTAACCTCAAAAAGTGAATTTTTCCAAGTTTTTTTCAAAACCAGCTGGTTTACCAGTTTTTAACTCAAAATCTATCAACTTTTACTACAGAACATTATGTGTAACATTCGTTGCTAATTATGTCTAAAATTTATTCTTCTGGGTTAGAATTTCTTCATCTTAAGGTCAAAGTTACATAAACTACATATCAATATTCAACATATTCAATAACAACAGCTACATGCTAGGAGAGGATTGGAAGTGAGGTTATGGTAAGTACAACATTACCATAACTCTCAATTAATAACTAGTATATTATACGCAGCACTTCCCTCGGGAGCTAGATATTTACCTAGGAAGCAGCCAGAATCCCCACAGCAACGCAGCATCGAAGAAGAGCAGGAGTAAGTGACCCGACGCGCACCAGCTGAGCGGCCACCGTGAGAGCGAGTGAGAGAGAAGACTCGAGGATCGGCCGTCCCGTCTGCACCTGTAACGAAGCGGGCCTATTAGCCGATACGTTAATATCACTGAACGATCATAAAGGCTTACCTGGTCAACAGCACCACCAGGAACACCGTCCTCTCCGTGGGAAGCAGCAGCTCAGGCAATATCGTCCGCCTTGGTAAACATGGCCGCGAGCACTCACTACACGAGGCGCGCGAGACGACGGCGGCCGACGGGTAACTCGACGCGAGAAGCTGCGCGCGCACGTCAGGCCCGAGCAACGAAGGAGCCAACGAGCCCGAGCTCGAGAGAGCTCATCGGGACGCCATCGAGGCAGCATCGGCCAACTGATTCGCGACCGACTATATTAATAATATTGAGTGTGTGTGTGAGAGAGAGCAATTGACCGCAGAGCAGCAACTCCCGGAGACGATCTCCATTGAGCAAAGGTGGGTGTACGCCTTGCACCAAATATTCGCCTGATCGTAGGTGTGCTTCCCCTTTACTCCCCTCCCCACCCCTCGCGCAGCAAGTAGCAGCAGCTCGCACGCAGCCGAGCATAATATATAAATTCGCCGCAATCGTACGCGGCTGGCGCCCAAACTATATCTTATTTTTATAATAAACTTGTAACGGAGTGAATCTTTGCCGGACCTTGCTCAGATTCCAGGATTTGGGTTTCTAAGGAATTTGAAATAAAGTACCACTATTTATAATAAAGACTAATTATTATTAAGACTATGTACAGATATAGAAATAAATAAAGATATATTGTAAATGTTGCCAGCCCGCCTGGTCTTGGTCGGGTGAAATAGCTAATTAGTCTGTAATCAAATCAAGACAAAATACTTAATTATTACACGATCTACGAACTTTACAACGCTGTCTTATAACTAATTTCCTAAACGGACGCAACTAACGGTTATCGTGTATGCTCGTACGGCAATAGGTTCGGGCTAGTATGTATGTTCACGGAGATGCGGTCGGGATAATCCACGTGTGCTCACGAGGACACGGTCAGGATAATCTACGTGTGCTTACGAAGATACGGTCGGGATAATCCTTTGTGCTCACCAGGATACGGTCGGGATAGCCCACGTGTGCTCACGAGGGTGCGGTCGGGATAATCTACGTGTGCTCATGAAGATACGGTCGGGATAATCCACGTGTGCTTACGAGGATACGGTCGGGATAACCCACGTGTGCTCACGAGGGTGCGGTCGGGATAATCCACGTGTGCTCATGAGGATACGGACAGGATTAGACACCACGTGTGCTCACGAGGTGCCTACGGTAGGATGCGGTTACGGTAACGGTCGGTACGGTATACGGTAACCGTGTTTACGAACGTGTGCTCACGAAAGGGGCTGGTCGTGTGCTCACGGCCAGTCCGATCTGTCGTCCAGTTGCAGACTGCCTACTGGTGGTTTCGGTGCGCCTTATAGACCCAATTCTACGAGAGCGCGCATGCGTATAACGCCTGCCCCCCACTCCGGACGGGGTCAATGAACTGGAGAGTAGGCACAGTAGTGTGGAGGCGGTCAATGACTCTAATCTATTTATAGCGAGGTCGTTGAACTCGCGTTCAACGGCACGTGTCTATCGCGAAGCTATCTCAATATACTACGTACTTATTATTATTATATAATATATTAACAATTTATAAAATAATTTTACGCAATACTAGTGCGTGTGTTTATCACACGTCACAAACTAGTATTATTCTATTTAAATATAATTGTTTATTTCGCCTTTGACGCCACGCCGTAATTCCCAGCGTGACCGTTACACAAGAAAATACATTTTAATAAAGGATGTCCAAATATCCCAAGATGATCAAAGATCGATAACGTATCCTATATGTAAAAAGTTAAAAAAAACGTAACACACACTCAAGTTCCAAACAATACACACACAAGTTCCACACAATATTCACACAATTTCCACACATCAGACAAATGTTCCACACAATATTTACACAAGTTCCGTACGACACAAACACAAGTTCCACTCGACATACATACACAAGTTCCACAAAACACACACACAAAAGTTCCACACAATATTCACGCAAGTTCAACACGACATACACGCACAAATGCATGTAGAAAAAGGTGTACTTACGTACGCGGACTAATGAAACTTCAAAGCAAAAAAACTAATAAAAAAAGACTCTCTAAAAAATATGTAATAGTGGTAAATTTACCCTCGTATCAATGCGATCACAATGGACTCATAAAAAATTGTATTTTCTAAATATTATTCCCAGGATAAAGGGTTTTTCACAGAAAAATTCACATTTCACTTATGAAATTTTAATATTATGGAGATTACTGATGTCATTTTACTTTATTTCTTTACCAAAAGTTTTGTCTTCTTCAAATTTATTACAACGTTTTCTTTGCCTACATCTAATGACCATTGTCTAAAAGTATTGCCATTATCGCATATTCGCAGATTTTCATTTAGTCATGCGTATAAAACTGGTCCAATAATAACTATTTTTAACAGAATTTTCTATATTTTCAGTACGGCTGCTATGTCGAACAACTGGTAATGTTAGTCAAAAATCTCCTGAAATAAGTAACGTTTTACCACCAAATATTTCTTTAGTATCACATATATTTTCAAGCAGTCAGTCGACTGCTTCGAAAGCTAATTTTGATGTCATTAATATTTCATCGCATATTATAATATGAACTTCTTTTAAATTTTTACTACCCTTTGAATTAGATGTTGTAGAGTTTATTACATTTAGTGGTAATTTAAATGCTGTATGCACTGTTTTACCGTTTTGTAATAAGTTGGCTGCAATACCTGTCCAACCAACGCATAAAAATGCTATTACCGATAATTTCAAATAGTCTATTTAAACGTTAAGTAATTCTTACCACTCCTTCCGGGTCCGTCATTAAAAATGCAATTTTTCTTTTTATTTTTTTAAACATTTTAAAACAGTGTCGTAATAGTATATTGTGTGCCTAGGGCGTAAAGTGGGCTTGTTTAAGCCGAGTACGAAGAACACACGACACATAAAAGCCCACTAGTCCTTAGCGCACACCATAATTTTTGTGACAAGTGCACGAATGTTCGCTATTGAAGGGCTCCAAAAATAGGGATACTATGCAAATATTGCGCTGTAATTAATAAATATATATATATGGGTGGTTCTCTGTGACATCGAAGATGAAAAAAATAAATATTGCTATAACTGTGGGAATATGTTTTAGAGGTATCCAGTAGTTCTCCTGAATTTTTCAGATTTTTTCTAGGCCATTATTTTAAGTTACAGAGAGTCAAAGTTGACATTTTAGCACTTTTTTGCATTATATGCCCATTTTCATGAATTTTTAGCTCCCAGGGGATGCATTTTTCACTAAAAACATAAGTATGACTTTTTTTGTAAAATTTTCCGAACTTTTCATTAAAAATACTTTTAAAGACATAAATGTATGCTGTCACACTCTTGTAAGCCATTTAAACCTTAAATAGTGAAAATCAGCAATTCTGCTCCGGACTCTGGTAACCTAATACTGTCTAAAAGATGTCTTTTTATAGTCAGAAACTGCCTAAAAAGTTCCAGAGTGGGTCTAAATCATTAAGATCACTTATGGTCAAAATATCCGGGAAAAGTGCCCGAAATATTAATAGAAATGTATTTGTTGCCTTATAACGATGAATCTATTACCATGATCACTGCAAAAAAATTTATAAAAAAAGACTCTCTAAAAAATATGTAATAGTGGTAAATTTACCCTCGTATCAATGCGATCACAATGGACTCATAAAAAATTGTATTTTCTAAATATTATTCCCAGGATAAAGGGTTTTTCACAGAAAAATTCACATTTCACTTATGAAATTTTAATATTATGGAGATTACTGATGTCATTTTACTTTATTTCTTTACCAAAAGTTTTGTCTTCTTCAAATTTATTACAACGTTTTCTTTTGCCTACATCTAATGACCATTGTCTAAAAGTATTGCCATTATCGCATATTCGCAGATTTTCATTTAGTCATGCGTATAAAACTGGTCCAATAATAACTATTTTCAACAGAATTTTCTATATTTTCAGTACGGCTGCTATGTCGAACAACTGGTAATGTTAGTCAAAAATCTCCTGAAATAAGTAACGTTTTACCACCAAATATTTCTTTAGTATCACATATATTTTCAAGCAGTCAGTCGACTGCTTCGAAAGCTAATTTTGATGTCATTAATATTTCATCGCATATTATAATATGAACTTCTTTTAAATTTTTACTACCCTTTGAATTAGATGTTGTAGAGTTTATTACATTTAGTGGTAATTTAAATGCTGTATGCACTGTTTTACCGTTTTGTAATAAGTTGGCTGCAATACCTGTCCAACCAACGCATAAAAATGCTATTACCGATAATTTCAAATAGTCTATTTAAACGTTAAGTAATTCTTACCACTCCTTCCGGGTCCGTCATTAAAAATGCAATTTTTCTTTTTATTTTTTTAAACATTTTAAAACAGTGTCGTAATAGTATATTGTGTGCCTAGGGCGTAAAGTGGGCTTGTTTAAGCCGAGTACGAAGAACACACGACACATAAAAGCCCACTAGTCCTTAGCGCACACCATAATTTTTGTGACAAGTGCACGAATGTTCGCTATTGAAGGGCTCCAAAAATAGGGATACTATGCAAATATTGCGCTGTAATTAATAAATATATATATATGGGTGGTTCTCTGTGACATCGAAGATGAAAAAAATAAATATTGCTATAACTGTGGGAATATGTTTTAGAGGTATCCAGTAGTTCTCCTGAATTTTTTCAGATTTTTTCTAGGCCATTATTTTAAGTTACAGAGAGTCAAAGTTGACATTTTAGCACTTTTTTGCATTATATGCCCATTTTCATGAATTTTTAGCTCCCGGGGATGCATTTTTCACTAAAAACATAAGTATGACTTTTTTTGTAAAATTTCCGAACTTTTCATTAAAATACTTTTAAAGACATAATGTATGCTGTCACACTCTTGTAAGCCATTTAAACCTTAAATAGTGAAAATCAGCAATTCGGCTCCGGACTCTGGTAACCTAATACTGTCTAAAAGATGTCTTTTATAGTCAGAAACTGCCTAAAAAGTTCCAGAGTGGGTCTAAATCATTAAGATCACTTATTGTCAAAATATCCGGGAAAAGTGCCCGAAATATTAATAGAAATGTATATTTGTTGCCTTATAACGATGAATCTATTACCATGATCAATGCAAAAAAATTTATGCACTTACCTTGAATGGTAGAAAAGTATCTCCACTATTGTATTCAGTATCCATCTAATCCCCTGTAAGCGCTAAAAATACCAAATATTATTATAAAATTATAAAAATTATTTTTTAAAACATTTATAATGGTAGATTTTTAGTTTTACATCCCTTACAAGAATTATAATACTAATCTGAAGGATTACTATAAAAGTATCAACATTATTATTATTATTCAGCAATACATTGTTTAGATTTCACAAACTTGTCACTGTCACGTTATCATATTATTCATTATAATTATATATCCGATTTATTTATATATCTTTTGTATTAAATACGTATATTCAGTTATTGTAATAATGATGTTAATATATTTATAGTAATCCTACAGATTAGTATTATAATTCTTGTAAGGGATGTAAAACTAAAAATTCAGCATTATAAATGTTTAAAAATTAATTTTTTATAATTTTATAATGATATTTGTATTTTTAGCAGCTTACAGGGGATTAGATGGATACTGAAACAAGTGAAGATACTTTTCTACCACTCCAAGGTAAGTGCACAAATTTTTTTACAATGATCATGCTAGTAGATTCATCGTTATAAGGCAACAAATATACATTTCTATTAATATTTCGGGCACTTTTCCCGGATATTTTGACCATAAGTGATCTTAATAATTTAGACCCACTCTTTAGGCAGAAACTTTTAAGGCAGTTTCTGACTATAAAAAGACATCTTGCTATAACTGTGGGAATATGTTTTAGAGGTATCCAGTAGTTCTCCTGAATTTTTTCAGATTTTTTCTAGGCCATTATTTTAAGTTACAGAGAGTCAAAGTTGACATTTTAGCACTTTTTTGCATTATATGCCCATTTTCATGAATTTTTAGCTCCCAGGGGATGCATTTTTCACTAAAAACATAAGTATGACTTTTTTTGTAAAATTTTCCGAACTTTTCATTAAAAATACTTTTAAAGACATAAATGTATGCTGTCACACTCTTGTAAGCCATTTAAACCTTAAATAGTGAAAATCAGCAATTCTGCTCCGGACTCTGGTAACCTAATACTGTCTAAAAGATGTCTTTTTATAGTCAGAAACTGCCTAAAAAGTTCCAGAGTGGGTCTAAATCATTAAGATCACTTATGGTCAAAATATCCGGGAAAAGTGCCCGAAATATTAATAGAAATGTATATTTGTTGCCTTATAACGATGAATCTATTACCATGATCACTGCAAAAAAATTTATGCACTTACCTTGGAATGGTAGAAAAGTATCTCCACTATTGTTTCAGTATCCATCTAATCCCCTGTAAGCTGCTAAAAATACAAATATTATTATAAAATTATAAAAAATTATTTTTTAAACATTTATAATGGTAGATTTTTAGTTTTACATCCCTTACAAGAATTATAATACTAATCTGAAGGATTACTATAAAAGTATCAACATTATTATTATTATTATTCAGCAATACATTGTTTAGATTTCACAAACTTGTCACTGTCACGTTATCATATTATTCATTATAATTATATATCCGATTTATTTATATATCTTTTGTATTAAATACGTATATTCAGTTATTGTAATAATGATGTTAATATATTTATAGTAATCCTACAGATTAGTATTATAATTCTTGTAAGGGATGTAAAACTAAAAATTCAGCATTATAAATGTTTTAAAAATTAATTTTTTATATTTTTATAATGATATTTGTATTTTTAGCAGCTTACAGGGGATTTAGATGGATACTGAAACAGTGAAGATACTTTTCTACCACTCCAAAGGTAAGTGCACAATTTTTTTACAATGATCATGCTAGTAGATTCATCGTTATAAGGCCACAAATATACATTTCTATTAATATTTCGGCACTTTTCCCGGATATTTTGACCATAAGTGATCTTAATAATTTAGACCCACTCTTTAGGCAGAAACTTTAAGGCAGTTCTGACTATAAAAAGACATCGTTTAGACAGTATTAGGTTACCAGAGTCCGGAGCAGAATTGCTGATTTTCACTATTTAAGGTTTAAATGGCTTACAGAGTGTGACAGCATACATTTATGTCTTTAAAAGTATTTTTAATGAAAAATTCGGAAAAATTTTACAAAAAAAGTCATACTTATGTTTTTAGTGAAAAAATGCATCCCCTGGGAGCTAAAAATTCATGAAAATGGGCCATATAATGCAAAAAATTGCTAAAATGTCAACTTTGACTCTCTGTAACTTAAAATAATGGCCCAGAAAAATCGTGAAAAATCAGGAGAACTACTGGATACCTTTAAAACATATTCCCACAGTTGTAGCAATATTACACTGCCAGTCACTTACTTTTACCCCCCCTGGAGCAAAATAGGATAAAGTTTAAAGTGTTGTATCTTTGAAAGAGATCATCGTACAAAAACCAGTCGGAGACCATTTGAAAGCTTATTTTAATACCTTTCGATTGGCCTAAGTCACTTATAAAAAATACTATTTTTTGAAACTATTAAATGGCAATAAACTAGTTTCAAAAAAAAATTTTTAGACACCTTTTTGAATTCCATGCAGTTTTCAAAGATTGACGAAACCAAAAAGTTATCCAGATAGATTTTTAGCTTTTTCAACAGCTTTCGACTGGTTTTTTTTTCATTTTTGTAACTTTAATTTTAAACAAAGTTACGGTAGTTTTTGCTCGAAATAGCCTTTTTTTAAAATCTAAAATATTAAAACTTTATAGATACAAAAAATGATAAAGAGAAAAAATGTCACTTTTATATCGTAGAATACGAAAATGTTTTAAGTAAGTGCAAACAAAAAAATTTTTTATTACCTGTATTTTTTTAAGTACAATCATCTTTGAAAAAAATCAACCTGCAGAGGTAAAATATACAGTTAATAAAAATTTTTTTGTTTGCTCTTACTTAAAACATTTTCGTATTCTACGATATAAAGTGACATTTTTTTTCTTTATCATTTTTTGTATCTATAAAAGTTTTTAATATATTTAGATTTTAAAAAAAAGGCTATTTTCGAGCAAAAACTACCGTAACTTTGTTTAAAATAAAGTTACAAAAATGAAAAAAAAACCAGTCGAAAGCTGTTGAAAAAAGCTAAAAATCTATCTGGTATAACTTTTGGTTTCGTCAATCTTTGAAAACTGCATTGAATTCAAAAAGGTGTCCAAAAATTTTTTTTTGAAACTAGTTTATTGCCATTAATAGTTTCAAAAATAGTATTTTTATAAGTGACTTAGGCCAATCGAAAGGTATTAAAATAAGCTTTCAAATGGTCTCCGACTGGTTTTTGTACGATGATCTCTTTCAAAGATACAAAACTTTAAACTTTATCCTATTTTGCTCCAGGGGGGGTAAAAGTAAGTGACTGGCACTGTATTTTTTTCATCTTCGATGTCACAGAGAACCACCCATAATATATATATAAAAATATGGGTAAGTATGTGTAATTGTGCGTGTGCATGTGTGCATGCGCGTGCGTGCGTGTGCGTGTGTGTACATGTACATGAGCATGTGTGTGATTGTATAAAACTAAGTAAAATCTAAATCTACGCAGGGCACGCAAAAGGGTGTCTATAAAGAAAAAGGTGTCTATAAACTACATATCAATATTCAACTTGAAAAAAGTGTAGGTGCGCCACAATTGATTTTTTTTCCAAAAGTCTAACAGAAAGCTTGGAGCAATACCTTTCAAATGGTGCTGTAGCATTTTATGCCTTCAATTCTGTAAAAAGTTATGATAATTTAAAAAAACACGAAATTTTTTAAAAATTTAAATGGGAATAACCATGTTAATTTTTGTGAATTTTTGTCTTTATTTGAGTTATCTTAACTTTTTACAGAATTGAAGGTGATAAAAATGCGTGCACAATTGTGCGCACTTACACTTTTTCAAGTTGAATATTGATATGTAGTTTATGTAACAGTTGACCTTGAGGATTAGAAATTCTAACCCAGAAGAATAAATTTCTAGACATAAGTTAGCAACGAATGTTACATATAATGTTCTGTATAAAAGTTGATAGATTTTAGTTAAATAGCGTAAACCCAGCTGGTGTTAAAAAAAACATTGGAAAAATTCACTTTTGAGGTTAATATAAATTTTGAGCAAATAGAATCCAGTACCTAAAAATTTTTTTCTGTATTCTGAAAAACATTTACATTGTGGTACCCAAAAGTTGGAGTATTTTAAAATTTTAATCGGACCACATAAAGTGGAATATCCCATATATATATATAAACATCAGTATCGGTACTTATGGTGACACTACGTGTCATTTTGGTGTTTTGAGGTTATACAAGATATGTAACGACTCAGATATAAGAGAGAGAATATTAATTGATAGAATAATGCCTAAAAAAACCAATAACCCAAATATCCATAACCTAAAGAACCTACATACCCCTCACGGTAAAAAAGCACACTTTGACCTTATAATATTAATGAAGGATTGAAGTCATAACGTCTTTCGAGGTGCCGGAGGCCGGAGGCCTTCATTAATATTATTACGTCAAAGCGGGGCTTACAAAGCTAATTTTCCGATTTTTGTGTGTCGGCATAAGTACCGATACATGGTTGAATTTTCGGTGGAATTATGCTGACGTCGGCATAATTCCCCCAAAGTAAGCACAATTCCCATTTCTCGTAAGAATTTGTCGGCATAAGTACGCGATTCAATCAATTATATATTTATAATTATTGAGTGATTTTTTGTCGTCCATGCAGTATATTTAGGAGTAGTTTAGGTTTTCCTCGATATTGATGAACAAACCAATTTATTTATTGACGACGTTTCGATGGATATCCTCCATCCTCATCAGGCTATACCTTTTATTAAAAAATGATTTCATTTTACAATATCTTTTTAACACAATTTTTACATATATAAATCTAAGTTACTTACTATTTCGTCAATATATAGGTATACAGTATTAACAGCATCTCTGATGCGTCGCTCTATAATTGAAAACAATGATTAAAATAACAAACGTTTAACAATTTTTGCACAGAGTTTGATGTTATATATAACATACCTTTCCCCTATTGTTGTGTCCATAATCAACACAAAAAATTGAAAATTAAATAAATACTTGAAGAAAATTACAAAATAAATTAACACATAATGACACATATTAAGCAAAAGGCAGTCAAATATTAAAATAAAGCAAACAATGTATATCACAGACGGTTAATACTGAAAAATTTTTGAAATCTCACGTCCCCCGTTTTCAGAGACACCTATGCGATCAATCTTAATCAGATTGACAACACAGTTATCCCCACTAATAGTTTCAAAAAATAGTATTTTTTATAAGTGACTTAGGCCAATCGAAAGGTATTAAAATAAGCTTTCAAATGGTCTCCGACTGGTTTTTGTACGATGATCTCTTTCAAAGATACAAAACTTTAAACTTTATCCTATTTTGCTCCAGGGGGGGTAAAAGTAAGTGACTGGCACTGTATTTTTTTCATCTTCGATGTCACAGAGAACCACCCATATATATATATAAAAATATGGGTAAGTATGTGTAATTGTGCGTGTGCATGTGTGCATGCGCGTGCGTGCGTGTGCGTGTGTGTACATGTACATGAGCATGTGTGTGATTGTATAAAACTAAGTAAAATCTAAATCTACGCAGGGCACGCAAAAGGGTTGTCTCTAAAGAAAAAAGTGTCTATAAACTACATATCCAATATTCAACTTGAAAAAAGTGTAGGTGCGCCACAATTGATTTTTTTATCCAAAAGTCTAACAGAAAGCTTGGAGCAATACCTTTCAAATGGTCTGTAGCATTTTTATGACCTTCAATTCTGTAAAAAGTTATGATAATTTAAAAAAACACGAAATTTTTTAAAAATTTAAATGGGAATAACCATGTTAATTTTTGTGAATTTTTGTCTTTATTTGAGTTATCTTAACTTTTTACAGAATTGAAGGTGATAAAAATGCGTGCACAATTGTGGCGCACTTACACTTTTTTCAAGTTGAATATTGATATGTAGTTTATGTAACATTGACCTTGAGATTAGAAATTCTAACCCAGAAGAATAAATTCTAGACATAATTAGCAACGAATGTTACATATAATGTTCTGTAATAAAAGTTGATAGATTTTAAGTTAAATAGCGGTAAACCCAGCTGGTGTTAAAAAAAACTTGGAAAAATTCACTTTTTGAGGTTAATATAAATTTTGAGCAAATAGAATCCAGTACCTAAAAATTTTTTTCTGTATTCTGAAAAACATTTACATTGTGTACCCAAAAGTTGGAGTATTTTAAAATTTTAATCGGACCACATAAAGTGGAATATCCCATATATATATATAAACATCAGTATCGGTACTTATGGTGACACTACGTGTCATTTTGGTGTTTTGAGGTTATACAAGATATGTAACGACTCAGATATAAGAGAGAGAATATTAATTGATAGAATAATGCCTAAAAAACCAATAACCCAAATATCCAATAACCTAAAGACCTACATACCCCTCACGGGTAAAAAAGCACACTTTGACTTTATAATATTAATGAAGGATTGAAGTCATAACGTTTTTCGAGGTGCCGGAGGCCGGAGGCCTTCATTAATATTATTACGTCAAAGCGGGGCTTACAAAGCTAATTTTCCGATTTTTTTGTGTGTCGGCATAAGTACCGATACATGGTTGAATTTTCGGTGGAATTATGCTGACGTCGGCATAATTCCCCCAAAGTAAGCACAATTCCCATTTCTCGTAAGAATTTGTCGGCATAAGTACCGATTCATCAATTATATATTTATAATTATTGAGTGATTTTTTGTCGTCCATGCAGTATATTTAGGAGTAGTTTAGGTTTTCCTCGATATTGATGAACAAACCAATTTATTTATTTGACGACGTTTCGATGGATATCCTCCATCCTCATCAGGCTATACCTTTTATTAAAAAATGATTTCATTTTACAATATCTTTTTAACACAATTTTTACATATATAAATCTAAGTTACTTACTATTTCGTCAATATATAGGTATACAGTATTAACAGCATCTCTGATGCGTCGCTCTATAATTGAAAACAATGATTAAAATAACAAACGTTTAACAATTTTTGCACAGAGTTTGATGTTATATATAACATACCTTTCCCCTATTGTTGTGTCCATAATCAACACAAAAAATTGAAAATTAAATAAATACTTGAAGAAAATTACAAAATAAATTAACACATAATGACACATATTAAGCAAAAGGCAGTCAAATATTAAAATAAAGCAAACAATGTATATCACAGACGGTTAATACTGAAAAATTTTTGAAATCTCACGTCCCCCGTTTTCAGAGACACCTATGCGATCAATCTTAATCAGATTGACAACACAGTTATCCCCACTACAGGCGCGAAACTTCAAATTACTTACATTATGTGTACTTATAAGTAATAAAAATTAATAAATTATTTATGATTATTTACAAGAGAACTCAAAAAATTTTTTATAAGACTAAATTAAAATTTACCATTTCAATAAAAATTTTTTTCCCGTTGAAACAAATAATAATTGGTAATAAAAATTTTAATAATTAAATTTAAATAGTTAAGTATTTTATTAAATTTTAAAAAATAGTAGATCATTATTATTATTATTATTATTGATTGAGTCGGGCCTGTAAGGCCTCCGGTCGCATGGGTAGTCCCTTGGCGTCCCTCTGATACGGTGGGCTCATTCAAAGATATTATTCCAGAAGGAAATTATACTTAGAATGTACTCTGCCGTAAAGTCTATACACTGCAGAAGGAATTCCCCAAGATGGGTTCTCCTCTCTCCATGAGGGCTGGGCACTTGCAGATGATATGCAATGTTGTCTTATCCTCTAATTTACAGAATCTACATGTTGGACTTTCGTTTAGTCCTATCATATGTCTGTATTTAAGTAACGCGACCGTGACCAATTATCACAGCTGCCATTAATCTTGCGTTCCTCTTGCTTAACTTGGAGATTTGGAAAGCCCAGTCTCCTAGCGTTTGGGGTTTAATAAAGCTTTTTGCTACACGACAGCCCGGCGCTTCTTCCAGGACTCTTCGTGTTTCTTGGCTATTCACTCTCGGGTTATCTTTACGAATTCCGAGTTGCAGATGCCAACAATTGGCTCCGGTCCAATGAACCGTTCCCTGCTTGCTTGTTTGGCAAGTCTGTCTGCCACTTCGTTTCCCCTGATACCAATGTGACTTGGCACCCATAGTAAGGTCACAGAGCGGAAGCCAGCCAGTTCATTCAGAGCATGGTGGCACTCCGTCACCAGTTGGGATCTGTTGACAGGTGCGTCCAGGGCTTCTAAAACACTCCTACTGTCCCGAGCAAATATACAGATGCTCCCTGGATTTGTAGGAGGCCGCCCAGTGTGTACAGTAGATGATGGCCAGCAGCTTCGCTTGGTGCACAGTCGTGTACGCTCCGAGCGGTATGGTCTGTCCTTTTCCATCCCTCCTTCTGTAGACACCGGCTCCTGAACCTCCCGCATTCTTGAGCCGTTTGTATACCAGACCTCTCCAGATGCGGGGAGTTGAGCCTTTTGAGATGTCCAGTCTTCTTTTGAAGGAAGACTGATCCTGTATTCTTGTCAAAGAGGTGGACAGTAGTCGCCTTATCCATGGGCATGTCTTGCAGGCCTCCATAGAAGTTGGCTCCCAATGTCTTCCCCCTTTCCTCCGCCCCTCCTGCAACTCTGAGGAGTCCTTTGGCTGCCTCTGCTTCAATCGTGAGGGCCAAGGGCTCTATGCCCAGAAGAGCTCTCTTGTAAATAATCATAAATAATTTATTAATTTTTATTACTTATAAGTACACATAATGTAAGTAATTTGAAGTTTCGCGCCTGTAGTGGGGATAACTGTGTTGTCGATCTGATTAAGATTGATCGCATAGGTGTCTCTGAAAACGGGGGACGTGAGATTTCAAAAATTTTTCAGTATTAACCGTCTGTGATATACATTGTTTGCTTTATTTTAATATTTGACTGCCTTTTGCTTAATATGTGTGATTATGTGTTAATTTATTTTGTAATGTTCTTCAAGTATTTATTTAATTTTCAATTTTTTGTGTTGATTATGGACACAACAATAGGGGAAAGGTATGTTATATATAACCTCAATCTCTGTGCAAAAATTGTTAAACGTTTATTATTTTAATCATTGTTTTCAATTATAGAGCGACACATCAAATTACTTACATTATGTGTACTTATAAGTAATAAAAATTAATAAATTATTTATGATTATTTACAAGAGAACTCAAAAAATTTTTTATAAGACTAAATTAAAATTTACCATTTCAATAAAAATTTTTTTCCCGTTGAAACAAATAATAATTGGTAATAAAAATTTTAATAATTAAATTTAAATAGTTAAGTATTTTATTAAATTTTAAAAATAGTAGATTATTATTATTATTATTATTATTATTATTGATTGAGTCGGGCCTGTAAGGCCTCCGGGCGCATGGGTAGTCCCTTGGCGTCCCTCTGATACGGTGGGCTCATTCAAAGATATTATTCCAGAAGGAAATTATACTTAGAATGTACTCTGCCGTAAAGTCTATACACTGCAGAAGGAATTCCCCAAGATGGGTTCTCCTTCTCTCCATGAGGGCTGGGCACTTGCAGATGATATGCAATGTTGTCTTATCCTCTAATTTACAGAATCTACATGTTGGACTTTCGTTTAGTCCTATCATATGTCTGTATTTAAGTAACGCGACGTGACCAATTATCACAGCTGCCATTAATCTTGCGTTCCTCTTGCTTAACTTGGAGATTTGGAAAGCCCAGTCTCCTAGCGTTTGGGGTTTAATAAAGCTTTTTGCTACACGACAGCCCGGCGCATTCTTCCAGGACTCTTCGTGTTTCTTGGCTATTCACTCTCGGGTTATCTTTACGAATTCCGAGTTGCAGATGCCAACAATTGGCTCCGGTCCAATGAACCGTTCCCTGCTTGCTTGTTTGGCAAGTCTGTCTGCCACTTCGTTTCCCCTGATACCAATGTGACTTGGCACCCATAGTAAGGTCACAGAGCGGAAGCCAGCCAGTTCATTCAGAGCATGGTGGCACTCCGTCACCAGTTGGGATCTGTTGACAGGTGCGTCCAGGGCTTCTAAAACACTCCTACTGTCCGAGCAAATATACAGATGCTCCCTGGATTTGTAGGAGGCCGCCCAGTGTGTACAGTAGATGATGGCCAGCAGCTTCGCTTGGTGCACAGTCGTGTACGCTCCGAGCGGTATGGTCTGTCCTTTTCCATCCCTCCTTCTGTAGACACCGGCTCCTGAACCTCCCGCATTCTTTGAGCCGTTTGTATACCAGACCTCTCCAGATGCGGGGAGTTGAGCCTTTTGAGATGTCCAGTCTTCTTTTGAAGGAAGACTGATCCTGTATTTCTTGTCAAAGAGGTGGACAGTAGTCGCCTTATCCATGGGCATGTCTTGCAGGCCTCCATAGAAGTTGGCTCCCAATGTCTTCCCCCTTTCCTCCGCCCCTCCTGCAACTCTGAGGAGTCCTTTGGCTGCCTCTGCTTCAATCGTGAGGGCCAAGGGCTCTATGCCCAGAAGAGCTCTCTTGTAAATAATCATAAATAATTTATTAATTTTTATTACTTATAAGTACACATAATGTAAGTAATTTGAAGTTTCGCGCCTGTAGTGGGGATAACTGTGTTGTCGATCTGATTAAGATTGATCGCATAGGTGTCTCTGAAAACGGGGGACGTGAGATTTCAAAAATTTTTCAGTATTAACCGTCTGTGATATACATTGTTTGCTTTATTTTAATATTTGACTGCCTTTTGCTTAATATGTGTGATTATGTGTTAATTTATTTTGTAATGTTCTTCAAGTATTTATTTAATTTTCAATTTTTTGTGTTGATTATGGACACAACAATAGGGGAAAGGTATGTTATATATAACCTCAATCTCTGTGCAAAAATTGTTAAACGTTTATTATTTTAATCATTGTTTTCAATTATAGAGCGACACATCAGAGATGCTGTTAATAATATTGTATACCTATATATTGACGAAATATTAAGTAACTTAGATTTATATATGTAAAAATTGTGTTTAAAAAGATGTTGTAAAATGAAATCATTTTTTAATAAAAGATATAGCCTGATGAGGATGGAGGATATCCATCGAAACGTCGCCAAATAAATAAATTGGTTTGTTCATCAATATCGAGGAAAACCTAAACTACTCCTATATATATTTATAAGTAAATTCCTCATTATTTATAATAAATTATTTATTTGTGTTTAAAAATTTATATGTCAATAATGCTATAACTCAACCTCATTCTTTGCCGTCCATAAAAAGAATAACATGGCGATAACTCAACTATAAATTAAATGTATTAATGAATATAAAAAAAATTCTTTAATATTTGTAGTTAATTATTAATCAAATATTTCTGTATATACTATATTTTTTGTAAAGATTTTTGGTCCATTATTTATTTTTTTCCTTTTATTTTTATAAATGTCAGTATTATCTTTAATATTATAAATTGATTTACTATTCATTGATATTTTTAAACAATTTTTTGAAGTTATTTTTGATAAAGCAACATATAATGGCCCATGACTGAAAACATGGGTATTTAAATACAGTCCAACTTTATTAAATGATTGCTCTTGAGCTTTATTTATAGTCATAGCGAAACCTATCCGTATTGGAAATTGTCTTCTTACCATTTCAAAAGGTACTTCTTCTAACGATGGTTTTAAGTCGATACGTGGCAAAAAAATTATTTTTCCAGAATTTGTCCCGGTGATAATTTCTGCAGTTATTATATATTGTTTCATTTCTTTTATTATTAATCTTGTACCATTACAAAGACCATGAGAAATATTTAAATTTCTTGAACAACTAATAATTGTACCTTTTTTTAATATTATTTGCGAGGTGCATTTGGTGTTATTGAATTTAGAAAGCTGCTAGTTATTGATTCAGCCAATTTATCATTGTCGTCGCTTGGAATTCTATCATCACTGTAGTATACACACGTTTCTTCGTTTATTTTTTCAACTATATTATTATTAATTTGTAATATATCTGAATTTAAAGGAGATAATATCACTTTCTTTTAATGTTGAATCTGTGGCATCTATGTTGTGACCGAAAATTTCTGTTATCAAGTCAGTCGTACAAAGAAGATCTTTAGGAATTTCTTTAACATTATTTCTCCTACTTCAAGTAACCATTTTTTAAATTTATGATCTGTATTATGTAATCTTAGATTTTCACATAGTGAATGTTTTGAGAAATATGACCACAAATAACTACTTTTTTACACAAGACTCTATTATTATGTATATAATATATAATATCGGTCTCACCGAACTAAATACTTTATTTTAGAATAAAACAGGCCTATTGTACTCTTTGCCCACTGTGGTTGGTGGAATTTCTCAGAGCACTGCCTTTTAAAAAAAAAAATTATTAAAGGCGTTTCGTCCTTGATCTCCAGCATGAACTCCTCAGTAAGGAACTGGAGATCTTACCTTAGACGCCTGTCGCAAGATGAACCGCGACGCCAGCAAGATGTTCTGCAGCTATATATATATATATATATATATAGAAAAGAGGCGACGATCTCTGCAACGAGTGTAGAGAGATAGTCGTCTCCATCTGGTGGTAGGAAAAACCACCAGCCAGAGTGCGTCGTACGCAACCGAGTCGCAAGTTATTTGAAATAAAATGAATTTATTGTTCGTAAATATGTATATGTACATAATATATAATATCGGTCTCACATGAGATTAAATAAATTGTTTTTTATTAAATATGTGGTCCATTAATCCTTTATACATTTCTGTGCGTAATTGAGCTTGATTTTCGCGTAAATAATATAATCGACTTCCATCAATTCCGCTGTCCATACATCAACAATAAATTGTTAAGACAAATTTTTTATATGATATAGTTGTATTTTTATTAGGTTTATATGAACTTTTCATGTAAGAACTCCATCCAGAATTTCCATATGGAAATATTAAAGGATAAACCATGGGATCTAGATGTTTACTAAGTATATTTATTTTTTGTGGTTTATCACTTTTTGGATAAATACAAATATCACGATCAATAGGTGGTTCACCATTATTTCCTACATATACGACAGCCACTTCATTACATGTTGCAAAATAAGATTTATTTACATGAGTATTATCTCTTGTTAATGACATGTATACTTCTTGTTGTATAACATTCTTATTTTTTGTTTTATTCTTTTCTTCTTTTTCTATTTCATGCATAATTTTTTTTTATTATTTTAACGTTGCTCTTTTTATACTCCCAAACCGGTGCTAATCAGCTACGGAGGTCATACGATGTCTTGGTAAAGAAAGCACTTTCTAAAAATCCATTCGCCAGTGGTCCTTGTATCAATCGGCCGGGGCCGGGAATCGAACTTGGGACCTCTAGATTACGAGCCCGACGCCCTACCAACCGAGCCATTGCAGGTCTCGATGCATCATTTTATATGTTTTCGCATAAACATTGTTTGACGATAAAAAGTCATTTAGAATAGTTAACAAGTTTATATTAGCTTTTTCAATTTTGTAATTATTTGCTCTATAATTACAATGTACAATTGATTAAATTTGGGTACTTCATTTTCATTCGGATGTAGAGCATATGAGTTGTGGTATACTTGTCCACATATTTTAATAACTTATGGTCCAGCTGATTTAAAATGTATTAACTTTGATTATGATTTTGAAACACAGCAAACATTGCCGGTAGCGGGTGATGAAAATAAATTTTGCATTGGAATTTGGTTAGACACGGTAGTGTTCGATTAGATGAACCATTGTATACCACCGTGAATTGTATAATTTATGCTGAATTTGAAAACATATTAGAAATTGATGCGTCAAGATAAGTAAGGGTCGATTTTAGCGGATAAATATTTCATAGATGGAGCTGTTTGACGAATAATGTAAAAATACAACATTTATATGGGTCAGTACGTTTTAACTCTTCGGATTATCACCATGGATATAATCATTGACATTCAGTGTTTCAAAGATAAAGAAGATACAGTAACGCCTAAGGAATTTGTAGTTGTTTCAGTGAACGATGATTTTAGTGGACATTGGATCGTTGCACCATGAATAGGTATCGAACGATTAACTGAAGATATAAGAAAACAAAATAACTGGTTAACAAACCATCATCACGGTATAGATTATTTCAAAGGTGAAGTGTCAAAGAAGATGTTAATAAAAAGTTTGAAAGAAATTACAAAGAACACACGTACGATCTATACGTGTGGTGAAGGTAATTAATTTGGAGTATGACAAGGACTGACCGTCATTTCAACATTTGCCATGGAATGATAAATATTGCATCCATCACGGATTAAAGAGAACACATTTGCAATATAGTTGTGCATTAAATAATGTTTATCGTTTAAAAGAGTGGCTAAACTCGAAAGAAAGAAATACACCCGTTGAATTAAACTTTAGTACCAATAAAGCTTTGTGATGAACAGTTTGGTTCTGAAATATTTGTCCAGTATTCGAACTCATACAGTGGGCGTATTTCCAGCAGATCGGATACCACGGGTGTGGATGAAACCGATGGATTTTGTCTTCAATACTGATGATCATACGAATCCCGGTATGCATTGCGTTGCTGTATACGTTGGTAAAAATGGCATTGGATATTACTTTGATAGTTATGGAAATCCTCCGTTTGTATCATCATATTAATAGAATAAACGAAAATTGTAAGCGATATCGTTGGAATTCACGACAGCTGCAAAATGACTCATCTGACGTGTGCGGTCAATATTGTATTTTGTTTCTTGATTATATGAGTAGGGGTGTTGGGTTACAGAAATTCTTTAAGCTTTTTTCCGCTGACCTTTCAAAGAACGATGTCATTGTAAGAAAACTCGTACAACATAAGAACGCTAATACAAGATTCGTGGGCAGGGGTAATGACGGTTGCATTGTCAGATATTTACAAAAATCAAATTCCAAGATGTCTTTACTGTAAAATGTGTATGAGTAACAATCACGAGTTTCACGTGGTTCACTGGATTAGTCCTTATCACTTTCCTCAGTAATAATTTTCTTGTCAGTATAAAAGTAAACGTTACGACGAGAGCTTCGTTCGAAGGTTTACAGTCATGATTGGATTTTAAGATTGAAGAAGATAATAGACCAATACATGGACCACCTGTAAAACGGTTTCGTCGTAGTGTAGTTATAAAAAAAATTACATTCGATAAGTTGTTAACTGTGAGTACATGTATCAACGAAAGATTAAAATATTTAAATAATATATCATCGCTTGTATCTGTTTTAACTCGAGAAACTATTAACTTTATATATAATAAGAATGTTAGTCTGCATGATGCTCAAATAACTGAATTTACCGAAAAAAATATTATAGATGTCACATCAGACATTAACGATGAAATTCTCGATTCGATTTATGCAAAAATTAATGCAGATGAATCTGTTACTTAAAAAAATGCGTTAAGTTTGGATAAAATACGTTATATAATGTATGAAATAATGACTCTGTATACTGATAATATTGCAAAATTACTCAACGATAGAATATTTCACGATTAACAAAACATTGTAACCGTATATGTATAATATTGTAATCGACGTATAAACCATATAAAAATATTATAATAAATCAAATACTTAAAAATATAATTACTTTAACATTTTTATTTCTTAACCATCATTGACCCCTTTCCTTTCTACCTTGTTATTATCACTATATTAATATTATCTATTCAAGGAAATATTTCGTTAATAGAGTAATTTAAATTGTTTATTAAAAAAATGATTTTCCATAAAATCAATAGTTATTGTTTCATTATTTATTTATATAATTAACATTTTTAATTAGTATAATATATCACGTGATAAACAATCAACATCTAAGACGAATAGTTGGAAAGGGCGGGAGGAATTAAATACTATTTATCGACAGCGAATTCATTCAGTCCGATCTGGTAAGTCTACAACCATGGGTCAAAATAAGAACAACCATCTATGCACTCCTTTAATAGGTAAAGAAAAAATGATAAGAAAATCAGTATCAAAACCAAGTACAAGTGGAAACAGTTTACGGAGAAAATCTCTCCAAATACTTACATTCCATCTAAAAAGTATACCTACAAAAATTTAACAATTAAAAAAAATAAAGTACAATTGTATAAAGTTAATGATAAAATAAATTACATATTTGATGGTTATATTTTATCTATCTATTTCAATACCTACTGCAAACTCTTAAAAGATAATCATTTTAATAATATGTTGTATCATCAATCTGTTGAAAAAAGTCATACCGCTGAGATGTATAGGAATTATCGGGTACTACGCACCATCAGCAGGTCAACCGCAATAAGGCATAAAATGTATAAAAATAGTGATAGAAAAAATCACATATTTAATAGTTGTATTTTAAACTATTTACTTCAATATCCGCTACAAATTCCTAAAAAATAAACATTTTAATGTGATGCTATATCATCAATCGACTAAAAAGTCGCACTAATCAGATGCAAAAGTCGTCGATGAGAGGCATGTGTCATAGGTACCATCGGATTATATGCACCATCAGTAGGTTAGACACAGACGGATCATCTGCTAGGTCATCAAAAACAATTGCGAACATACGAGTCGTAGTGACTGACTTCATGAGTCACGTTTGGTTGGATGCGCTATAGTGCCCCCTAACTACTAATTTTAATTAGCGTAAAATTTAATCATATTCAATTGGATATTTCTAATAAAGTTCATCACGAATTATTTTGAATGGACTTTTATAAATATTTATGTGAAAAGGTTAAATGTAAAAAAATGAAGATTTAAAGTTAATTGATTTTAATTAATTTTAATTAATATTAAATTCAATCATACTTAATTGAATATTTCCAAGTGCATTACTAATTACCTCGAATGGATTTTTAAAATATTTATGTGAACAAGTTGTAATGTAAAAAATGAAGATTTAATGTTAATTTGTTTAACGAAACTTTAATTAATATAAAATCTGTTAATAAAATTGATTCAAATAACTAAAACAATAAGATTTAGTTAATTAACAGTGAATATCATTAAACTAAAGAAGGCCTGTAGACGTCATATGTTTCTGTTTGAGTCAGAAGTGGGATTGATGTCGGAGAGGAGGGGGGCGCTCTCGTCGCATTCCGGAGGAGGCGTGGTCTTCGGCAGTGTATTGTGCGACGCGGACGATCAAGGACCTACTCTCTGCTTAATTTGGATTTTATGATTCCTTCGTTCATCAAGTTAATGTTTGTTCTTATGTTAGTGTATAATCTGTGTTATTAAGTGTTCAAGTAAATTAGAGTTTTAGTCCCCTTTATTCTTGCCTGCCTGTCCTCCCTATCACCGGCCAACCTGAGATATTTCCTACTCCCCCCTCTGTAGTCTAGCATGGTTCGTGTTATGGGGAACATCTGGTCCTTCGACCCGGATCCGGCGATGGGTGCGGATGAGTCTGGCTGTAAAATGTATGTAAGAGGGAAGGGAGGATCACCGTCAAGTTCCATGCATTTTGACGACTCGCGACGCTCTGTGGGCATGCGGCCGAGCCTTCGCGTCGGGGTCTTGGAAGAGTGCGCGGTCGGATTCCCGCGCTTTTCTCGACCTGTTTCGCTCCGCTGATGTGTCGCGTGGTCGGAACGGGAGAGAGGGGATAGGAATCGCGGTCGGGCTCCTGCGCGGCTCGACAATGACTCCCCCACTCCGTCGATACGCGGCCTTGCCGTCGTGACGGAAGGTGTGGGAGAGAGATTACTCTCAGCACTTACAATGACTCGCTTGCTTCGTCGATACACGGCCGTGCCGTCGTGACGAAGAGGTGGGAGAGAGGTTACTCTCCGCCTCTTACGCTCCCTTTCCTTAAGTCTCCCGTTCGGGATTCACGATGCGTGGCTGGTTGATACATCAACCCTCTCTCTCTTGTTTCTGTGACTCCCATCGACGTTCTATAATTTAATTCGACGTTTTTCATTTGTAGATCTACTCGGATCGAAGCGGAAATTTGCACAATGGACCGGATTGCCATTCAGGAGACCTTATCCGATTCAATCATTAATTTCCGAGAAGACTTCTTACGAAGAAATCCTTATAGCGCAAACCGAGTGTCTGCGGGAGATGTGGGCGCAGTTCCAGAAGAGCCATAAAAGAATCATTAAAAAATACAACACTACCAATTGTGATTACTTGAGATTCAATGTACGTTCCACAACTCAATACGAATACAATTTAGCACTCGGTTTTGCTATGACGAACAGTTAAAACTGACAACCCCACCTCATCGTCATCTACAGGCACTTCTTCAAATTCGCAAACACATCTTCCAAAGATCAACCTTCCCCGCTTTTCGGATTGCCACGATGATTGGGAATCGTTCCGGAATTTATTTCACTCACTCGTTCATCGAGAGACCTCACTCTCAGGAGTACAAAAAATGCATTTTCTGAAAACTGTAGTTGATGGCGAAGCCAAGGAGGCTCTAAGCAGGATTCCAATTACCGAGAACAATTATGAAATTGCATGGAACCTTCTTTTGCAAAGACACGACAACAAGCGTCTCTTTCTAACTCGGCATTTGGATGCCCTGATCACCATTACACCCATATCCAAAAAAGACTCAAATAAGCTTCAAAATTTGTTGGACGAAGTGTCCTCCCGACGAGATTCTTTAGCTAACTTAGGAAGACCCATTCAGCACTAGGATGACCTGTCTGTATTTGTCATAGCCCGCGCCATGGATCCGGGAACACGCAAGGATTGGGAAAAATCAACCTCTGATCAGCACGATTTTCCAAAATTTAAAGAGATATCGCCTTTTTTTACAAGGACGGATAAGAGCCCTCAAATCGAGTGAGATCATGAGAGGGGGTTTCACAAGGAACGCAACTCAGCGTCCCTCAACTGTGACGAAGCACCAATCTGCTCCAACGGTCCGAGCATACAGCACCGCTGTAGAAAGACCACCCATGAAGTGTCCCACTTGCAAGGAATTGCACCATCCGACCCGATGCCTAACCTTTCCGAAATTGAGTATATCTCGGCGCCGTAAACAGATCCGTGATCCTGGACGTTGGTTTAACTACTTCAAGTGGGGTCACATGGCCTCCACCTGTACTTCTAACGAAACTTGTAGAGAGTGCAAAGCAAAACACCACACCATGGTGCACCTAACGCCAAAGAGATCCACACCAGAACCCAACAGCAGTCGATAACTCAAACGCGCAAGAGCACAACTGCTGCTGAATCCGAACAGACTAACCAATCCATAACACTATACACTATACACTGTACACTCCATGACTAACACAGTTAGCCACCGCGAGGATTACCATATTATGCGCTGACTACCAGGTAAACATTCGAGGCCTTCTCAAATCTGGTTCAGAAGCCAGTTTTATCTCTCAATCCCTGGCGCAACGAATAGGAGCATTTTACCACGAGGTAGAGATTAATATAAAGGCTATCGGAGGACATATGGTAGATCGTTCCGGGAGAAAGGCCTCCTTTCACATCATCACGCGGGAAGGAAAGTTCAACATGACTACGCATGTCATACCTCATCTCGGGATCGAAGTTCCCAATCAAAGCATAAGGAATATCGGATGGCCTGATTTATGGCATCTCGACTTGGCAGACCCGGATTTCAACAAACGCAAACCAGTGGAATTATTAATAGGAGCTAACGCTTATGGCTCTTTATTACGTGAAGGCCTCAAACGCAACCCTGAAGGAACTCTTACGTCCCAAAGAACCGCATTAGGATGGGTAGTGACAGGGAACACTGACAATCCGCATGCGAGAGCCGGTCAACTCCAAACACGAAATTTTATCACGAATCCCAGATTCGATCAGAACCTCTCGAATGAAATGTTAAACAAATTCTGGGAACTTGAGGGATTTTCCCAAGACCCTCCACCCTCGAAGGACGATAATGAATGCGAGCGCTTTTTCAGTGAGGGACTCCGACGTCAGACCGACGAAAGGTATGTCGTGCGACTTCCACTTAAATCACATCTAGTCAACACTCTTGGTAACTCTATGAAGCGAGCCCAAAATCAAATGAAGCGCTTGCGTCAATGACTATCGGAGGATCGATCATTTTATAATGAGTATTCTAAATTTATGCTCGATTATGAGCCAGCTGGGCACATGGCTCGGATCTCGGACAACCAGACTAATGATTCACGGCATCCAACATCCTACCTCCCACACCACTGAGTGTGGCAACGAGCGGACGATAATAAGAAGCTGAGGGTAGTTTTTAACGCTTCGGCTCGATCGACCTCAGGGGCCTCGCTGAACGATATTCTACTCACGGGACCTTCTCTACAGCTCGATCTCATGTCTATTATTATAAGATGGAGACTTCACGCTTTCGCATTCTGCACAGATATTGAGCAAATGTACCGCCAAATTCGAATTGCCGACCAAGATGCAAGTCTACAACGCATCATTTGGCAGTCCAAAAATGACAACTCTGAGCAACACTATCAGCTTCTCACGGTCACTTATGGACTATGCTGTGCACCCTTTCTGGCTTTAAGGACACGACGTCAATTGGCGGACGATGAAGGAGACCGCTTCCCGACTGCTCAGAGGGCATTGAATTCTGACACTTATGTGGATAATGTGATAATGGGAGCGGGTAGTATTAGCTCCGCCATTGCTCTTCGAGTTCGCCATTACCCCCTCGCAAGTGAAGATAATGCACGGAGTTTGGGAGTTGATAGGACGAAACTATGAACACACTAAACCCACATGTCCCTCTTCGCACCAACGCCAGTCTGGAACTGTTATTCACATTATTTCAGAACGATTGGCTGTTCTTACGTGTCCAAAAAACACAATCACATATTTAATCTTTTATTCATTATCAAAGCACAATCATTCAAATATTCAAACATCCATCTGCATTTTTATTCTGAAACACATTCATAACGTAATTAGGGATCAACCGCCAGTTCTCTTCGTTTATCAACATCAGTCTCGTCATATTTTCCGGTGTGATCGTGGCTTCAAAATGTATATGTTAGATTCCAACTTCGCAGATCTGCTCAATGCTCAGATATGAAAAACGGGTGCTCTTCATCGTCGTAGGTCCAGCCACAGTACTTGCATTCAGAAAAAGTAAGCCTGCCCATCTTGCTCATGTTCATGTTTCCATGTCCAGATAAGAATTGGGTTATAAAGAAATCTACACACCGTGGTTCTTCTTGTACCCATAGCAGTTCATTCTGTAATTCAATAATAACGACTTCCACAGATTCGTTTATCTCAGTTATATCAATGGTATTTATGCGACTATCATTCTATTGGACATTTGTCATTTTAGCTAGATTGTTGCATATATTGAGCAGCTGTTCATACAGTTTGCTTTCCGCCACTAGACGATCCTCCGATACTTTGTGCAAGGTTTCCTGTTTGTATAATCACGTCAGCCAGGTTGCCCACCGGTAAGAAAAAGAAGCTAGGAACATCCCTTGACTCGTCTGAATCTGTCTGAAGCGCAGACAGCACTTTATTGGTAGTAAAAAATATGTGTACAAGTCAATTTTTTTGGTAACCTTCTCCCCCATAAGTATGTGTTTATCTGTAATGGTCAGACAGTAACCAAGTAGCAAGGTCAACGACTCGTCCTGAACCTCCACAATGTCTTCACTCCAGTCCGGTGATTATAATTTAGTAGTTTCTTCTATATACACAGAGCCTTTTTATTAAAGTTTTAATAATTTTTACGTAAGTCATTAAACTTATAATATAGTAAATTATTTTACAAATTAATTTTTAAACATTGATTTATAAAAATGTTTGCGACAAATTTCTTCAATTTGTAACGTTGTCATTTTACTTTCTTTAAAAGCTGTAAATTAAAATATTCTCAATATTCAATGATTAAATTGAGAAGGAATCTTGACTTGACAGTGCTGGAAGTTGTGGTCGACATTTGTAGAATAAGCTTCTTATCCTAGGTTAACATCTTTTCCCTGAAAAGGCTGCATCTGAAATTAGAGAAATATGTTAATATACTATAAAAATATAAACAAAGAAAGAGTGTAAAGTGAGTGTAGAGTAAAAAAGAGTAAATAACGAAAGAAAGAGGAAAAAAAAAGTTGATATTATTATTATTGGTATAATAATTTTTATTACTTTTATCATACATAAAGTAAACAAATTAAAGTAAAATATACGTGTTGCTGTAATAATGATTTAAATACTTTCTATAGTGAAATACATAATTATATAAGAAGAAATTTAGAATATAGATGAAAAAATTTAGGTTTAAAAAATAAAATATTTTCGGACATATTTTGTAAATAATAAATAACATAAAAGAATTTTTAATTCAGTTATTATATCTAAGTGGACAAAAGATAATATCAATAAATAGTAATATAAAAACTAGTTTTTGAGCAGTAATTGAAATTTGTCCGTACTTTGAAAATTTGACAATACACTCGAAGACGTTAAATAAAATACAAATTAATTAATTTGAATTTTCAGTCAATTTGGATTATACCGGCATAAATTAACATTCTAAATTAAAAAATACAAGTTTAATCAATTTTAAACAATTTTCGTATGTAATTATGTGAAAAATACATACTTGTAATGAACAATGCATAACTATAAGCAAAATCATAATTGATATTAATTATGAACAATATTTAATAAGATAGAATATTAAATTTATTCAGTTACTCAGTAAGATTTAGCATTTAAGTAACAATACTTACGTAGTTTGATTTTGTCTCGTTTTTCTACATCGAATGAAAAAAAGGTTAATATCGATGAAATAGAAGCCCAGATATTGCTAAATAAAGTACGCCCTCCGATTTCGAAAGCGTAATTTCGAGTTTCGCAACTTATCCTCTCCCCAACATTTTTACTGCTTAGATGAAGAGCTTGATAATTTTTATTAATTTTTCCTGCAGTTTTTGTCACACTAGCGATTATTACAAAAACTCCTACTAAAAATACTTGGCAAAATCTATTAAAATCAATTTTTTTTATTGTTACATTATGCATAGCTTTATAGCAAATACGAGCTATCTTTGATGAAACCTTATTTCACTTCAAGCGCATTTGCAAGACCTTCTTGATAATGCTTAAATGTTTTTCCAGCACGTGACACCGCTTCGTAAAATTTTTTGTTTATATAGCAAGACATTTTTACTTTTTTTAAAAGAGCTTTAAAAGTTATTAGAAAAAATGAAATTATATAATAGAATGATTATATCCTATCTACCCGCGTAAAAATATAAACTATTGCCACTATATTGCAGAGCAATGGGCAATAGTTATTGCAAACATATTGCCAATATGTTGCCGCGACAATTGGCAATGTATTGCCAACATATCGCCAAACAGCATCCTCCCATATCTTTGCCAAATATTGGCAATAGTTACTATTTTATCATTTGTAAACTATTGCCAATATGTTGGCCATACCTCATAAATTTAAAAAAAAATAAAAAAAAATATTATCCAGCCGCGGGATTTGAACCTTCGATCTTTAGATCCGAATGCTGGCTCTTTACCACTGAGCCATTTTGCTATTTTGTTATTAAGAGTTAATTTCAGGCTATAAAGAACAGTTGAAAGTGTGGTTAAAAAATTTCTAAGTCCAAAATTTTATGAATTCAACTGTTCTTTATATTCTGAAATTAACTCTTAATAACAAAATAGCAAAATGGCTCAGTGGTAAAGAGCCAGCATTCGGATTTAAAGATCGAAGGTTCAAATCCCGCGGCTGGATAATATTTTTTTTTTATTTTTTTTTTAAATTTATGAGGTATGGCCAACATATTGCCAATAGTTTACAAATGATAAAATAGTAACTATTGCCAATATTTGGCAAAGATATTGGAGAATGCTGTTTGGCGGTATGTTGGCAATACATTGCCACTTGTCGCGGCAACATATTGGCAATATGTATGCAATAACTATTGCCCATTGTTCTGCAATATAGTGGCAATAGTTTATATTTTTACGCGGGTAGTTCTCAATATGACCATGTAGTAACACCTCGGTCTGTAAGATGTCACAACCTTTAATGGAAATGAAAAATTTAAGGAAAGAGCAGCTGCTGTCGCTTGATTCTCACCGTTTCCTATTCTTCATACCGCTTTGTTGTACACGAGCGTTTAGATCTGCAGCGGAACGTCCCGAATTTTTCGCTTTCTCAGAAGAGCTTTAAATAAATATCAACTGTACTATTTTGATACGAATAACGTTATCAAAGAGACAAGCTAGACCTGGAGTATACAAGAAATAGATCGAGCATCAAGCAAAGTTTGCAAGGATGCAGGAAGGGCTAGAGGAGATGCAGAAATGTCAAACCCAGACCAGTCGTCTTCGTGTGATAAGGAGAACGAGGACAATAAATATAATCAAATGCGCCTCTAAGGCGAGACATACCGACTCGGTTCCTTTCTTCCTCGACCTCTTCCCCACCGTACCGTTTAAGGGGATGCCATACCTGAATTAAATCCTACTATGCCGACACCTGTATATTACACGCACTATTTCTCCTATTACTATTATTTAATACAATGACAACCTATAAACAAAGTGGAGGCATATTTGTAATACATATATTAAATAAATTATGAGTACAAAAGTTTAATTTGCGTTAAAATGTGCTTATAATTTGAAAAATACGATCTCAAACATAACCTCTCTTAGTTAACAGGCAACAACGATTTAATTGAATTTTATAGAAACTGGATAGATTTCTAACAAATACAGTGCAGACGCATAATTTCACAATATTGGTAAATGTTGGAACACTAAAAAAAATATATTCAAAAGTAAAGGATTTAGTTCGTGGGAGGCCGATATTATTATATTCATATACATATTGCCGAACGATAAAATTTTGTATCATATAACTCGCGACACGGTCTAACACGACGCACTCTGGCTGGTGGTTTTTCCCACCACCAGAGGGAGACGACTATCTCTCTACACTCGTTGGAGAGATCGTCGTCTCTTTTCTATATATATAGCCGCAGAACATTTTGCTGGCGTCGCAGATCATCTTGCAACAGGCGTCTAAGATAGAATCTCCAGTTCCTTACTGAGGAGTCCAAGCTGGAGATCGAGGACGAAACGCCTTTAATTATTTTGAGAAGGCCGTGCTCTGGGAAATTCCACCAACCATAGTGGACACTGAGTACAATGTGCCTGCTTTATTCAAAAGTAAAGGATTTAGTTCGTGAGAGGCCGATATTATTATATTCACTAAAAAAAATAGTCAAAAGTGCACGACGAAGAAATAAATAGAAAAATACGATTGGTACAAAGACGTTGGGACGCTGGTACTACAAATTTACGATGAAAATAAATACAGATTGCCATTACGAGCATCAATAAACGAAGTAGAGGCAATATTTTACATCATCTAAGATTAATTTTTCAGTAAAAACTAGAAGGATAATTAATCGATTAAAAAATTAAACGAAAAATAAAAACGATATACATTGCTTCTAAAAATGTGTAATTTAGCAGACGCAAAGGTAAGAAAAAGTTTGGCTACGTAGTTTGAAAAAGCATCAATAGGTGGCGACGTTAAAGATTTCCAACAAATTAAAGGTTGTCAAAGTTCGTTTACACTTATTCATAAATATTGTAGCTTAGGATTAATATTTTTAAATGGTACAAATTCAGAAAATTCTCATTTCATAAATTAACATTCGCACCTTACACAGGATAGCGATATACGCAATCTTGGCGAAATAGACGACGGATTCGATAGGAAGTGCGTGCACCGATTCGAGCCGTCTGCCGCACGCACCTTCTACTTTCAAATATATTGTAATATGCAGACACTCAATCTTGGGTGCATTATTTGTTTAATTACAATTATTTAATTAATGTCTGCTTGAAATGGAGGTTGAGACATATTACTTATAAATATTTGTAGTTTATAACAAATACAAAATTTCAATTTATGTTAAAATATCGATATTATTTGAAAAATACAAGTGGAAACATAACCTCTCTTAGTCTAAAGCGAAGAATTCTATAGGAGGTGCGTGCATCGATTCGAGTCGTCTGCCACACGCACCTTCTACTTTCAAATACACAGTAATATGCAGACACTGAATCTTGGGTGTATTATTTAATTAATTACAATTATTTAAATTATTGTCAGCTTGAAAAAAGAGTAGAGGCATATTATTGATAAATATTTGTAGTTTATAACAAATACAAAATTTCAATTTATGTTAAAATATCGATATTATTTGAAAAATACAAGTGGAAACATAACCTCTCTCAGTCTAAAGCGACGGATTCTATAGGAGGTGCGTGCATCGATTCGAGCCGTCTGCCGCACGCATCTCCTACTTTCAAATACACAGTAATATGCATTTACTGAATCTTGGGTGTATTATTTAATTAATTACAGTTATTTAAATTATTGTCAGCTTGAAAACAGAGTAGAGGCATATTATTAATAAATATTTAAAGTTTATAGCAAATACGAAATTTCAATTTATGTTAACATATCGATATTATTTGAAAAATACGTATGGAAGCATAACCTCTCTCAGTCTAAAGCGACGGATTCTGTAGGAGGTGCTTGCACCGATTCGAGCCGTCTTCCGCATGCACCTCCTACTTTCAAATACATTGTAATATGCAGACACTCAATCTTGGGTGCATTATTTAATTAATTACAATTATTTAAATTTTGTTTGTTTGAAATTGGGGTAGAGATATATTATTCATTAACAATTTAAGTGTATAACATGTACGTAATTCGAAATTGAGTTAAAATATCGTTAAAATTTCAAAATTATTATTAATTCATAACTGTTCTCAGTCTACAACGTCGGATTCAATATGAGATGCGTGTACCGATTCGGCCGACTGTATTTCCGTGCAAGTATAATCATTTGCACGCTTAGGGCAAGGAAGCTAGTCGACCAGACGTGACGAGAAAATCTACTAGTCTTGTAGATCCTACAGAGATGTATTAGCGTATTCTTAATAATTTTTTTTTTTTTTTAACTTGTAACATTTAGGCTGTCATTGCACAAGAGCGATATAATAAATACTATGTTTGACTAGTTCCAGAGAATTAAATATTTTATTTATAACAATAATAGCCTTTGATAATTCTTGTGTAAATAAAAAAATCCTCGCGCTTAGAATCTACGAAGCTATTCGATCAGACGGGACGTGAAATTCGACTAGCTTCCTAGATCCTTATATATATATATAAAGATCTAGGAAACTAGTCGTATTTTACGTTCCATATGGTCGCCTATCTTCCTAGCCTCTGAGCGCGCGAATGGTTTTACTTGTACGGAAATACAGACGTTTCGAATCGTTGCACGCAACTTCTATAGAGTCAGTTGCTGTAGAGTAAGAGAGTACATCTTAAAATACGTACTTTTCAAATTTTAACGATATTTTGACACCATTTCAATTTTGTACTTGTTATACACTTAAAATGTTTATTAATAATACGCTAAATATGTTTATTAAAAAAATGTTTATTAATTATGATATGAAATATTTGTAATTCAACAATTAATGCAAATAAGATTCAGTGTCTGCAAATTACAATGTATTTGAAAGTAGGAGGTGCGTGCGGCAGACGACTCGAATCGGTGCACACACCTCCTACAGAATCCGTCGCTTTAGAATGAAAGATGTTATGTTCCATTCGTATTTTTCAAATTATATCGATATTTTAACATGAATTAAAATTTTGTAATTGTTATATACTAAAAATATTTATTAATAATATGCCTCGACCACCATTTCAAGCTGACATTATTTTAAATTATTGTAATTAATTAAATAATGCACCCAAGATTGAGTGTCTGCATATTACAATGTATTTGAAAGTAGGAGGTGCGTGCGGCAGACCGCTCGAGTCGGTGCACGCACCTCCTATAGAATCCGTCGCTTTAGACTGAGAGAGGTTATGTTTGCATTCGTATTTTTCAAATTATATCGATATTTTAATATAAATTGAATTTTTTTATTTGTTATAAACTACAAATATTTATAAGTAATATGTCTCAACCTCCATTTCAAGCAGACATTAATTAAATAATTGTAATTAAACAAATAATGCACCCAAGAATGAGTGTCTGCATATTACAATATATTTGAAAGTAGAAGATGCGTGCGGAAGACGGCTCGAATCGGTGCACGCACCTCCCATAGAATCCATCGCTGTAGACTGAGGGAGCTTATGATTGAATTCATATTTTTCAAATTTTTAGAATATATATATACACTCGTCAATAGGGGTTTATGAATTTGGGTTGGGGGTGGGCGGTTTTTGGAGCTCGGGCTCCATAATCTAAGCCTCTCTTTTGCACATAGATAATACACATCTTCCCTCTCTGTCTTGGGCGTCATAAACCTTTACTAATAAATCTATATATTTAATAGAGTAAAATTAACTCTAAGGTAGAGCTTAATTAAATCTAAGATAGAATATTAGAGCTCTTTCTTATTTTCGATACATTCGACGGTTTTAAAAATGTAAAAACTAAAGAAAACTGCATATGTTCACATCATATGAAAATTTTATATCTAAATTGAGGAATTTTTTCTGAATTTCCCCTTCTACTTTAAATAATTATAAATAAACAATTTAACCGTTATTTAACGCAAAATCTATTATGTTTCACTATATAACATTATATATGTCACTTTCGTTGCTAATTATGTCTAGAAATTACCCTTCTGAGTTAGAATTTGTAATCTTAAGTTGAATGTTACATAAACTACATATCAATATTCAAATTGAAAAAACTGCAAGATCGTGCGAATTGATTTTTTTTATCAAAAAGGCTAAAAAAAGCTTAAAGCAATTCCTTTCAAATGTATCGAAGGTTCTAAATGGCCTTTAATTCTGCAAAAGGGTATGATAATTTAAAGATTTATTAAATCTAAAATATTTAATCTTCTGTAACTAATCAACCGTAGTATTTATTAAATCGCACCTGTGCATTGACAGCCACATTGTTATAAGTTGAAATAAATAAATAATTTATCCAGGCTGCGCTAATACACTTCTTGAGGACCTACAAGGCTAGTCGATTTTCACGTCACGTCTGGTCAACTAGCTTCGCAGGCTCTGAGTTTCGTAGGCTCTGAGCGTCATATATATATATATATATGTTTCTTTTTTTACTTTTTATGCGAAGCTAGTGAGGTTGTCGTAAATTTTTATATATATTTAATTATTAGTTCACATGTTAATATAATATTAATCTTGTCTTATATTTCCCTTTATCGTCAGTATTTAGCTCGTGCCTTGAATGATAACCCGTGTGAATATAACAATATTATGTATTCCAATATTCTTCCCTATGGTTTATAATTCAAGATACGAGATTAAATTTGACGTTAACATTTTGGCCATTTCAGCGATAAAAGAATACAATAATTGTGTCTAAATAGTCATGTTTTCGAATAAACGCGTATTTTAATTCAACAGTTATACATATATGTAAATATGCAGTATGGTTTGGTAAGGTCTGGATTCAAAGTAATCGTTCACTAACTGAGAGTAGGAGAGTGTATCCCATGTGCCAATCTGTGTACGTACTTCCTAGCGGAGTCTATCGTTTGCTCGCATATGTACAAGTCGCCAACATTACGTATCTCGTAATGTACTTGGGCTTCCTACTTTAAATGTATTTAAATACATTGCGTTAAACCATCTACAATATCAATCAATACAGTACAGTGGAATTTATAGATTAATTATTATACTTATGAAATTTAGAATGTAATTTTTATTTAACAAGAATATAAAATGACGTAATACAATAATTTTCGACAATTATTGGTTAAAGATGAACAAGAAACATAATTAAAATAAATATGAATATATAATTAACAATTCAAAATACGTATCTAAAAGTGTATATTATTCTACAAAATGTAGAAAGCAAAATCTAAAATCTAAAACCTAATTAAATTAGGTAATATGCTTAAACTATATGCATACATGTATAAACTATGTATAAAAATCTGAGAATGTTAAAATTTCCTTGCACGAAATTTTCATAAAACCATTATTTTTATATGTATAGGCGATTCTTTGTCAAATCTATATCGAGACAAAATATTTTTGGTTTTCTGTAACATTTGAGAATGCCTTTTCCTACATGTTTTGGATATAGTAGTCTAATTTTTTAATTACCAACCATGGTAATTAATGAGCCGCGGTGGCTCATGGGTAGAGCTCCCGACTCTCACACCGAGGGTCGTGGGTTCGATCCCAGACGTGTACCTCTGAAAATTTTTTCATGTGCATTTTTCGAACACCGCGACTCAGTGGCTCGGCGTGTCACTATAATGTGACGCCAGTTCAGGTGCGCGTGCGTTTCGTGCATTTGTCAGTGCATGAGAGGCATGGGCATCTGAACTATAGGGAAGGTTAGGGACGCGAAGATGTAAAGAGGATCGCGGTGGTTCCATCGGGAGGACAGGAAACTGTAATTATTAGACTAATTACAGTGACCGATGATATCTTCCGATGGACACAAACACCACTGTTTCAACTACATGTGCTTTGTTTACAGACACACCGTTCACCTCCGTCGCTGATTAGCCCTGGCAGCATAAATAAAGCGACGTTAAATAACATAAAAAAAAAAAAAAAACCATGGTAATTTGTACATTATTTTTCTTAACTGTTAACATTTTATAACTCAAAATTAACTAATTCAATAGAAATACAGAAAAGTCCTTTTTTCTGCAAATTACATGAAGTTTAAAAAAATGACTAAGATCATTGAGTGTACGATAAATATGCAAAATAAAGAAATAATTAAAATTGTAAATAAGTGATTTTGCTCCGAGCTTGTTAGACACTAACATGACGGTTCTCTCTAGAAGATGTGTGCACAGCTCGACTTGACGAGCACACGCACTTCCTACACTCGGTAAACGGACAGCGATGACCTAGAGCTATTTATCTGGGTATATAAAATTAATAATGGGTTTATTAAAAAACCTTAATTTTTCATAGATTTTAAAACATTTAATAATGATTTATATTTATAAAAATGCGTAATCATATATAAATTGTGACAAGGTACTTTGTACCTGTCACTGTGTTAAGGGGGTCTCATACTCAATTTTCACCGACCGAGCCAATAGAGTGATAGTATGGTTAAAAATACTTCAATCTAGATAAATATAAAGAATTTCGACAAACTAGAAGATAGGTGCCCTTTCTTTTGTAGTTATGTATCACTGTGCAAAGTTTCTATTTATTATATTGAGGCATTGAAGAGAAAACCTTGTATAAAAAACACTATCTACGGCGTCCACATAATGAAATTTTCGTACAAGGTTTTCTCTTACACGTATTAATAAAATGACTTGAAACTTTGTATAGAAGTAAATAATTATTTAATAAAGGGCATCTAACTGTTTGTTTTGCATAGTTTTATAAAACTAAAAGTAGTTTTATTATCATTATTAAAAGAATATTTTACGCTAGATGGCAGTACCCACGGATCATAGCAAGCTAGAATATGCTTTCGCCGCCGCCACTATCGACATCACGCAAAATAATTTGATTTGACTCCTATAAAATTTTTTAATACGTGTCATACTGATACTCATATTATGACTAGTTGAATTTTCGACATGGCAAATTCAACCGTACTACGTATTTATCATAGATTCAATGTAAAAGGAAACGTACTGCTGCAAGAATCCGGCATATATATCGATCAACCGAAGGGAGCGGATCAAAAATCGACTTGCGAGCCGTGCTCCGCTCCCTTGGGTTCTGCTATCGTTGGTCTTGAGTGTAATGTCGTATTTTTTCAGTATGTAAAAAAAATAAATACGTATAATTGAAATACGTACAAATTCCGTAAACCAAATATACGTAACATTTATTATATATGTATATATCGAAATATGGATTATAATAGATAATAGAAAATGCGTATAAGTGAAATACGTTATTTTTTAATTTTTATATTGGAAAAAAATAGTCACACTATTTTTATTACGATGCTCTGGACATCAATGGCGCCATCTACGATCACTTCGATTACGAGTTGCCATAGATGGCGCTCTTGATGATAGTTATCATCTCTTACATATAACCAGCATTACCGGCGGTCAGAACGGTAAAATCGCAGAATTGAGTATGAGACCCTCTTAAGCGACCGAGTTTCAACCTAAACTACTCTATCTACCCTCACAATACTAAGCACATGTTTTACCTACATTCAAACATACCTGACCGCGTCCCAGCCATCCCATGAACCCAACACTAACCCCACTAGCACACAAGCAGCACAGCAACATGATGACTGGTATATGATGAACCTGGTCTGACATCGTAACTCTCTAGGAAGGTACATCAATGATCAGAAGAGGCATCTCATAACATTGTAATGCCTCCAGGAGACGTACCAGTAATCAGTAGAATTATCTAACAGCACATCTTCAGCAACATGGAAAACCAATATGGAACTCCCAGCAGCACTGAACAACAGCATAGAATTGTCTTAATTAGAAGGACACAAGGAAGCATGTAGCAGTATAAACGTACTGGCAGTTACATGTAAGGAAAGGATTGGCAGGTGGGGTTATGGTAATCATAGCATAACCATAACCCTCGTATACTAGATATTATAATACATTAAACACTCCCTCAAGAGTTAGTTATTACCTTTAGAAGCAGCATGTAATCCTTGCATCAATTGTACAATCCCGACACTCTGCAGCAACTGGTCCGACGCGTAACAGCTGATCGAGCGCCATGAGAGCGATAGAGAGCGAAGATCCGATATCGGCCGTCTCTTAAACCTATAACAAAGAGGAACTAATTAGCCGATAAGCAAGATAATCCAGAAAGATGAATAATTGTTACCTCGAGCATAGCATCACCAGAAACAGCGTTCACCTCGCATCAAGCAGCAGCCACCACGGAAAGCTGTCCTCGTCGTATATATGTCGTATACGTCGCATAGCCGAGAGCACTCAGTGTAAGATGCGCGCAGACGACGGCGGCCGATGGACGACTCGATGCGAGAAGCTGCGCGCGCACGTCGGGCCCGACCAGCGAAGCAGCGAACGAGCCAAAACTCGAGAGAGCTCTTCGGTACTTCATCGCGACACATTGACAACACTAGCTTGTGCATGTGTGTGTGAGGAAAGCAACATTTTGAGCGGCAACCCAGGCGACGATTTCCATACCGACAAGATTGGTGCACGCCTTTGCAGCAGGTGAACTGTATTACGTCTTTTGTAAGTGTGCTTCCCATATCTCCCCCTTCGCAACCTTTTCCCGCGCAACTAACCGCCGCAGCTCGTACGCAGCCAAGCATTCGTATTCTAAATTCACCGCGATTATATGCGGCTGGCGCCTAAATCCCTTTATCTATTATTATAATAAATTATTACTTTTGTTATCGATCGTTTATTTCGCCTTTGTCACCACGCTCTAATCCCCAGCGTGACCGTTACAAAATGTATATAGTAAACAATTTTGCATGAATAGTCATATCTCGACTGAGCTTGTTAGGAACTAGCAGACGACGGTTCCCTCTAGAAGGTGCGTGCACAGTTTGGCTCGACGATCACACACACCTCCTACACTTGGCAAACGGACTACGATTTCAAGTTGCACTTCTATTAGGTTATGTTAGGTTATGATATTACCATGTATTATATATTGTCAGTTATGCAACTGTATTATAATAAATATAAATTTTGTAATCAATATATATAGGATAAATAAAACATATTTGCAATTGTATTCAACGGCCTTTTCCACGGCCTATTCACCAATAACTGTTTTGCTCAGTGCTTAATTTAATAATGGTTAAAAACATTGAATTAAACATACTAATTAGTTGAGATAATTGTAGACATTGTGGGGAAATAAATAGTTTATTAATATTAGAAGATATTGAAGATTTGAACAATTGAAACTCTATTTTAAACTATACAAAGTATATATGGGTTAAAACGATGGCAACGAAAATTGAACTTTAGTTACAATCTATTATAAATAAAAATTTACAATTGAATTTCAATGCAAATGAAAGTGTAAATTGAAAAATACACTACCGACTGACATTTCGTTACCATGACGTGTACGTGCAGTACACGTAACAATAAAGTGTACGTCTAGTACACGTTGTGACGTGGTATTCGCGTGCCCCGGGTAAAATTAATTAATATATATAATTAAAAACCGTTGGGCCGCGTTGCCCAATACCGCGCACACAATTATTTAATTTATCGCGAACTGCGGGCTGTCGCCAGGAACACGAGTTTGCTGGGACGATCGGTATGGAGGATTCGGGCAATCCTCCTTGCCTCGACACGATATAAATTAATATTAACGAATGTCGGCGGGAACGGGAAGAAATAAAATAAACACTCAATTAATTAAAATAATAAGTATAAAACGTTTATTTTAAATATTTAACAAGATGGCCATCCAGGCCGTGTGCCGCAACAATGTTTTTCGCGCGGGCGGAAGAATCGGGAGCCAACCGGATCGAGATCCTCGCCTGCGGTTGACTCCTTCTTGATCTCCGCTATTCGGGTACCGGCGTACCCGAACACACTCCCGATGTACACACACACATACACTCGGGTAAGGGGGGGAAACGCACGGTAATATAAGAGGACTTACCGGGGTGCGCCCCGTGGATGGCCCAGCCGATCCTTGTCCCTGTGTCCTCCTGGGCAACGGAGGACCGACGTCGGCTGCGGTGTCCAAAAGGCGGCCTTGTGCCGCGGCGAGTGTCTCGCGAACCGCGTTAACACTCACACACTCACTCCCGTCCTTTTGCGTACACCAATCCACTCGCGGCTCACCTCGCGAGGATGTTCCGGGTACCCGATGGCTTTATTACGCCTCACGCGCCTTATTAGCCAGAAAAACTCTCGATCGGTCCGGATTTATTTCGTCCGCCTCGAGCGGCGGATCGGGACATACTAACTAGGTATCTCCTAATTTTCGAAAAAGGGATGAGAGTGGGGAACACACACACACTCGCGCTCTCATCCCTACGTACCATTGCGCGCGTAATTGTACACTTTGATCGACGTAAACAAATGTCGTCGGTTGGCCTTGACATACCAAAGGCTCCGACGACTTACATTTAACAGGATTTTAAATGCCTTGTTCGCCGCGAAAAGATTGTGTGACGATTTCCGTCACAACGTTATCATAAAGTGTACGTACAGTACACGGTACCAAATAAAGTGTGTACGTGCAGTACATGTTTCATAAAGTGTGTACGTACAGTACACGTTTCATAAAGTGTGTACGTACAGTACACGTTTCATAAAGTGTGTACGTACAGTACACGGTACCATATAAAGTGTGTACGTACAGTACACAATACCATATAAAGTGTGTACGTACAGTACACGGTACCATATAAAGTGTGTACGTACAGTACACGGTACCATATAAAGTGTGTACGTACAGTAAATTGTGACATGGTACTTTGTACATGTCAATGTGGCATTCAACCTAAGCTATCCTACGTACCTTCACAATACTAAGCACACATTTTAACTACACTATAACCTATACATAAGCGCACTCCAGCCATTCCATGAACCCAACACTATCACTAGCACACGAGCAGCATATTATTATAAGAAACACGAAATTTTTTTTAAATTTTAAATGGGAATTACGATGTTAATTTTTGTGAATTGTTTGTCTTTCTTTAAATTATCATAACTTTTTACAGAATTGAAGGCCCCAAAAATGCTACAGATCATTTGAAAGGTATTGCTCCAAGCTTTCTTCTAGATTTTTGGATAAAAAATCAATTGTGGCGCACTTACACTTTTATTAAGTTGAATATTGACATGTAATTTATGTAACATTGACCTTGAGATTAGAAATTCTAACCCAGAAGAATAAATTCTAGACATAATTAGCAACGAATGTTACGTATAATGTTCTGTAATAAAAGTTGATAGAATTTGAGTTAAATATCGGTGAACCCAGCTGGTGTTGAAAAATACTTGTAACTCGAACCATATACCTCCACTTACCATGCGATCATTTGCCTCTATTCTATGCAACACTTGTCTGTTATCGCCTTCATCTCCTTCTTTCTCCTTTCCTGCTTTAACAGCCAAAGGAGTGCAAAGCGCAGTTCTCAGGTCCTGCTTTAGAGCAGTGGGAATTTCGAACAAAATGTTTAAATTACTAGAAGTTCAATTCACCCTTCCTCTTATTGACTTATTTAATAACATGCTTTCTACTGGATACTTTCCTGAATGCTGGAAGAGGGTGGTTCTGTTTCCACTGGCGAAGTCGAGCAGGATAGGGACATGCTTCGATACAAGGCCGATTGCCAAACTGTGTGAGCTTTCCAAGGTACTAGAACGGTTAGTGCATGAACAGCTTTTTCATTATCTGAAAAGCAACCACATTCTGATTGATAGACAAGCGGGCTTCCGGAGGGGGCGCAGGACCCAGACGACTCTTTTAGGGGTTTTCGATGATACTAGAAGGGCCATCGATTTTCAGATGGTCACAATTCTAGTCCTGTTTGACTTCTCCAAGGCCTTTGATACAGTGCCGCACGATCAACTCATTTTTAAGCTGAGTGGTATCGATTTTTCGGATACTGTGCTGAACTGGTTTTATCGGTGTGTGGGCCGTAAACAAATTGTTACAAATGAGATTGGTGAACTGTCAGATTGGCTCGGTGTTAATATAGAAGTGCCTTAGAGCAGTGTTCTTGGTCCGATTCTGTTCTTGATTTTTATAAATGATCTGCCTAGGGTATTAAAATTTAGTAACTATATGTTGTTTGCAGACGATGCTCAGATTTATTACTCGGCGGATATTAAAACGGGAGTACAGCACGTATCCCAATTCCCAGGATACAAATGTCATCGCAGCATGGGCCGAAAAGAATAGTTGAATGTGTAAAAGACCAAAGTTACGATTTATCTTGAATACTAATCTTGGACAGTCAGACCTTTGTCTCACGTATCGACCTGAACACTGCTTCGAAAGTTAGACTATATAACGATTATTTGAACTAAGAAAATGAGGTTAAATCACTCGGAATTATGATCTCTCCTACTCTGGACTGATCGAGACAAGTGTCATTAATCTCTAAGCGTTTACATGGGGTCCTCCACTCACTACGATATTATAGAGAAACCTTATAATAGAAACATAGAAAGAACTTGGTTAAGACGCTCATTTTTCTCTATTTTGATTACCTCTGTGCGGTCTACAATGCTGTCTTTCACACCAGAAACCTAAACCTTCAAAGGTTATTGAATGCGTGCGTTAGGTTTATGTAGGGTGATGTGGCAAGGCACGATCATGTCACTCCATACAGGTTAAACTTGAAATAGTTGTCAATTGAGTCCACACTCTCCTTCCTCATCAGTTCTTTCGCACTCAATATTATTAAGCATAATTCTCCACCATATCTTTCAAACCACTTCATAACACTTGATACCCCTGGCACAAATTCTCGCACCTCCTCCCGCCATCTGCTGAAATCATTCACTTACCTTCCATTTCATTTGTATTCACGTGATCTCGCATCATCAATCAATTACTTTTCCCCAAGATCATTTTATAAGCTCCCTATTCGACTATCTGTTTGGATTCGACCAAGCAACTTGGTCTGCTCGTGTGCACACTGAGGGTATTTCAGTGCGGTCTATCCCACACCCTGCGCCACAGTGATACAGACTATGAATGATCTAATATATGCATGTTTATTTATCTATTAATTTATCTATTTATTTACATATTTATGTTATTTGTTTATTTATCTATTTATATATTTATTTAACTATTTATTTATTTTATTCATGGTTGTGCGCTTAGAATTATGTAGCTACCTTGGGACGTGGAGCTCAAAATACTTCTTTTATAGTTTTCTTTTTTACAATATGTTTTATACTATTTTTATTTGTTATTTTTAGGAACGACTGCTACACGGGAGGGCCTTATATTTTTTTTTTTTTTTATTATTTTAACGTCGCTCTTTTTATGCTCCCAAACCGGTGCTAATCAGCGACGGAGGTCATACGATGTCTTGGTGAAGAAAGCACTTGGTGAAAATACATTCGCCAGTAGTGCTTGTATCAATCGGCCGGGGCCGGGAATCGAACCTGGAACCTCCAGATTACGAGCCCGACGCCCTACCGACCGAGCCATCGCAGGCCTCAGAGCCTTATATTTTACATCAAAATCAGATATGTAGCACAGAAACAGTTTAAGTCATGGCATTATTTTTAATGACTTAGAAACGGTAATGTAGCATTACCTTGAAATGTATTTATCCTACATAAAATCTTTAAACGAATGAAATGTTTGTCTCAAAATAACAAGACTTTTCTATTTTACACTTTCCGCTTAGAGCAATATTTTTAAAGATAAAAAAGAAAAACGGTCCAAATAACGAAAAATTACAAATAATTGCGTTTTTTCACAATAAAATTAAATATCTCGCAATACGTGTGAATTGTGACATGATCCGAAGGCGAAGATAATAAGCACATAATTTGAAGTCATGTTTTATTACTACCTCTTATGATGTACATTATATTATGTAATATTAGGCCAAAAACCCAACTTTGAGAAAATTAATAAAAGTTAAATTGTTGAGTCCGGTATTTTACCCAACACTCACAAAAGGTGCGAGCACGAAGCGCGAGTTGTACACGGTCGTGCCTTATATGCAAAAAGCTTCGCGAAGCTCGCACGTGGCGAGTTACTTATTTGTTATTTTTATTGTCATTCTTATTTATTATTATCTTATTTTATTTGCGATTTTATACTTTTGTTATGCTATTACGACACCAAATATTTTTCTCTAAAGTTCTGTTAACGAGCTTTAAGTAAAGTAATTTTTACTTGCGTCACGAAACAAATGAATCTATGTATTAGTCAATGTATTGTCATATCATTGATTTCATATTTTTGTTAATTTATTCCAACAAATGTATACCTTGAGTGCCGACGGGGTTTCTACCCTTTTAAGGCCAATACATTTTATTCATTCATTCATTTATTGTATTAAGATTTGAAAAACAAAAAAGTTTCTCTCTCTCTCTCTCTCTCTCTCTCTCTGTAAGTGACGGCTGCTCCTATTTTTGACTCCCGCATTATCTTCTTACTTTGCGTACTAATATTTGTTCGGGGAGTATAATATTCTTTAGATACGGAGCAGGACTCCTTGGGCTCCTAAATCTGTGTGGAAGTATACTTCAATGCTTTATTTTACGAGCTTGGGAGTCCGTATAATGGCCTAACCTACTTCCATTATTTCAAGTTACTCGACCGGCTAACGAATTCATCGTCTTCATGAGTCAAGAGAATGGTCCTATCGAGTGTCATCTGTACTGCGCGACTTTGTCTTTTGGTACTTTGGTGAATTTGTTTTGTCATATTACCAGTCAATGACAGTGTTGAGTGACGTGTAGTGAGAGTTTATTATTGTTTATTACTGATAACATTAATTGCGTAAATTTTCGTTCGCTCATACGTGCTAGTACTTATTATCGATTTTAGTGTTATTTTAGTGCGTCTTGCTCTTTCACACTTCGATTTATTACTGTATTATCATATCTTATTAGTATAATTGATGACACGTGGTACGGTTATGCGAAGTGTGTCTTATGATTCTCTGGCGCTTATTATAGTATATTTATATCCTAATTGTAACACGTGGTACGGTCATGCGAAATCTTTGTTGTGAATCTTTCGCGCTTATTTGTGTCTATTGTTAGACTCACTGTAGCACGCGATACGGCCGCACGAAGTGAATCTTTAATATTGGATTATTAATTTACTTATTTATTTTCAAGTCAAGCTTGGGTGTACGTCTATTGCCTCTTCAGGGTCTCTTGGCTGTTTTTATTATTTTTAAGATATTTAACTGTGTATGTAAATTGCCTGTTACCACGTGATATGGTCACATGATTCCTTCAACGTGATTGTAAATTTTTTATTGAATTAATTTATGAATTAATGTGCGTCTTTAATGGCTTTTATTGCGAGACTTTAATTTACGACTTATTGATTCTATATTATAGTTTTGTATTTCTTTTAACTTCATGCTCTCGATATAAATGAATAGGAATCCTGCTTTTAAGTCGACGAAGTGTTGTAGATGCGCTAAAAATATTTCTAATACGTTGAGAGTATCTAGTATATGCGATAAGATTTTCCATCCGGGATGCGTAACCTATTATTTATTGAATAAACCATCGGATTTATGTTGTAAACTGCATTTGGGAGAGCCTGTTAGCAAGTCATATTATTTATCTTATAATAATTCTTCTAAACTATCAGATTCTTCAACTGCTGCCCGCAAGCTTGCCTTTGATAGTGCTCGAAATTTGAGTTCTGTCGAATTAAACTCACACTGTGATACTCGTGCTACCCATAATTTAAGCGACAATATGTCGAATCTGCCGGAACATTGGGATTCCATGACTTCGTCTCAGCAGATGGCCTTCATGATTACTAGTGCTCAGAGGAATACCGATTCTATAAATACTAGGTTGGATACCATTTGTGCGAGTCTAAAATCTCAGAATGATCGTATGAGCGCCTTGGAGTCGGAAAACATTGCTTTACGAGCTGAGGTTCAACAATTGAAGTGTGCCAAATTCTGAGATTAGGGTTACTGGGATTCCTTCTTCCTGTGCGGTTCCATTAGATACATTGGCCGCTAAACTTATTGATGTTTTGAAATTAGAACACTTAAAGCAGGATATATTAAGTACACGACCATTTAATCCTGGCGCGAATAGGAATGCAGCTTCTTCTAGCAATGGTTCAGGTGAGACTTCCATGCCTGATCAACGTTCTCAAGCAATTTCGCAATCGTTTATTGTAAAATTTAAATCCTCTGAGGTTAGAAACTTTATTCTTGATGTTAAGCGTAGGGTAGGTAAAATTTATTACGGAGATCTGGTTCATAACGCCGGTGCTCTATCAACTAAAACGATTGAGTTGTTTGAGTTGTTGCCCCCCGCATTGCATGAGTTACGTTTGCAGGTGAAATCTAGATTGGAGCCTTTACATTATAAGTACATTTGGACTAGGGATAGCAAGCTTTTTGTGCGCAAAGATGATAAGTCTGAGCGAATTCAGATTAGTACGATTGCGGATGTAGAGGGTTTGCAATGACTGACCGATGACATTGCGACTCACTCGTTACCTAGTGTTCTACGTGTTGCGCAGGTTAATGCGAATTCTATCATGGACCACCATGCTGACCTTGAATTTCTGCTTGGATCTGAGAAAATAGATGTGTTATCTGTCTCAGAAACGTGGTTAACCCCAATACGCTCAAGTTCAATTTTTAATATTACTAATTACACTTTAGTTCGGAATGATAGGGGTTTACTGTCAGTTACTGGTAAGCGCGATTACATGCAGGGTGGAGGTGTCGCTTGCTATATTCATAATAAATTCTCATTTCGCGTGATTGAAGATCCTCAAATAAAGATCTTAAATGAAACTGAGTATCTGTTGCTTGAGTTGCGTGTTGCAGGTTCGAAGATCTTATTCGCTTCAGTCTATCGCAGACCTAAAGGGCATGTGTTAAGTAAATTTTTCAATTCTGTTCAGGACCGAGCACATAAGTACAAAAATATTATAATTGCTGGATATTTAAATTCTAATTTGCTTACTAATGATTATTATGGAGTTCATATCAGGAATCTGATTCGTGAGAACGCTTTCTACTTAGTTCCCTTTAATGCAAGTCATCATTCAAATACGACGTATACATGGCTGGATGTAATAATTGTAGATTCTGAGGAAAAGATTGCTGCCACTAAACAATCATCGAGTCCCTTTATAAATGGGCATGATTTTATTATAATTGATTATCGTTTAAGTTCTAAGATTACCAGCCACGTTAGTTATACATTTCGCGATTTTAAGCACTTTTCTCCAGTCTGCTTTGAAAATTCTATTAGATCTGATTTATTAACTTTACGTCATTTACCATTGGAGTCTTGGACGGTTGATTCGTTCCTTGATGTAATGCGGTCCCATTTATTGAAAAACTTGGATATCTCAGCGCCGTTTGTTACTCGTCAAATACGCCCACGGCCAGCTCCGTGGTTAACACGTGATCTCAAATTGTTATGTAAGGAGAGAGATTGCCTTTACAAGACTTCAAAGCGGCACAGTGACTCTGTTTTGTTAGCTGAGTACAAGATGGTTCGTAAAGACCTAAAGCGCAAACTTCGGGCTGCGAGGGATAAATATTACGAACATGAGTTGTCAGTGTCCTCAGATCAATCGCGTGGCTGGCGCCTTTTACATAAAATTGGTTTAGTCAGAAATTCATTTACTTCTCCTTTGAAGTTCTTTGACGCTGAAGAGTTGCTCCAGCATTATACCTTACTAGCAAATCGCCACCCACCTTGCACATTGGATCAATTGAGTGAGATTCATGTGACACCATATTCGTTGGATTATCCTGTTTTCTCTTTTCAGTGTGTGACAGTACATCAGGTTAGTGCTGCTTTGTCTTTCTGCTTGCCGAAGGCTAAAAGTCGCAGTTTAGATGGCCTATCTTTACTATATTTTAAAGATTGTTTATCAATTCTCGCACCATATCTCGCAGATTTATTTAATCTATCAATTTCGACAGGAAAGTATCCTACTATGTGGAAACGTGCTGCGATTGTTCCTCTTAGCAAGATAGCCAATCCTAGGTCGCCCTCGGATACTCGACCAATAGCCAATTTACCCCATTTTGCCAAGGTGTTTGACAGATTGATAACCCTACAAATTACTTCGCTTTTAGAGAGTAATAATTTCTTTTCTCCTTACCAATCTGGATTTCGAAGCTTATATAGTACACAGACAGCTTTATTAAAGGTTACTGAGTATATACGGTTTGGTATGGAAAATGGAATGATGACAATATTAGTCCTGTTCGATTTTAAAAAAGCCTTTGATACGATTAGTCATTTTGAACTATTGAAAAGCTTAAAAAGTTTAAATTTTCATAATGAGGTGATTGATTGGTTCTACTCGTATCTCAATGGGCGTTCACAGGCTGTTGTTGATCTTAGTAATGTAGTTTCTTTGTTTATGAACACCTCTTCGGGTGTTCCCCAAGGATCTACCCCTGGTCCAGTGTTGTTCCTTGCCTTTATCAACTCAATTATGAAGGTGTTGATTTATTGTAAGGGAATGCTGTTTGCTGACGACTTACAGCTTTATATCCATTGTACTCCATCTAATATTAATAATTGTATTTTGAATTTAATTTATGATTGTGGTAGGGTGTCAGAGTGGGCTAGATCTCATGGACTGGATATTAAGGGGATGTCGGAGCTATAGCCTCCATCAAAAGCCGCTCGATCTCGCGGCTTCGAATGGCGCTGTAGTCAGGTGTCGATTTCTACGATAAGCGTACTTAAAACATAAATTATAAATTTGACAGCTACATACAGCTGTTGAAAAATACTTTCCCCCCTAGCTATGACTAAAATAAAGGTAATTGTAATACTACTCTTGGCAGCAAATGTTTATTTTTTTAAAGAAATGTGAAATACGTCTGGTATTCGCTACATGCAACGTATTTCACAATTCTTTAAAAAAATAAACATTTGCTGCCAAGAGTAGTATTACAATTACCTTTATTTTAGTCATAGCTAGGGGGGAAAGTATTTTTCAACAGCTGTATGTAGCTGTCAAATTTATAATTTATGTTTTAAGTACGCTTATCGTAGAAATCGACACCTGACTACAGCGCCATTCGCATCCGCGATATCGAGCGGCTTTTGATGGAGGCTATAGCTCCGACATCCCCTTAATTTTAATAAAACTAAGGCAATTATTATTGGATCTTCCCAGCAGCATAGGTTCATAGATAGGAATTTTTTATCACCAATTGTTGTTGATGGTCATCGAATCGAATACGTTGATACTGTTAAGAATTTAGGTCTCATTATTACTGAAAATTTTCATTGGAATTCCCATGTATCACGAGTAGTTTCATCTGTGCATGGTGTTCTACATAAATTGCGAAATAGGGGTAATTTCCTGTCTGTCACTATGCGCAAGCGATTGGTTATGATGTTAATTATGCCTCACTTTGATTATGTCTGTCTAGTATTTGGCGACTTACCAGATTACCTGAATTTGAAGCTTCAGCGTCTTCTCAATATGTGTGTACGGTATATTTTTCGCCTTAAAAAGGACGCGAAGTTAGATCCGTACTATACTAAGCTAAATTGGTTATCGGCCGCTGCGAGGCGTCAATATTTTTTAGGGTTATCTACCTACCAAATTCTAACAAATAAGAGACCTGATTATCTCCAGGTTTTATTCCCTCCACCCAATAGTGATATACGTCGCTCCGAACGTTTAACTTACTCATCCTTTCAGCGACCTCAAGCTAGCACTAGTGTTTATCAAAAGTCTTTTACAATCCAAGCGATGGATTTTTGGGATTCACTACCACCTGCTATTAGACTTAGCACTAGTGTTCATATATTTAAGAATCGATTATTCGAGCATTTGAGGGCGAATGATATTGTGTAAATTTACGTTCTATGAGATTATTTTGCGATACTCATTATTACTAGTTCTAAGTCATTAATTATTGTTTTATATCAATTATTGTTATCTGTTGGTTGCGCCGTTAATTTATTAATGTTTTTTATTTTATAATTTTATATTTAATTTATATTGAACAAAAATTATATAATTATAATGTAATTTTCTGTTGCCTTAAGGTTACTTGTAACTTAGGCATAATAAAACTTTTCAATCTGATATTGCAGATGTTACAGAATGGGGTTGTCCCTGTGTTGACTGCGGACAGATTCGAGGAGACATTATTTCATGGCTGTACTAATGTACAAAGTGATACGAATACGTTATCACGATATGTGGAGAGTTTTTTCTCCAAAAATGTTCCTAGGGGCACTGTGATGGGTTCAACGAAGAAACGAGCGTTTCTCAGACTGAAAAACGCTCTTTTCAAGTTTAAGGTGCGCATCTTTGGAATTCATTATCGGCAAATATAAAAAAAATTATCGTCACTTAAGAGCTTTAATTCTGCTATATGAGAGCACTTTCTGATACTCGAATAATATCTGTCCCACTGCAAAACGCATGGAAGTTACGCAGCGAGTGCATTATCGACAAATTTTCCAAACTACGAGGGTGCATTCTTTGGGTAGGCTATCAGTTTTCGGTACAATAGCTATAGTATAGAAAAATTCTTGGGGCACCCGATGTCCAACTACATTATTCGTGCATTCCTACGATGTTTAGGACGGCTGCTGCCCTAAAATGGTATAAAAATCGTTCAAAAGTAGCGCTGTTGTCGCAAAACAAAACACTTTTTCGTCATTTAGGATAGCAGAGCTCCCAAAACTAGGAGAGCTGCTGCACTAAAGGTAATGTACTGTATTTGTCCTTGACATAAGTACAGAAGATGCCCCAAGAATTTCAGTGCAACGAACATTTTAATGTTTGGTTTTCTTTAAAATGTTTTTCCACGTAGAAAATATTATTTGTATACACCTATGAAAATTATGTTTTACACGTTTGACAAATGTCAAATGTATAAAACACAATTAGAGAGATATAAAATATAAAGTAAAATTGAAAGAATTTATTGTATGCTCGTTACAGAATTAATTCCAAGATTGTCACCACGAATTAGAGCACACTGAAAGTAAATTAATTTTTGCGATCCTTTTAAATTGATTCTCAATCCTTTTGATGACAAAGAATTTATATCTTCAATAACTTTATTAAAAATGGTTTAATTTCTTCAAAAATATGAAAATATTTTTCGTCTTGCTTGTCAAATGTGATAGTAGAGTAGTTATTTGTACCGTTACAGCGCCAATTTTTTCTTCACCTGCGTAACTACCAAGTGCGTTTCCATTTTCAAACTTATCATAGTATAGATATAATAGAATGACATCTTATCTTTTATTCTACATTTTTTATTCCACAAATCTGCTTGAATAAAATTTAACAATCTTTCATTATTCATCTCTAACTCATGCATGTAACTTTGAGTTGCTTCAAACATTCCTGGTATTGTAAGAAACATTTTAAAAGTGGCCTCTAAAGGAACGAAAGCTGCATAAACATCTGTAACTATAAGTTTTCACGTTTGATCGTTGGTTGAAACATAAGTTGGTTATTGCCCAATTAAAAACAAATTTGGAGGTATATAATTATATTTCTCCTCAAGCATATGAAAACGTAAATGCTCAGTTTCAAATTTATAAAACAATTTTTTGCAATTTTCAAGTACAAAATCAATTTTAGAGTACACATCTTCGGTAACAAATAATTTGATGTGATTTTTTATTTTATTTTGAGTAAAAACAATAAATTTTTTGACATGTAATCATTGAAAATTTCGAGAATCTTATTTACGGTTTCACGCGATAAAAGCGGATTTTTGTATAATAGCAGAATTATTTTTTAAGGCATTTACAAAAATAGACTCATTACCGAGTGCTAAATACATTATTTAAATAGCGGAATTAGCTACAACATTTCTTGATCTAACATATCTGTGTTTATTTTCTCCATGTTAAAGAATCATTTGAAAATAATTTAGTTAATTTTGTGAATAGGAACAATAATAATAATAAAATTACAATAGTTTTATTAAATAAATCATATCAATTATATTAAGTTAAAATAATTCAAATATACAAAAAACAAAAAGTGTAGGGAATATGTCAATTGTGTTATGCTTTATAATTATTGTCGATTTAATTGATCTAATAACGTAGACACGGATTAATGCAAATGTCACTCTCATTGTATACTATTTTGTCTAATAATTGCCAAATGTGATTTGTTACTTGAGGAATTTTCTTATTAAAAACTATAAAGTGCTGATAACAGATATCAACAGTAATAGATGGTGATGCTACTTGGCAAATTTGATCATAAATTATTATATAACTGTGGGTAATTGTATCTATTATCACATACGGATCGACAATTAATTTATGTTCTTCTTTTAATTAATTCTTAACTAGCATCGTTTATACGTGCTTCGATGTTATCGAAATCCTGAAAATAAACAAATTATTTAATTTTTATGCTCGTATTATTTTGTACTAAGTATTAAAAAATTTATCAAATATCTTACTTTTATGTGTTAAATAAATGATTGAAGAACTGTTGACTTTTCTGTTGACTTTCCAAGCCTTACTCGCTTCCAACCTATTGGTTAATTTAGTAATTTTTCTAAATAAGAAAGGTAATGCTATTAAAGCCAGCAATTCCTTGTTTTGTAAACAATATATATGATCATAATAAACTATTAATCAGGTCTGCAATGGCTCGGTCGGCAGGGCGTCGGGCTCGTAATCTGGAGGTCCCAGTTTTGACTCAGCCTCGGCCGATTGATATAGTTCTCGGCAAATAAATTAATTGACTTATTTTAAAAAGAACAGTATCGTAAGGTACCCAATTGTTGATCATGAATTAATTTCAGATCAATACATTATTTCAATAAAATAATATGATTTGCATAAATCTAAACGCTGCTAGGCACAATTTGAAGGTTCAACAATCAATAACTGGTTAGTAGACTTAAATAGGAAGTGGTATAAGTTCTGACAATTTTCTGATCATAATTATACTTTCTGTATGTGTCAAAATATATACAATTATTAAACCTTTTCAACATAAAATTATTCTATGAACGTACAGATTTGTCCTAATTGATCAACAATTGGGTATATGACGATAGTCTGCTTGAATATATTAATAAAATTATCAATAAATCAATATATCAATGTACATCCTAGTGGATTCCTACACGGAAAAAAAATATAGCCTCTGTAGTGCGAAACGCTTTATACTACTGCAGTTAGTGTTTCGTATCCCGCTACAGATTATATACAAACTTTTAAAGTATTTATTACCATATAGTATCAGAGTAAGACCTTCTACAAATATACTTATAGATGCTGAACTCTTGCGGTAGCGCTGCTATAGACCGGTGGTACGCACTCGCACTATCTACAGTTGTAAAGCTCGTCTCCCGCTGAGGTACAGGTCACTTACAACGGAACGGACTAACTATTTCAATTGCACAATTCGTATATCTATGGAGTATAGGTCCTTTATAATCGAAGGTTCCGCTAATGTTTACTTTGGACGTGCGGTGTTTCTCCAACCGCGGTATCGGTTTTATACACTGACGGTTTGAATACGTAACGTTGAAAGTAAACAATGTAATATACATTTAACGTCACAAATTCATACGCGGACGGTTTAAATTGACGTACTGCGAAAGTAATAGCATACCTACACTGTACGAGGAAGATGCTACGTACTACAGAGGTTAGATTTTTTTCCGTGTATTGTTTATAAAAGTATGAAAAATCGTTTTTGTGTTATTTTGACGAAAGAAATCCACTTTATCATTTTTTGACGTAGAACACCATTTCTGTTTATAATCTTCAGTTATAATTTCAACAGGCGAAATAAGCTGTTGCAAATCACTCGAAATTTCATTTTCCAGTTAAATAAAAATCAACACATTTCATTGATATTAACCCATTTCTTCCTAAGCGGACATTTTATAGTCGATTAGTATTTTGCCTAGAAAATTGTTGAAAAAAAAATAAAAATAATAACCAGAGGCACTTTTCTAAACTAAAATTTTTCGTTCTTTCCGATTCTGAAGTCGGAATTTGAAAATTTCCATTGCACTATTTAAAAATGGCCGTTTGAATTCGGTGAAAAATCAGAAATACATTTTTCAACATTTTGACATGCTTGTTTAGAATAAAACGGTTTAACGAAGATCGTGAGACGGATTCATGTTGCAAATGATATTATTATTGAAACATTTGATGTTTGCGATTTTTTCGAAAAATTTTCCAAGATAGCGTCTGTGTCATCATGAAATAATCGGAAACTTTATATTTTTTAAAAAAATTTTCTAATTTATACCAGATTTTGAATACTTAGGTTCTCGAGGTCGCTGATAACGAATCTGAAATCAGATTTGAAAAATTCGAGATGGCGGATCCAACATGGCAAACATTTTTTTCAAAAGTCAACCAATTTTGGACAAATTTGATATATGTGGGTTTTCAGGGTCGCTGATTACGAATCTGAAATCAGATTTGAAAAAATCAACTTGACGTATTCAAAATGGCCGAAATTTTTTTAAAACGTCAACCGAATTGGATTTAATTTTGAATATTCACTTTTGAAATAATGGTGGAAGAAATTATTCATTTTTTTCAATGTGTTAAGGGTCAAATCAAGTTCAACATATATACTCTTCACATTCATTACAATAATTTGGGATCTTTCTTCCTTGGCTGCTCCACCAACAGTCCTTTTCAAAATAGTTGGCGAATTTTTCATTCCGGTAAAGTGTGCATTTCTCTAACAATCTTTCACAAGATAGTTAGAGGATATTCAATTTTTTCGGGTGCCTTCCCTACAGTCCTTTTCATAATAGTTGGCGAGTTTTCCATTCCGGCAAAATGTGCATTTCTCTAACAGTATTTCTCAAGATAGTTAGAGGATATTCATTTTTTAATTCGGGTGCCACCCCAATAGTCCTTTTCAGGATAGTTGGCGAGTTTTTCAGTCAGGGAAAGTGTGCATTTCTCTAATAGTCTTTCTCAAGATAGTTAAAGGATATCCACTTTATTGGGCTGTCTTAAATGATCCAGTTCAGGATAGCAGCTTAGCTATTTCTCACAATTAGTCGTTGATTCTTGTAGCAATTTTCCAAGGTTATCAGATAATTTTTTTATTAGTTTGTCATAAATTAGTTTTATAAAACTTCCGCAAATACACTCACCACCACATGCTTTTGCCCACCCTACGCAAAAATCACTAAAGATTAAAAGTTTTATTACTCAGGAGCAAAACATCGTAGCTCAAAAAATCCAACGCCATTCGAAAGAGCAGGTGAAAACCTTTAAAAAATGCTACTGTACAAGTAAAAAAGTTTAAATTTGAGTTTTTTATAAGTATTAAAAAGAGATGAAAAATTGCTAAAAATCATGCCTCATTTTGATCCGCTGCAGATTTAGTTCCCTTATTCGTAGCTTAAAAAAACCAACGGGGTTTGAAAGGTAATTGTTTTAGCTTTAAAATGAGGGGTCGAACGTTTTTTTAACCCACTTTTTACCGATGTTAGCGCATTTTTTGTGAAAAAACATGCTTTTTTGGAAATGGGAATATTTCAAAGAAAAAGAGAGATAGAGAAAAACTTCAAAGAGAAAAAAGATGCTATTTTACTCACAGAATATAGATCTGCAGGTTAAAACGAGATTTGGACAAAAAATTTTTTTTCAATTTTTTAGCATATCAAAAAACTAAAAAAACCTTTAATTAAGTTGTAGACAATGTAGCATTCTTTAACTTAATGTTATTCTATTATTTTTAAATTAAATTTTCTAAACTTAATCTACAACTTAATTAAAGGTTTTTTTAGTTTTTTGATATGCTAAAAAATTGAAAAAAAATTTTTTGTCCATATCTCGTTTTAACCTGCAGATCTATATTCTGTGAGTAAAATAGCATCTTTTTTCTCTTTGAAGTTTTTCTCTATCTCTCTTTTTCTTTGAAATATTCCCATTTCCAAAAAAGCATGTTTTTTCACAAAAAATGCGCTAACATCGGTAAAAAGTGGGTTAAAAAAACGTTCGACCCCTCATTTTAAAGCTAAAACAATTACCTTTCAAACCCCGTTGGTTTTTTTAAGCTACGATTATGGGAACTAAATCTGCAGCGGATCAAAAAGAGGCATGATTTTTAGCAATTTTTCATCTCTTTTTAATACTTATAAAAAACTCAAATTTAAACTTTTTTACTTGTACAGCAGCATTTTTTAAAGGTTTTCACCTGCTCTTTCGAATGGCGTTGGATTTTTTGAGCTACGATGTTTTGCTCCTGAGCAATAAAACTTTTAATCTTTAGTGATTTTTGCGTAGGGTGGGCAAAAGCATGTGGTGGTGAGTGTATGTCGAAACGTAAGTCTACAGAGAATGATAGTTTCGATAGAAGTTTTGAAGATGACAACGTTTATGATTATGACAGTGAAGATGAACATACCGATGAAGAAGTTTTATTTGTACTAAACGATGAAAACAGTGACGTAGAGGGTTTGAACTGTGATGACGAAATCGATCATCGTCATACTCTCACTGATGCAACTACCTCTTCTTATGAAGAAGTTTATCGCAATTTTTCCCCAAATAATAAAAAGTTAGAAGAGTCACACTCTTACAAATCGTTAGATAATGAAAAAGTATACAATTTTCAACTTGACTCAGAAATATTTGACTTTGACGCAATAAAACAGAAAGTGTTAGACAAAAATCCTCGAGAGTTATTTGAAATGTTTTTTTCTAATGAAACGAAAAATCAAATTATTGACGCTACTAATGAAAATTATTTTAATTTGGATTTTGATAATTTCAACCAATTTTTTGGTATAATTATATTTTCTATTTTCAATATTCGTAAGAGTTATAGAGATTATTGGCAACAGATGAAATGTTGCACTCTGATATTGTTTCAAATACGATTAGTAGGGATTTTTTTTGAAAAAATCAAGTCGCATTTGAAAAATTCAAAAAATTCGGATAAGTTTGATAGTGACAAAGTTTGGAAAGTACGTGTACTGTTGAATATTTTCAGAAAAAATATAAAACAATTTGAATTCTTCTGCTGATCATTGTCAATCGATGAAATGATGATTAAATTTTTTGGTCGGACCCATCTAAATCAATTCATCAAAAACAAACCAATACATTTTGGAATAAAACTATGGGCCCTCTGCACCTCAAGTGGATTTGTTTTAGAATTAGATATTGATTGCGGAAAGAATGATGGTATAAATGATGCAAAATTTTCTAAATGCAGTTTGAGATCAAGGGCAGTTCTGAATATGCTTTATACTTTCCTAATGACGGTCTTCAAAAGAGATGTTTCAAAATATCATTTATATTTGGATAGATATTTTACATCTTCTGATTTGTTAGTACATTTGAGAAAACAAAATCTCCGTGCAACAAGAACGGTTAGAGATAATCGTGTCTTCACAAATGATATGTTCCCTAAAGTTTTGGAGAATGCAAATAAAAAGTCAAAACAAAAAACGATAATTTCTGAAAAAGAAAAATGGATGAACAGACATAAAATGGATACAAATAAAGTCGTAAGAGGTTCTAATGAAGTAAGTCACGAGGAAAATAGTGGTATTAATTATATTATTGTAATGGACTCAAAACCAGTATCTATATTATCTACGGCTCTTGGCGTTACTCCTACAATTTCAATGCAAAGATTTGCTAAAACAGCTAAACGTAGAGTACCAATTCAATTTCCTGGAGCGTTCAAAATGTATAATAAGTTTATGGGTGTGGTTGACCATGATCAATGCTGCAATGACATGAGAACGAATATTGGTTCAAAGAAATGGACATGGACTATTTTGTACAGGTTGATTCAATCTTCATTGACGAATGCTTTGATTTTGTACAATATGGCGAATGAGAAGAAAATTCCTAGTAAAGATTTTGCAGAAAGTGCTACTAGTTCTTATTTAGAATCATATTTAGAGAAGTTATCAAAGTATGTGAAATTTGCAATATCTGATCGTAGAAGAGTTTGTATAAAGTGTAGCATGAAAACGATATTTTATTGCTTCGAATGCAAGAAACATTTTTGAGACTCTTGTTTTAGACAAATCCATCATATCCACCAGAAATCCACAAAATCATCATAAAAAATTTGTAAAGCTTACGTTCGTTGCAAAAAACGGACAAATATTTATTGTAATAATGTGAGGAGTATATATGTTCAAGTTGTTTTGACCCTTACCACATTGAAAAAAATGAATAATTTCTTCCGCTATTATTTCAAAAGTAAATATTCAAAATAGAATCCAATTCGGTTGACGTTTGAAAAAAATTTTGGCCATTTTGAATACGCCAAGTTGATTTTATCAAATCTGATTTCAGATTCGTAATCAGCGACCCTGAAAACCCCCATATATCAAATTTGTCCAAAATTGGTTGACATTTGAAAAAAAATATTTGCCATGTTGGATCCGCCATCTCGAATATTTCAAATCTGATTTCAGATTCGTTATCAGCGACCTCGAGAACCTAAATATTCAAAATTTGGTATAAATTAGAAATTTTTTTAAAAAAATAGAAAGTTTCCAATTATTTCATGATGACACAGACGCTATCTTGGAAAATTTTTCGAAAAAATCGCAAACATCAAATGTTTCAATAATAATATCATTTGCAATATGAGTCCGTCTCACGATCTTCGTTAAACCGTTTTATTCTAAACAAGCATGTCAAAATGTTGAAAAATGTATTTCGGTTTTTTCACCAAATTCAAACCGCCATTTTTAAATAGTGCAATGGAAATTTTCAAATTCCGACTTCAGAATCGGAAAGAGCGAAAAATTTTAGTTTAGAAAAGTGCCTCTGGTTATTATTTTTATTTTTTTTTTTCAACAATTTTCTAAGCAAAAGCCAATCGACTATAAAATGTCCGCTTAGGAAAAAATGGGTTAATAATATTAACTTAATATACTAAAACGTCTACATGGATGTAGCTTCTTTGAGGAGCTTCTTTCGATTTATGCTGATAAAATTATAAGCTGCAGCTTTCTTCCTTAAAGGTGTATAATAATCATGTAGAGCTCCATGAGCATTATTATTTGAAGTTGACCTCGAATAAAAGCTTTCCTTCAAATAACCTGGAAACAACTCTGCAGCACTAGTAGCCAAAATATCAAGCCTATATGATAAAATACTGTAACATAGTATATGTATATAAGTGACATTAAAATAACAAAAAAATGTACAAACTGACAAATTTATGTTTTGAAGTTTTTACTAACCTAAAAGAATTTGTTCCATCTTGCTCATGGAAAATAAAAATTCTTGTGACAGCATGAGTGTCAAAATATGAAGTTCTCTTTCTTTCTGTTAATGATTTTTTGTTGACTGGATCTTTTTCATAAACGTATAAAGGAATTAAAAATTTTCCTTCGCTACACTAATTTAAAATTTGATACACATAATTTTTGTTCCAAGAATTTCCTGAAATTAATATTAAATTATTTTTAACATTAATTAATACAGTGTAAACAAAATATAATATATAGTTGTTCATACTTTCAACGCCATCATTTAAATTTAATTCTTAATTTTTACTGCCAGTCCTTCATGAAAAGATTGTAGATTTTCTAATGAGTGCAATGAAGTGTATGAAGTAGAATTATGAAATGAAAATATTAGTTTGATTAGTTTTGATTGTTTTTACTGCTTTCTGAAATTCTGGTTAGGAAAATTGAGAAAATAGAACTATCAGAAATATTGGTAATTTTGAGGAAAGCTTTTTTAAATTAATTGTTATAAAGTAAGTGAATAAAAAATAATTAAAAACTTGTCAACTTTGTTTACAAAAATGTTTTAGCAAAACTTAGCTGAATCATGAAAAAAATATTCTATAAAAAATAAATTTTTCTTCGTTTAATAATATTAAATTCATGTTTTTATAATTATGTTCCAGTCACTTCCTAATAATTAATTTAAAGAATCTTTCTTCAAAATTTCAGTTCTATGACATAAAAAATCCAAGATTAGCCCTTCGACAAGTGTGAAGCTAGTACGCATACTGATTTTAGGTCCTTCGCTGAGCCAAGGATACTGATGATTATATTTTGTTAATTTTGTTAACCAAAATAACAATATTTTTACAGAAACAATATCTTAATTTATGTACATTAATATTTTCTAGATTACTATATGAATTAAATTTCTAATTGAAATTTAAAAATTCTAGAGGTGGAATTTTGCAGTGTCTGGCCTTTTTAAACTGATAAATTTAGAAATAATCAGATGTTCATCCATGTCTATAAGTTTTTTCTTAGTATCTATTTCATTATTTGGCGCACCATATCTTATCGTCTTTTGTAACATATAATTTTTATATTTTGGAGATTGTGATTATTCACAAATATTCCTGAACGTTAACACAGTTTTATCTGAAATATGTAATCAAGTGAAAAAGAAATTATTTTTCTATTAATAAAACTATATTTTTACCACCTTAACCTCAAGATTGCAATTTTGGTTCGAATTGACAACAATAGTGGTAAAGTAGTAGTTTTCTTAACAAGGAAGTAAAATGAAATTTCACGCTCGAACGTGTTGGCGGAACATACTCAGCATCATGTTAGAATAGTATAATAAATTGCAAACTGAATGTAATAGAATAGGGCGTGAAACAAGCAATTTATGCCCGCAAAATAAGTCGTGAAGTCGGCATTTTACACCCACTGCATTAAAATAGTATATTATACTACTTGTGCGTAAAATGCGATTTAACGCACGCGTAGCGATGGCGTGCTCGAGTGGCCGGCGAAGTCGGAAACGAATGCTTACAAGATTGCTATAATTGCGGAAATCGTACGCATGTGTATAATACGGTATTTTTATCATAGTATGTGGAAAATTCGTAACTGGACAAAATATTTGAGATTTATAAGAGAAAGTATGCAGGGCCTCAGGTCCTGGTGGGAGTTCAGGGTGTGAAGTCCCCTCGAAAATAAACTAATACGTTCGTAATAAAAAATTATAATAAATATATACAATTTTGTTAAGTTTATCAATTATATAAATTTATTATTTTAGGCATACTGTGCGTAGTGTTTAATATTTCATCATACTATGCTTTTATACGTCGTTTTTTGCATTTAAAATAACGCGTAAAATTGAATTTTACGCATACTATGATAAAAAATATATTTTACTATTACTTTAAAATAGAATAAACTTACATTGATCTATGATTTATTTACAAATAGTTTTTTTTCCTTAGTTGGATCCGCAATGATAGTTAAAGAATTCTTGATTTCTATTTTGCCCTAAAAAAGATAAGTAGATTAAACATATATGTTATAAATAATTTGTAAATTATTTATTTACTTTAATATTGCCATATTTATGGGAATATTAGGTGTTTTAAATAACTCAAGAAGTTGCTTTAGCTCTAATACATCACCTTTCGTCACTACAGGAATAAAATATTAAATTTCAATAACAATTTTTGGTCTATCTACGTTTATTAAATATTAGAGTGAATATTACATATCATTTCTTGCGTGGAAGATGGAATCGAAAGCGATTCAGCATCAATTTGACCCTCGGTTGTCCTGAATTTTGAATATATAACTTTGTAAAATTTACAAAACTTCATTAAATTATTTAATATTTAAAATATTATATCGTGTTAGACCTGTACAATTTTATGTATTAGTCTTATATATAATAAGCATATAATTTATTGTTCGAATATCTTCTCGATCTCTCTAACTGATTGCGTTTACCTAAATCTATGTAATTATTACGTATGTGTATATGTCGTTGTTACACGACCGACGCGAGATACGACCGCACTTACTTAGTCAATGTCTTACTTTGATAAGCAACACATATATCTCTCGCGTAATTAGTTGACTGTTAAAGACAATTGCTTAATGCGACATTACTTATATGTATATTTATAAAGGATATTATATTATATTATATAAAGGATATTATAAAGGAATTAGATCGAAAATAATTAACTAACAAGGGTAGTACTTGACCTCCGGGAAACGGATCTTATCCTAATTTTGGTATGTCTTTTATAATATAAAAATGTGAAGAAAGAAATTTATCTTTTGCCAATGGCCAATTTTACGGGAGTTATTCGACATCGAATATTAGTAAAAATTACTTCCAATTTGATCGCTTACAACTCGGAAACAAATAGAAATAGCCACTCAAACAAAAAACCAAAAGAAAGTTGAGTTCAAGTAGATATGGTTTAAAAAAAAAGAAGCTCAAATAGCTTAATTTGGAGCAAAGTTATAAAGAAAATAAGATAGAGACGTGTACAGTCAAAATTTTATTTTGCATAGCTTAAATTTTTATTACTATTATTATTTTAAAAGAATTCATAAGACGACGCGGAATTATTGAATGGATCAATAATTTTAAACGACCAATTTATAAATGAGCAAATGGAGGTTGCAATCTATTCCCACTCTGAACAAATAAGAATTTCGTCTAATATATGTGCGAATTGAAATGTATGGGTGACTGACTGTGATCACGGATTCCTTTAGGGAAGGTCAATGTTTGGAGATGGTTTTGACAAAAAAATTTTTTGGGTAATAATTTGTGTTCTGAACATCGCGTATGTATTGTTAAGCAGTTTTTTACATAATCTTTTTTGTACAATCTTTACAGAAGTAAGTTATTCATTTAAGATGTGTCAAATTTGCGCTATGTAATATATAAATAGTTTACTTATTGGTGAGTGTTAATTATAATTATAAAAAGCCATTTGAAAAAGTTTTCGTATATTTATGTTTGTGGATTTTATAATATGTATAAAATTTTATGTAACTGTTTTTTTAGCCTTAAAAAGGAACGTAATAACACGTTCGAAACGTCGTCAAGATTATACTTGATGTATATTATTTTGGTTCGTGGTGATCAATAAATTCATATTTTTAATAACTACACCATTTGACGAACAATAAATTCTTTCAACTACAAATAACCAAGTTTATCTTTTCCACCTATTATCCTGCGTAAAAAAAAATTCATGTGAAAATCATGGCAAAATTTTTTCTTGCAATATCTTGGCAAAATCGTGGCTAATGAGCAGAATCCATGATTTTGCAAGGATTTTGCCATAAATATTATTTAAATTATAATAAAAAAAATAATTAAAATTTGTTGCAAACGTATGGCATTTAATTGACTATAATTTAAAAAAAAAAAAGTAATCCTTCGGAGACTCGAACTCGAATCTTTTATACCGAAGTCTTTCGCTCTACCAACTAGCTATTTTATTGTTTATATCGATATGTTAAATTCAGGTTATAAAATGAATTGAAGTGTGTTGCTATTGTTTTTTATATTTAAATCGTTGCCATGATTTTCACATGAAATTTTTTCAACGCGGGATGGCATTAGTTTACAATTCGATATATGCTTTATCTACAAACATTTATGTAATAATTGTTAATAGCTTTAAACTAAAGACCCAATAAATAAAAAAATATTTCTGAAAATTACATATTGCTTTCACTTTATGTTAATTCATTATTTACAAATGTTACTTCTAATGTACTAATAGATAGTTTAGAAATACGCGTATATATTATACAAAACTATTGCAAAATACCGTTTAATGAAATACAAAAGTAGTATGTGGGGGACTATAGGGACAACATGGCGGCCAAGATGGCAAAGGTGGGGGAAGGTAGGAAAACTTCCACTCTGTTTAATTAAAAAAAATTTTAGCGGTATATTGTAGGTAGGGAGGAGTGGAGTGAGCGGGGGTCTAGTGGAGTGGATGTGATGCATTTTTCCTTATTCCTAATGTATTTTTGAAACCTTGATGGAGGGGATGGGTGACACTTGTCTGCCGTGTTGGGAGCAGGGTTGCAAATAATTAATTACTTTTCTAATTCAATACCTACATTAATTAGTAATTACTTTTGTACTGAGTAATTAAACTTTTTTTTAATTCTTAATTACTTTTATACTGAGTAATTAAACTTTTTTTAATTAATAATTACTTTTGGATTGAATAATTAAACTTTTTTTTAATTCTTGATTACTTTTATACTGAGTAATTAAACTTTTTTAATTTAATAATTACTTTTGGATTGAGTAATTAAACTTTTTGTAATTAATAATTACTTTTGGACTGAGTAATTAAACTTTTATTAAATTATGAATAACTTTTGTACTGAGTAATGAATCTTTTTTTAATTCTTAATTCCTTTTGAACCAAGTAATTATACGTTATTTTTATTATTTATTACCCTGAGTACTATGAACTTATGAGATACTTCGATTCAGAGAAAGAAGAATTAATAATTCTTAAGGATTACCCATCAGTTTTAGTTATTCTTAAATATTTAATACTGCTTTACCCATCAGTTTAGTTATTCTTAAATATTTAATACTGCTTTACCATCATCCGCTCCAGTAGAGAGGCTTTTTTTCGATTGCCACGCTTCTGGACAGTTCATTTAAATGTAATTATTAGGTTTAATTACTCAGTCCTAAAGTAATTAATAATCAAAATAAAGTTTAATTACTCAGTACACAAGTAATTAAGAATTATAATAAAGTTTAATTACTCAATACATAAGTATTTAAGAATTAAAAAAAGTTTAATTACTCACAAGGAGAGTATCCCAGGTCCGGATCACGGATCTTGTCCTAACTCTAGGATAAGTTTTGTTATATAAAAATATGAAGAAAGCCAGAGTTATAGACCCTAACGCTCGATATTACGGAAGTTATACACTGTTAATGCTATTTAAAAAAAAAAATGAACCTCTTCTTCAAATGCTTATAACTTTTAAACAATAAACTATCAGCCCTCAAATATAAATTCATTTAAAAGCTGAGATAAAATATATACAGTTTAAAAAAAAATAAGCTCAAATCCGTTGCAATGGAGCAAAGTTATAGCAGAAATAAAAATTTGTAGAAATTTAACTTAACAAATCGCAGTGCTTAATTTTCGTCAAAATTTCTACAAATTTTTATTTCTGCTATAACTTTGCTCCATTGCAATGGATTTGAGCTTATTTTTTTTTTAAACTGTATCTATTTTATCTCAGCTTTTAAATGAATTTATATTTGAGGGCTGATAGTTTATTATTTAAAAGTTATAAGCATTTGAAGTAAAGGTACTTTTTTTTTAAAAATAGCATTGACAGTGTATAACTTCCGTAATATCGAGCGTTAGGGTCTATAACTCTGGCTTTCTTCATATTTTTATATAACAAAACTTATCCTAGAGTTAGGACAAGATCCGTGATCCGGACCTGGGATACTCTCCTTGTTAGTACAAAAGTATTAAGGATTAAAAAAAAGATTAATTACTCAGTACAAAAGTAATTAAGGATTAAAAAAAAGATTAATTACTCATTTGACAAGTAATTTGTAATTAAATGAAGTTTCATTACCCAGTCGAAAAGTAATTTCGAATTAATATGGAGTTTAATTATTAAGCCAAAAAGTAATTACTAATTAAATTTTCTCGTAATTACAATTTTTGCAACCCTGGTTGGGAGGAAAACTCTCGTGACGTATAATGAATGGGTATGCGTTAGCCCACTCGGGGGATACGTCATCGTAAGCATAGGGGGCCACGCTGCGAGCTCGGAGACTCAGCTGTTTCTTTATTTTTCCAAACGATGCACAGATATAGGTACAAGGAGAGGGAAAGAGGGAGAGAGGGAAAGAGAGAGAAGTACACGTATAATAGGTTATACGTATTATATTTCATTTGGATATTTTCAATGATTATTTAAAATTAATATATAGGATATAAAGGTAAGTATATAGGTGCGATAAATGAATAGATTATTTATTGTTTTAAAATAATTTAGTTATGAATAATACTAAATTTTTGTACATTTTATAATAGTAAAATTTTATGTATATATTTATGCTTAATATTATTTTATGTGTATTGACAAATTTTAAGAATAACATATTTTGGGTTTACAAGTTTGAATACATAATTTTGAATGTTTATGACGATTACCTACGTGAAAATTAAACTTATTTTCATGCTTATTTCTATAAGAAATACCACGAATACGCTTGTAGAAACGTTTGACAATTTGATCGTTTCTTAAATAATTTGAAGTAAATAAATTACAAAATTTGTCTAAGGAGTAACCACGATTCATATAGTCTAAAAACATTAAACAATATTGTCCACAGAATTTAAACTCTGCAACTGCTGTGTATTCCACTTGTAGGAAACGGTGTTTCTTTGTAAACTTTTAATGTGATGAGAAACGGTTGGAGGAAAACCATAACTGTCAAAGAAGATTTCTTGTCCTCGACGATCAATGTAAATGGCTACCCAGTGTGAACCAGGTTGTGTATGTATATCGGTGTTAATGACGCAACCCGTCGGTCTCGTCAATACCCTCGGGATCTGATCCGCAGGAAATACACCCTGTGACGGTATTCTTATAGTGCGTTCACAGTAACAATAGCACTGGTATCTACTGGGGATATACTCCATGGTGATCTTATCAATAAACTAGACGTCATATGTTAGTTTTTAGCAATATTGGTATTTATCTACTTTTAAAAAGTAGACTCGAAGGCTTTTCAAAAAAAAAAAAAAAATGAACTTGTTAAACGTACCTGTCAATGGAAAAACGTTGTTACACCTGGTACCTTGGTATTTGATAAAAAAATTTGAGCCCAAGGGACTTGTACTGTTGATTTCTTAGGATTCTAGCTATTCATCACAACACATTACTACATTCCTTTGCGTATTTCACGCATCGAATATTTGTTGCAATATATATATATAACGAATAGTACTCCTCGTTGATATACTTAGAAAGGAATAAAGTAAGCATTTCAAAACTGTCAAATGAAACTTATTGGCCACGATCAGGTTATAGAATCACTAAATTCGATGCGTAGAAATCAATACTTTTATACGTAAACGTATTATTGCTCTTAAACTAAATAACTAAGTACATCACAGTTGTTTTGTGCAAAGTTATTAATAATATATTCGTAAATATTTTATTTTTCTTTCTTATGGGTTTACATAGTAATATATATATATATATAACAAAATTTTGAATTATATGATTATCAGTAATCATATATAACGAAACTGTCGATTCGAGATTTTTCATCCTTAGTTTCAATTATTACTTGACTCTATCGAATGCACACCAATAGAAAATTTGATTTATAAAGGCTTGTTTTAAAAAAAGATTTATTCAAATGGTTTTATCTCATGAGTAAATATTAATAAGAAAAATGGAGAATATATCATAAAGTATAAAAATCTTGAAGAGCAGCAAGCAACTTGATTGTCAACAAGTCAGTATATAATGTTTCACTACAAAAAATTAATTTACCTTGTTACTGACAAATGCAAAGAATAATATCGAAAGAAATACGAGATAATAAACAAAAAGGCACTTTGGCAGTGTTTCGATGTCACATTTTTTAACAACAAAAGATTTCTTTGCAAATCAAATGGTGAAAAAAAAATTTACCACTCTCATTCCCATATGAGAAAAAATAATGGTATTTTAACCTGTAATCGAATGTCGAAAAAATAGATCGACTACATTGTTTATTTTTATAATTGCCTCTTGAACAATAATACATCATTGATGTGTAATTTTTAAAATGTATATACGCGCCGACGATGGCTGCGTCAATTTAATAATTGGCCGTCCGCCCGTATGAGTGGCAACACTACTTTTACCCCTTCCCTCTTTTTTTCGAGCAGAACTTATCGCCAGACGCAAAGTTTGTGCCTGGCATGAACTACGTACCAGGCGTAAACTTTGCGACAGGCGTAACCTTTACGCCTGGCATAAATAATGCGCCAAGCTTATACAAGCGCTTGTGCGCTAGCCCCGTACGCACGCCAGCATTATACACATGGGGCGTTCCTTTTCATTTTGACAATCGAGGTCTCTGGCAATTTCCCTAGGGCGCGTGAGCGGTCCGGTATTCCGCAGCGTTCCAATGTTGTGCCTAGTATCCACCGAACGATTTCGGCATTGCCTTGAAAAAATCCAAGTGAATGGCTGTAGTCAAAATAAATGCATATGCTTGCGGAAGCTTATATTAGCCTGTATATATATATATATATATATATATATATATATATATATATATATATGCATATGCATTTATTTTGACTACAGCCATTCACTTATGAATATATATATATATACAGGCTACTACGTGTTTCGTAAACATTCGCACTTGTCCGCTTGAATCCGCCAACATAAGAACATGCCGGGGTCAGAAAATGGTCATCGTTTATATTTTTTCACAAGCAACAGTATCAAGTTTATAAAAAATCCTGACCTTCAGTCTTTTGCGCACGTTGTAAATAATATTCTCAAAATATTCTAGAAATTATAAACTATAATTTACTAACCAATGTCTGGGTTGACTTTTTTTCTTTATTTCATTAATAATTACCGCTAAAGAGTTATTGCTTTAATTAGCACTTAAGAATACTATTTTTCTTCTGACATGCATGAATGATTAAATTTAAAAAAGAATTATTAGATAATAATTTTTAGACAAACATTAGATTTAGTATGATATTATCATTTTATTTATTTATCCAATATACATATACAGGACTGTAAATTACATATAACTTCTATAATCTATTAATTTCTACTAATCTTGTTGGAGTATTGGTCATACATTATTATTTATCAAGTGTTTATTGAAAACCTCTCTTTACATTGTATTAACATACATTTTAATAACACTTTACAATAATACGTATTAATACAAATATTTTAATGAATTTTTATATTCTAATATGATTTTTTTTACATTCTAATACGAGATACAGTATTAATGTGTTTGTTTTTGTCGTTTTCGAAAGAGTTTATTATTCATTTAGACAATTAGCAATGTTGCCGTTTAGTACAGGTCACTATATTATTATTATCATGAAAGTAAATTTTTATAAAATTAAAAGACAAAAAATTACTTTGCCTCCCAATACTATTTACTGGATCCAAAACAAAAATATCAAGGTTACATATTATCCACTATTTTAAGATACGTTTTAATACTAAATATAATCTTAAGCTAATTTTAAAGTAAACATCATATTTTAAAAATATATTAAAATATATTACCTCAGGGAACTGAAAAATATGACCTAGGTTATAGTAATTCTAGTTGCACCGATATATGATGCTTAATAAAAAATTACTGACTATTATTGCCACTTAATATACACATTTTTATCAATTTTCACAAGTATATTATAATATTGAAGCACATATTAAATAAACAGTTAAAAACTAATTTCGTAATTTACTTCAATTATTTTTCTATGTATAATTAATGCAAACCGCAATTAATTTTTAGTAAACATTAACTTTTAATAACTGCATAAAATGTAAATATAAAGGCATGAATAAAGGCAAATACTTTAGAACTCTATATGTTGTTACAAACATGTGCTTCATTGACTTCAACTTCGTAAAATACAAGACTAGATTAATAATAAAATGAGTGCACCGACGTAACCTAGCTTTCCTATGGCAGCTCTAGATGTTACAATGTCTCAGAACAGGGAGGTTACGACAGGGTGAGTCCAAACATCTTTCTACATTGAAAAATGTATACCATTTAATGGTAGAAAAATCAAAATGTCTCTCTGTATAATTTTCGTAACGAACCAAGATCAAATAGTATTTCACAAGAGGCAGGTGATCTGGTTATCTGACGTTGAGAGATTAAACGCTTTGGTACAATGGGCAACATATGATGACCTGAAGTTGAGAAAACTATAATAGAAAGCAATAAGTTGTACGTTATTAGAAAGATATTGGAATTTTCTTAACAAGAAATCAGTATTTACTACTCATATTTATTCTATAAATTTTTACTATAAAAAATATCTAATATTAAAATTATTTTTCAAGATAAATATACGTAAGTTTTTTTAATTAATAAGTAGATACAATTATTATATTAATAAAATCTAAATGTATGTATATTTGTACTTTTATCAGCCGCCTGCGTTAGATTAATTCCAATTACTTACGACTGTTTTAATCCGGCTGCAAATCGAAACGAAAGTATTTAGAGGTGACAATAAATTCGATCACAATACTTGTTGCACAAATTCTAAGTAAAAACACAACGATCGAACAAAATTAGTTGAGTTTTTTTTTAAGACTCTGAATAAAAAACTCGATCACTAATATGGCGAGAGGCCATTTTCCTTTCGAAAACCTACCTTCTCTTTTTAAAAAACTTTTTGTCGCCTTTACTCTATGCATACGTTTAAATTTGTGTGAATTTAAATAATCTTTTCCCGCAAAATTTTCTCGATGTTGATTTTTTCAAGTCTATGCAGACAAAGCGAAAATGTAGCCACTCATTCTATGTGTTAATCCATTCTTGCAGACACGGCGTTGCCACAATGCCACTGCTACTACAAACTGCAATCTATTGAGATCGGGAGTTCTGATTTCGACCGACAAGAGAGAAGTCGGCGCTGCACTCGTATACGTATAGATATATTTCACCTACAAACGAGCTCGATTCCGAAGGTTACCGGTAAGCGGTAGCAGCTACAGTAATATCGTCCATTCTCCGGGTATCCGCCGTTTACTATCCATGCGTCCACCACGGCTGGACATAAATTTTTAACGCAAGATATATTTATATTTTACTCACACCTAGCACTCGATGATTTGCTAAAAGTTTTTTTCTATAAATTTTCTTATTAATTTTCAATTAATTTTAATTATGTTGCAGATTATACTTAGATTAAAAATTCTAAAGTTTGATACCAGATTGCAATTTGCGATAGAATATAAATTGTAATTTTTATCGTGATATTATATATTAATTTGAAATTGAACGCAGAACTTAGGAACAATACATTTTATTTCAAGTCAAAATAATGTCATAAAGCTATTTTTTAACACTCCGTGCGCGAAACACGGGTTCTCATGCTTGCTTTGCGTGTGCAAAGTACCTGATTCGAGCACTCTTAAACAGATCGTGTTAAAAAATAACATACGATACGAGTGTGCTCAGGCGATACAAGTACTCGTCTTTTTGCCACTCTCGCTTCGCTCGGGCGGCAAATGCGACTCGTGCGTGAATCGCCTGCTTCGCACACTCGTATCGTAATATACTATTTTTTACCTGGAGTCAAGTTTTGATGCGTAAATAAGGGGAATAAATTGTTTTTGTGTTATATTTTTATAAAATGCTCGAACACATTAATACTTGGCAATATAGACATTACTGTTAGAAATAAATTTCTTTGTTAAGTAAATATATATCAAAATATATAATACAAAACACAATTATCAAAGTGTGTTTAAAATTAATAAAACATACATACTTTATTATTGATTTGTTTTAAAGGTAACCTCTTAAATTTAGATAAGGTTCAAGAATCGCAATGAAATTCCTTTCTTATGTAATACATTAGTCAATTTTGTAACAATTTCAAGATTTATTATATTAATTAAAACAGATATAAATGAATTTCAAAAGATCTATTTCTTTTGTAATTTGAATAAAAAAAAAATATGTGCTTTTAATGCTACTTTTAATATTACATTTGGCATCTTTCAAAATACGCATTTTACAAATGATTGCGTGCAAATGATGAAGTTTAAAATTAATAGCAATCTATATACTAAATGAATTTTTTTGTCAAGCGGAAAAAAACTATATATTTACAAAATTGTTTTATAAAGATTGATATAAATTAATATAATAAATTATAAGCAATATTTTTAGAAGAATATACTATGTTTAAGTAACTAGTTTCTTTTGCATTGATTGGATGATTCATGAAATATGCAAACAAGTCTTGCCTTACCTCCTTGCCCTGTCCTATTATAAAATAGTTTTCTTCATTATATCTATCAATATCATTGTCTTCAGTAGTGCAGTTGTCATTAATTTAATTATTGTCACTGTTGAAACCTTCCTTGTAAATGATTACATTGTGGAGAATGCACGCACATTTAATAATTATGCTAACAACTGTCGGTGACTGTTCAATTTTTTTGTAAAAAATTGACTATTTTTGGCAATTTAAGCCAAAAGCTCGCTCTACCGTAACTCGAGCTCGAGATATTCGTTTATTAAAGGTTTGAGCATAATGTGGCAAAAGCCTTCCTGGATAAGGTTTCATCAGATTTTCCATTAAAGGATAAGCGCCATCCCCCACAAAAAAGTAAGGCAAAATCATTTCAGAATGTAAGATCTTATCCTCTTTTGGAATTTTTAATTTTCCTGACTTTAGGCAGCATACAGTGTAGAGGCTTGGTATGTTTGTCCATCACTTTGATGGCCATATCCTCCGACATCAATCGAAATGAACTTGCAATTGGCTTCCACTAAGGCTTGTAGTACAATCGAAACAAATTTCTTGTAATTATAGTATAAGGAGCCTGAATGTGCAGGTTTCTTAATTCTTATGTGCTGGCAATCTATAGCCCCAATACAGTGGGGTATGTTGTATATTCTATAAAAATCTTCTACAATTTTTAAAAATTGATTTTCAGTTGGCACTGGCATATAGGCAGGATAAAGCTCATTCCAAATAATTTGCATAGTTTCGTTTAGAATCATAATTATAGTCGATTTACTCATTCTAAATGAAAAAGCAATGTGGGAATATGACATTCCTGATGCTAGAAATCTACAACAAATTCAGGGTTACCATTTAGGGGTTTTCTGTCCTCTATTATCTAATGTAAATGAGGTCATATTGTGTGAGTGCAACAAAGAAAAAATACCTCTATCTGGCAACACTGGACAAATTGCGGGCGTAGCGCAGTGGGAGCGTGAACGCCTTCGGATCCGAAGGGGCTCGGGTTCAAGACCTGACGCCCCTTCCTTTTTTAAATTTGTAGCAAATGAGTCTCATTGTTACATAGTTTATAATTATTTTACTACAAAATATAATTTGCTAAATCATTCACCCGCAATCGTTAACTTTTGATATTATTAAAATAAATTTTTTGTGTCGCGTCTTCTTAAAGAATAACTAAAAAACTGTTTAATATTTTAAAGAGAGAATTTAATCTCGTTTTTTTATATAATTTTATATGTAATTAAAATAGTTGAAAACATTAGAAAGTTCGTATTTTTTTAGTAATTAAATATTAATTACAATTAGAATGAAATAATAGAATCAATGGTTTTTTTAATAAATTCAGAGTGTGCAGTAGGAGATAAAATTACATATGTTGTATCAAAAAGCACTGTACAGGATACAGGGCGCAAAAGTTGTTTTGATGCATTTGTATTGTAATGTACTATTACAAGACAATAAGCAAAATAAAAATTCAATTTTTGTTTTGTCATATAAGGAGCTTCGTAATGGTACAATTTTTCGATTCGTTATAAACATATTCAAAGTATGTTCTAATATGCTAGAAGACGAAATCATGTGTTTTTGTAAAATGTGTCTATGCCTGTGTGTGTGTGTGTGTGTGTGTGTGTGTGTGTGTGTGTGTGCGTGTGTATACAGCTATATTATTTACCGCTGTATATACTCGACCTACATCGCTCAGTTTGCGTCTGCAATTAACTTGTTATTTTCCACATTCCGGAAAAGAATTTCATTATTTATCCCACAAATAGTTTCTGTTTAAATGACACTTTTCGAATTTTGCAAAATTTTTGATGATATACCATTGTTTTTTTTTTATTTGGATCAAATGTACTTTATAGAGATTAAAATAATCTATCCGTTTGATATTAAATTTTCAAATTAATAAAATAATACAAGAATATGTTGTAAATGCCAACATTTCTTCTATAGCATTTCTTGACGATTACAATGTCTTGCAGAAATGATAATGTATTACAGAGTATTCTAACACAATTTTATACAACATTATAAAATATATATTTTAGTTTAGATTTAGAATACAATAAAAGGTAAAAAATTATATAGAGTCAATTATAAACGTACCTAATGGTGACTACCAAACGTTCTTCAACTAAAATGGGTTGTTTGTGGAAATTACATCATCTCTTAGTCAATTGTTTTGCAACTTTTGACAATATATAATCAAATGTACTAATATCCATTCGCATATAATTATGGAATTTGTCAATGTATTTTCTTAGTGTAGGAAATAAATGATGGTACTCGCCAAAAACTTGCTTGTGTTGATTTATTTTGTCACGTCCAGACTTGCACCAATCACCATAAAAAATATTACAAGAAGGCAAATGGTTAATAAACCATTCGCGTTCCTTTCGCTCTTGTTTGACTAGGACTAGCCTTACGTCTCCGGGAGTAGCGAGCGAAGTTATTTTGAGAGTAGAGATGCAGGATATAATGTGGGATAAATAAAATAATATGTTTTATTTCGTATTAATTATGCATTATTTATTTAAATATAATATGCTGTTTTCCTTTAAATGAACACGTGAAACTAAATTATTACAGCTTTTTAATGGGCAAAAATACATAAATTTACACTATTTTATTAACATTTGTATAAAATTATTTAAGTCGAATAACGATTAATTTTGATTAAATAAACAAATGTACGGCGAACACATTAACACATTATATAATAAAATATTCGCAAGGTTATTTTATTATAAACATTAATAATTAATAATCGAAATAAGAATCATTATAAATAAATGCAGATTTAATTAAAAAGTGTTGTCATTTTAAACATGAATTATTGTTAATCAAGTGTATTTCAAACCGCGAATATTGCAAATCAAATGCAATGCAACAAATAATTATTATAAATAAATGGTAATATATAATAATAATTGTTTTAAAAGAAAACGGTTGGTTCAGCAATCGAAATAACATAAAATATCAGGTTGCCTTTACGAATAATACAAGCGTATAGATAGCCGAAAAGAATATACCTTAAGTACCCAAATATATAGATATATATATGTATATATATATATATATATGTGTATATTCGGTGAGGAACGAAGGTCCGCCTTGAACGTGGGTAGCGGTGTCAGATTGCCGTATAATGTCCTGCTAGACCTGCGGGCGTCGACGTTAGATGTGTATGCTGTTGGAGCTCGACGATTTCCAGATGTCGAAGTCGTAGTTCCTCGACTATGGCTTGTAGATGTCAATGATACGTCTCGATTCCTCTTGTGATTTTTAATACGTATTACTTTAAAGTTCAAGTAGCAGAGCCACGCCCTTGGATAAAAATCAAAGAGTTGTCCAGCAGAGCTTCGCCTTGCGAAAGCTTTAGATGAAAATTTAGGAGTGCCTGTGTCTCTTCTGGGTCCTCTTTATATACCCTAAAATTCTATGCATCTGTCCTTGTCTTACGCTTCGCCTTGTCTTACACTTTGCCTTATATGGAGATTGTGTAAGTAGTTCTCGATTTTTCTGTGCTTGCACCCGATTGGGCCGTTAGATGTGCGTAATTAAAAATTATCGAATCCCGTGCATTTTCTGTATCGCTTCGTAGTTAATTCGGAGAATTTGCTGTCCCCCTTTTATTACTGCGACGTTACCCAAAGAACGGCTTAATTTATTACTTCCTTCTAATGCTCGAATTTTCTAGTCGATGTTTCCCATTGCCGGCTCTTCTCCGAGCATTGATTTTAGTGTGCAGTACAAAAAGCTCTTGCGTAACCCTTCGTTTCGATCTCACTATCGGCGATCCCGCTTATATGCGTATTGGCTTTGAATAATATCTTCAACTCTACTTATCAGTCTCTTTTTCGCTTGAAACACTCGTAAAATAATCTGTTCCTTAGCTCTATTTTATATTACTGCATTTACTTAGAACCATTCTTTATCAACCTTATTTTGTTCGTCTTCTACGCCGTATTTTTATTCTAAACTACGCAGTACTTTTGTACGAAAAATAATAATATAATTTTCGTCGGGACGCGACAATTTCATGGCATTGAAACTCTCTTATTTATTCAAAATTAAAGGTACTGAGCAATGTATTTTATGGAGTTGTGTAGACAAGTTAAGTTTACTAATCATTTCAATATTTGTAAAAATGTAGGTATTATTTATTTATCAGATCTGCAACATAATTAAAATTAATTAGTAAACATATAAAATACTTAATATTGTTAAAATCAATATATTTAAAGCTTAAATGAAGATAAATTAATATTTTTGAAGCGTAATTATACGAAAATTCAAATAAATTACATTAATTATTAACTGTAAAAAAATATATAATTTGTCTATAAAGTTCTAAAAAGCATCAATCTAAATAAACAATAAATTATAAAAAATGATTTAAAATATTTTATATGTAATTGTATGTAATATTATAATTGTATGTTATATGTAATAATTTAAAGAACATCGCTATTATATAATTAAGTGATTTTTTGTCGTCCATGCAGTGTATTTAGGAGTAGTTTAGGTTTTCCTCGATATTGATGAACAAACCATATTTATTTATTTGGCGACGTTTCGATGGATATCCTCCATCCTCATCAGGCTATACCTTTTTATTAAAAAATGATTTCATTTTACAACATCTTTTAAACACAATTTTTACATATATAAATCTAAGTTACTTACTATTTCGTCAATATATAGGTATACACATATTATTAACAGCATCTCTGATGCGTCGCTCTATAATTGAAAACAATGATTAAAATAACAAACTTTAACAATTTTTGCACAGAGATTGAGGTTATATATAACATACCTTTCCCCTATTGTTGTGTCCATAATCAACACAAAAAATTGAAAATTAAATAAATACTTGAAGAACATTACAAAATAAATTAACACATAATCACACATATTAAGCAAAAGGCAGTCAAATATTAAAATAAAGCTAACAATGTATATCACAGACGGTTAATACTGAAAAATTTGAAATATCACGTCCCCCGTTTTCAGAGACACCTATGCGATCAATCTTAATCAGATCGACAACACAGTCATCCCCACCACAGGCGCGAAACTTCAAATTAAGTACATTATGTGTACTGATAAGTAATAAAAATTAATAAATTATTTATGATTATTTACAAGAGAACTCAAAAAAATTTTTTATAATACTAAATTAAAATTTACCATTTCAATAAAAAAATATTTTTTTTTTTTCCCGTTAAAACAAATAATAATTGGTAATAAAAATTAAAAAAATTAAATTTAAGTAGTTAAGTATTTTATTAAATTTTAAATATAGTAGATTAACTAAACAATTTTTATAATAATGAAGAATCTTTTAATTATGAACCTTAATGAGAAGAAATTAAAAAAACCAAAAATATATATTTGAATTTACCGCGTCGCGCATCGTGCAAGACACAATACGCGCATCGATCAACACGCAAGTCAATCACTCACCTTATCCAAACATCTGATCGATATACATTGATTTGAGGTTATGTCATAGGGGAGAGATACACATTATAATTTAGATTTTAATTTAATACTATTGATAATGTCACTGTAATGTTGGCTAAGATGTCTAGTATCGTCTTTGCAATTGATCGCATTATGTTGCAGATTTATGTGGATCATTTCTGATAATACTCGTTTTTTCCAATTCTTTTCAGTATCAAGTATTTTGACGTTGTCAAAATCTAACGAATGATCATATGCGAGCATATGTTCATTGATTACATAGTGCGACCCAGTTTTGTTTATATTAGCTTTATGTTCTTTAATACGACATTTTACTTGTCTCTTTGTTTCACCCGCATAACTAGCATTACAATCATTACAATCTATTTTATACACTACATTAGTTTTAGTTAATTTTTATTACCAATTATTATTTGTTTTAACGGGAAAAAAAAAAAATATTTTTTTATTGAAATGGTAAATTTTAATTTAGTATTATAAAAAATTTTTTTGAGTTCTCTTGTAAATAATCATAAATAATTTATTAATTTTTATTACTTATCAGTACACATAATGTACTTAATTTGAAGTTTCGCGCCTGTGGTGGGGATGACTGTGTTGTCGATCTGATTAAGATTGATCGCATAGGTGTCTCTGAAAACGGGGGACGTGATATTTCAAATTTTTCAGTATTAACCGTCTGTGATATACATTTGTTAGCTTTATTTTAATATTTGACTGCCTTTTGCTTAATATGTGTGATTATGTGTTAATTTATTTTGTAATGTTCTTCAAGTATTTATTTAATTTTCAATTTTTTGTGTTGGTTATGGACACAACAATAGGGGAAAGGTATGTTATATATAACCTCAATCTCTGTGCAAAAATTGTTAAAGTTTGTTATTTTAATCATTGTTTTCAATTATAGAGCGACGCATCAGAGATGCTGTTAATAATATGTGTATACCTATATATTGACGAAATAGTAAGTAACTTAGATTTATATATGTAAAAATTGTGTTTAAAAGATGTTGTAAAATGAAATCATTTTTTAATAAAAAGGTATAGCCTGATGAGGATGGAGGATATCCATCGAAACGTCGCCAAATAAATAAATATGGTTTGTAGAGCCGCGGTGGCTCATGGCTAGAGCTCCCGACTCTCACACCGAGGGTCGTGGGTTCGATCCCAGACGTGTACCTCTGAAAATTTTTTCATGTGTATTTTTCGAACACCGCGACTCAGTGGCTCGGCGTGTCACTATAATGTGACGCCAGTTCAGGTGCGCGTGCGTTTCGTGCATTTGTCAGTGCATGAGAGGCACGGGCATCTGAACTATAGGGAAGGTTAGGGACGCGAAGATGTAAAGAGGATCGCGGTGGTTCCATCGGGAGGACAGGAAACTGTAATTATTAGACTAATTACAGTGACCGATGATATCTTCCGATGGACACAAACACCACTGTTTCAACTACATGTGCTTTGATTACAGACACACCGTTCACCTCCGTCGCTGATTAGCCCTGGCAGCATAAATAGAGCGACGTTAAATAACATAAAAAAAAAAAAAAAAATATTGTTTGTTCATCAATATTGAGGAAAACCTAAACTACTCCTAAATCGCTATTATAGTTAAAGAATATCAAAAAAATAATAACCCGGATGCAGTTGTTACTGCACATATTGCAAATAATAAAGATCCTGAATTTATTTGGACTAATGTAAAAATATTAGACTATGAACCTTGTTATAAAAAACGTCTAATTTCAGAAATGTCATATATTAATTATTATAACGGTACTTTAAATAGAAAAGAAGATACACAATTTCTACACCGACAATATACAAATATAATGGTTTGATTTAACTTCGACCTACGTGTGTAGATGAAATAATTGATGTATTACTTACACATTTACAATTTGTTTTGATATAAATACAGGTGCTTTCCATATGTTCTTGTTATTCGACTTAGCTCCTCGATAAGTATTAATTGTTTTCATTCGTTCAGTGTCATAGGTATATAACGGTTTTCTATAGTTGTCTACATTTACATACCGGTAAAATACTATCAACAATCGATATTATTCGATAATCGGCGAGAAAGGTTGTCTCGCCGAGTCAATTTATTAAATTACCAATTAAATAATAATAAATTAAGAATAAATTAACGTTAACAATTGACGGGGAGTCGTACCGATGACTACCCCCGAGGTCAGCGCGAAAACAGTTAGTTAAAATCTGTTTAAGGGGATGTCGGAGCTATAACCTCCATCAAAAGCCGCTCGATCTCGCGGCTTCGAATGGCGCTGTAGTCAGGTGTCGATTTCTCCGATAAACGTACTTAAAACATAAATTATAAATTTTACAGCTACATAGAGCTGTTGAAAGATACTTTCCCCCCTAGCTATAACTAAAATAAAGGTAATTGTAGTATTACTCTTGGCAGCAAATGTTTATTTTTTTAAAGAAATGTGAAATACGTTGCGTGTAGCATTACGGCAGATATAGATTCATTGAATATGAGACGTATTTCACATGTCTTTAAAAAAATAAACATTTGCTGCCAAGAGTAATATTACAATTACCTTAATTTTAGTTATAGCTAGGGGAGAAAGTATCTTTCAACAGCTCTATATAGCTGTAAAATTTATAATTTATGTTTTAAGTACGTTTATCGGAGAAATCGACACCTGACTACAGCGCCATTCGAAGCCGCGAGATCGAGCGGCTTTTGATGGAGGCTATAATTCCGACATCCCCATAACTGTAGAGTTACGAGCAACCGATCCGGATATGATCGGCTGCTTAACCTGATGGCATACGTCACACCGTGTGACGTATGGATCTCTGACGTAGAGAGCTTTGACGTAGAAGCTTCCTACGTCACGCGCGCCTTCTCTCATGAAGTGGCTCCCGCCGACCTGTCTATCCATACGGGTATTGTCACGAGAGGGGGAAAGGAGGAACGCTTCCTCACCTGGACCGTACCACGTAAATCGGGATGCGAGATATTAAGTAGACACGCGGGTCTAAACGTGGTGCACCACTTACCGCTTGTCTAAATATCGCGCCTCGGCGGGAAACGATTGGGCAAAGGAGAGATAGCTTGTCCTCGTGCGTATCTCTCTCTCTCTCACTCCTACGGTCGGGAAGGCGGTCGACTCTTGACTTCCTTTTCTCACTGCCCGTGAGACGTGCTGCTCTGCACGCCGACGTGGAGGTTGGTGGGGAGAAACCCTCACACCCTCACACTAAATGCATCAGTCTTTAATCTCTTATTTCCCGTTAATAATTGCTGGGCGCGCACGATTCTCGCGCGTTCGTGCACGCGCCGCGCTGTATCCTCTTTCGCGTTACTAACCTGATCGGTAACTCGCTTACCGTTACAATTGTTATAATTTATATAGTTTGTGTTCAATAAATTTTTCAGTTCCTGAAGAGGTCTGCAATTAAGCAGACGAAACGTTGTACAACAAAGTAAAAATTTGTGTTTTTTACTAATTGACCCTCATCATCGCAACAATTATTTAAAAAAAAAAAAAAACAATTGAAAATTGTTGAAAAATGTTTAAGTTTATTAACTATAATAATTGACAGGTTTAAAATGTAACGATTTCAATAGTTGGACAGCAAATTACTAATTTTTTTACTGAAAAATTACTTTGAATAAAATCAATACTTCGAAATTTTTATAAACATACGTACATTTATTAAGAAAAATAATTTTAATATTAGATATTTTTTATAGTAACAATTCATAGAATAAATATGAGTAGTAAATACTGATTTCTTGTTAAGAAAATTCCAATATCTTTCTAATAACGTACAACTTATTGCTTTCTATTATAGTTTTCTCAACTTCAGGTCATCATATGTTGCCCATTGTACCAAAGCGTTTAATCTCTCAACGTCAGATAACCAGATCACCTGCCTCTTGTGAAATACTATTTGATCTTGGTTCGTTACGAAAATTATACAGAGAGACATTTTGATTTTTCTACCATTAAATGGTATACATTTTTCAATGTAGAAAGATGTTTGGACTCACCCTGTCGTAACCTCCCTATTCTGAGACATTGTAACATCTAGAGCTGCCATAGGAAAGCTAGGCCACGTCGGTGCCCTCATTTTATTGTTAATGTATTGTTAATATAGTCTTGTATCTTACGAAGTTGAAGTCAATGAAGCACATATTTGTAACCACATATAGAGTTCTAAAGTATTTGCCTTTCTTCATGCCTTTATATTTACACTTTGTGCAGTTATTACAAGTTAGTGTTTACTAAAAATTTATTGCGTTTCTCATTAATTATACATAGAAAAATAATTGAAGTAAATTACGAAATTAGTTTTTAACTGTTTATTTAATATGCGCTTTAATATTATAATATACGTCTAATAATTGCTAAAAATATGTATATTATGTGGCAATAATATAGTCAGCAATTTTTTATTAAGCATCATATATCGGTGGAACTAGAATTACAATAAACTAGGTCATATTTTTTAGTTCGCTAAGGTAATATATGAGTTTACTTTAAAATTACCTTAAGCTTATATTTAGTATTAAAACGTACCTTAAAATAGTGGATAATATGTAACCTTGATATTCTTGTTTTTGATCCAGTAAATAGTATTGGGAGGCAAAGTAATTTTTTGTCTTTTAATTTTATAAAAATTTACTTTCTTAATAATAATAATATATAATAATATATAAAATTTTTTTTATATGACCTAATCATTATTTGACAATTATTTATGTATTTATGTGGTTAATTAAATTTCATGTTTTGTTTTTATATAATTGCCTGTTATCGTTGGGTTCCTACGCTAGGCACGTGTAACTGATATCAAGGCATCATCTGCAGAATACCCTCTTACCGTGAATTGGATCTGAAGGGATCTAAAGAAGGAGTTGACTATCTATCCCTTAGGGTTTACCTCATCTGACATAAACAGTTTGGTATGAATTTAGAAAAGTTGTATGTACTTTGTTTTGCTGAATTAGAAACCTACTCATAATCATATGAATATTGCATTTTTACAAGTAATAATCTTTCCTTTCTTCTACTTTTAATTTAATTTAATATCATTTTAAAAATATTTTATAATTTTTTTATTTCCTTTAAAATATTAAAGCGTTAATTAAATATTAAAATAAAATCAATGTTGTAAATATTATAATATTAAATGTTTTGGCTGTAATGTAAAAAAAATTCTAATAAGTCATAGTGACATTGTTATTTTTAAAATCTTCGTTTACATCACAATATTATTTTATATATTTTCCTTTATAGAATCCGTAGTATAATTGGTGGATTGAAAGCGTTTCATAATTACAAGTACTTGTGAGATATTATTGAAATGCCTCGTATTTCAATGAGCGTCAGTAAGATAGAGATATTAATTTCTTTAGTACAACAACGGCCAGTATTGTGGCGTCTGGACCACCCACAGCACGAAAATTCCAATTCACTAGCAGCAGCATGGAAGGAGGTGACTGATACTCTTAATTTAGGAAGTAAGTTATTTTGTCCACTTCAAAAGTTTTTGTTATCTTTAAAGTAAATATTCATAAAGTATTCCTTTTTTAATTGTCCTATGCCTAATAATTATTCATTTGGACAGTTTATTTACTAAATATAAAAAAATAACATTTTTAATTTTATTACTTTCAGGTACTACAGTGAAAAACAAATGGAAAGCTTTAAAAAAGCAAATAAAAAGTGAGTTAAGCCGTCAAAAAAGTTGCAAATCAGGATCTGCAGCAAGCAATGATGCTTCCACTTGGAAATATTTTCAGTCACTACTTTTTCTTAAAGGTCATTGTGAAGCAAGAGAATCTACGGGCAACTTAAACACGTTTTTAGAAAGACGTAATGAATGTGAAGAAATAGATTCCAATTATGATTCTTCACATGAAGTCAGTCTAGACCTGGAAGAATTTGAATCTGTAGAAACGGCACATGAAGCAGAAATTGTTGAGGATCGTGAAAATAATTTCACATTAAAATCACAGCATTCGGAGTTCTTTAGTACCCTCATATCTCATCTGTCAAAAATAGGTCCCAAAAAAATATTGGAGTTCCGTAATAAAGTCACAGCTCTGGCTTCGTCATATGCGTATGGTGAAGATTCTGCCAATGAAGACGACGGTAGGTATATAGAAAAAAAACATATTTTATTAATTCATTAATTTTTACGAATTTGAATACAGTGTAAATACTTATTTGCAGACTGCACGATTGTAGACACTGTTGGTATGGATCGAACACCGAATGTAATAGTGGATTCAAAACAATTCCAATTGCAACAAATCAAAGAAGAAAAATGAATAGTCAGTGCTCCATGCAGTGCATTTGTACACCACCTAACAATGTTTATAATGGTAATGTTTTATAATGTTTGCTATATATAGCAAAGAATATAAATTTTCTTTCTGCTAAGTCCCGTAAATACAAAAAATTGCATTATAACGCATATAATTTTTACAGTAGCTCACAGGTCAGGAATTTAAATGCCAATACAAAGATTCATTGCTGTCAAAAGTGAGTGTGTACCATACGACGTGGTAAACACACAAGTTGGGGCAATGCAAGCTGCTCATACATCATCGCAGGTATTATACTATACGGTAAACACGCAAGCACCTGCTGGGGCGATGCCAGTTCAAAATCCACCAGCACAAGAACCATACGATATGGCATACACACAAGCAGCTGCTGCGAAAGAAAATATAATTGATCCACGTACTATGCCAAAATAAAAAAATATGTATCAAAATTTGAGATAGGTCGATACTCATAATAATTTTATTCTTATTAATTTTACCTTCGACTGTTAGCAAAGGTAGTCTCCTTGCAGGACTGAACAGTACAAAGTTGTTGTTAATATTTATGCAGGCAATTGTTATATATGGATTATACTGTTGTAACATAACTAAATATTGTTGACCCGTTTAATATGATAATTTATTTATATTAATAAGATTTTTGTAAAGGTAAAATTAAAATTGTGAAAATCAAGGGTCAAAAACAAACAAATTTTGAATTTATACCTTTTAAACCGTCACTCTCGACAATTTTAATTCTACTTTCACAATAATCTTATTGATACACGGAGATAGAAAAATCTTGCGTTTATTCTATGACCAACTATCCATGCATTTATTCCATGTTAATTCATGTGATTATCCTGTTAATTCATATATTAAAAGCATGACAGTACATAATAGAAATATCACATCACAATACAGACTTTATTCTATTGCCTTCATGCATTAAAAGCAACGGGCCACGCTTTAATCGCATGAAGGTACGTCATGGTAAAATTACAAGCGGCCCATCGGAAAATCCTATGTGCCTCATACGGCAATCCAAAGAGTGCCAAGCGGCTCATAGAAAGATCCCGTGAGCTTAATATAAACTGGAAAAAGTAAAATATGTTTATTGCGGATGCCCACAATAAATTTTTCAACATATAATTAATTAACTAATTAAGTGTTATATATATGGAGTATTCCACGTGAAGTGGTCCGATCAAAATTTTAAAATGCACCAAATTTTGGGTACACATTGCAAACGTTTTTCAGAATACAGAAAAAAATTTTTAGGTACTGGAATCTATTTGCTCAAAAGTTATTCTAACCTCAAAAAGTGAATTTTTTCTAGTTTTTTTCAACACCAGCTGGGTTTACCGCTATTTAACTCAAAATCTATCAACTTTTACTATAAAACATTATATATAACATTTGTTGCTAACTATGTCTAGAATTTATCCTTCTGGGTTAGAATTTCTAATCTCAAGGTTAATGTTACATAAACTACATGTCAATATTCAACTTAAAAATAGTGTAAGTGCACCACAATTGATTTTTTTATCCAAAAGTCTGAAAAAAAGCTTGAAGCAATACCTTTCAAATGGTCTGTAGCATTTTTGGGGCCTTCAATTCTGTAAAAAGTTATGATAATTTAAAGAAAGACATAAAATTCACAAAAATTAACACGGTAATTCCCATATAAATTTTTTGAAAAATTCTGAGTTTCTTTAAATTATCATAACTTTTTACAGAATTGAAGGCCCCAAAAATGCTACAGACCATTTGAAAGGTATTGCTTCAAGCTTTTTTTAGACTTTTGGTTAAAAAAATCAATTGTGGCGCACTTACACTATTTTTAAGTTGAATATTGACATGTAGTTTATGTAACATTAACCTTGAGATTAGAAATTCTAACCCAGAAGGATAAATTCTAGACATAGTTAGCAACAAATGTTATATATAATGTTTTATAGTAAAAGTTGATAGATGTTGAGTTAAATAGCGGTAAACCCAGCTGGTGTTGAAAAAAACTAGAAAAAATTCACTTTTTGAGGTTAGAATAACTTTTGAGCAAATAGATTCCAGTACCTAAAAATTTTTTTCTGTATTCTGAAAAACATTTGCAATGTGTACCCAAAATTTGGTGCATTTTAAAATTTTGATCGGACCAATTCACGTGGAATACCCCATATATATACATGTATAATACTTATTTAATTAATTAATTATATGATGAAAAAAAAATTTACACATATATAAAATACGTGCATAAATATAATATTATGTATTATATTATAATGTCGCTTTGAGGACTTGAGGAGTAAGACGTCACGTGACTTTTTCGCAGGAACCAGGGAAATTGGACATATAATTAAGATTTATTTCAGGCAAGTTTATACATTACTGATATGTGCATAAATATCGTCTTGGTTAATTTAATTACGATTACCAAGTTGGCAAGTACAAAATTTTATTATCATAACCTAAAAATAAAATTCCAATTTGTAAAATAGTATATAATCAGGATAAAAAAGTGAAGTACTTATTAATGTTAATGTTTTTCCAATTATTTCATAAGCTGTAAACATTTCATATAATTTATAGTAAACACGCAACATTGTTTGCTATTCTTATATCTGAAATTTTGTTGAATCCTTAGTTAACTGATTTTCTTTATTTGCTACCAAATTAGCTGTTAATATTCTCTGTAGAACTTTAAACTCCGTATAAGACGTTATTATAAACAATTAATAGATTATTATGTAAAATTGGATTATGTTCGCTCTCCAGAATACTGTATTTAAATTAATTTTTCTTATTCGAATAAAAGAACTATAGGTGTAGGATAGTAAAACACCAATTTGTTTTAAAAAAACAACGTTTCGTTGGCTAGGTTTGCCAACCTCTGCAGGTTCTAATTTTATTGGACACAAAAATAGATACATAAATAAAATTGAAAAATTACAATTAAGCTAAATAATGTTTTTTGAGAAGCTAACAAAAAAAAAGAAAAAATTCTTTTTTACCTGAGTTGTATATAAAAGCTACACTTAAGAGCTACATTTCTGACTTTTAAAAACACGTTTAACGTGTAGTTTTTGTTAGCTTCTCAAAAAACATTATTTAGGTTAATTGTAATTTTTCAATTTTATTTATGTATCTATTTTTGTGTCCAATAAAATTAGAACCTGAAGAGGTTGGCAAACCTAGCCAACGAAACGTTGCTTTTTAAAAACAAATTGGTGTTTTACTATCCTACACCTATAGTTCTTTTATTCGAATAAGAAAAATTAATTTAAATACAATTAATAGATTAATTTTTCTCTTTTACCCGAGTAGCATCTATACACCTTTCAACATAAATATTATAATTAATATATTAAATTAAAAATCTAAAAAAATTCGCAGGTAGCTTAAAACAAAAGCAAGGGCATAGCGTTTTGATTTTTTAAGAAATAATAATTTTTTAATAATAATTGAGTAAACAATTTTTAGACGCTAATTATTAGTAAATGGAAGAGCACAAAATTCTACATTGGAGTATGTGAAAGCAAAGTTTTTTCAATGCCAATAACAAAAACCATTGCATTGTAAAATCGCTAAAAAATTCTTATAACCTATTAAAAAAATTTTTTTACTTTATATCTATTGTTTAATGAAATCCATCTATTTTTAATTTATATTTAGTGAGTATTAAAACTTAAAAATGTCTTAGCAATGAATGTATTAGTCTGAATGTTTTAGCAATATATACCCAAAATTTTCCAGATTTTTAAATTCATTATTTAAAATTACAATGTTTGCGTTGAAAGTATATGACTCATTTACTAATAATTAGCGTCTAAAAATTGTTTACTCAATTATTATTAAAAAAAATTATTATTTCTTACAAAATCAAAACGCTATGCCCTTGCTTTTATTTTAAGTTACCTGTGTGAATGTTTTTAGATTTTTAATTTAATATATTATTTATAATATTTATGTTGAAAGGCGTAGATTCGTGTAATTTTGATCTCACATTTCGTTCAGGAAAATTCAGTCAAATTAAAAAAGTTTCATCACACACTCTTAAACCCAAAGAGTAAAAACTGAACCTTAAATGAGTAAGCTGTTGACTTTTCTACTCTTTATATAACATTAAAAATCCCAAAACTACACCTTATAAACTAAATAATAACAACTAAAATTACACTTTAAACAATGTAAAATATAAAAATTACACTTTACAATAGCGTAAAAAGTAAAAAATGTCCTTTAAAGAAAGAAGAAAGTGGAACTATTGCTCTATTGAAAAGTATAAACTAATATTATCAGAATGGACTTCCCAGTTATACGAGTTAATATCGTACTATTTATTTCCAACCACTGGAGTTGTAGTGAATTTCACCATGTTTAAACAATTATTAATTTATATCCACTATACTGGAGTCACCGGAAAGTCTATTGAGATTATACGCAAGCTATCTTATATATGTAAAGTTTCTATTTTACTACATGAAAATATAATTAAATATAATAACGTCTTATACGGAGTTTAAATTTCTACAGAGAATATTAACAGCTAATTTGGTAGCAAATAAAGAAAATCAGTTAACTAAGGATTCAACAAAATTTCAGATATAAGAATAGCAAACAATGTTGCGTGTTTACTATAAATTATATGAAATGTTTACAGCTTATGAGATAATTGGAAAAACATTAACATTAATAAGTACTTCACTTTTTTATCCTGATTATATACTATTTTACAAATTGGAATTTTATTTTTAGGTTATGATAATAAAATTTTGTACTTGCCAACTTGGTAATCGTAATTAAATTAACCAAGACGATATTTATGCACATATCAGTAATGTATAAACTTGCCTGAAATAAATCTTATTATATGTCCAATTTCCCTGGTTCCTGCGAAAAAGTCACGTGACGTCTTACTCCTCAAGTCCTCAAAGCGACATTATAATATAATACATAATATTATATTTATGCACGTATTTTATATATGTGTAAATTTGTTTTCCATCATTTAATTAATTAATTAATTAAGTATTATACATGTATATATATGGGGTATTCCACGTGAAGTGGTCCGATCAAAATTTTAAAATGCACCAAATTTTGGGTACACATTGCAAATGTTTTTCAGAATACAGAAAAAAATTTTTAGGTACTGGAATCTATTTGCTCAAAAGTTATTCTAACCTCAAAAAGTGAATTTTTTCTAGTTTTTTTCAACACCAGCTGGGTTTACCGCTATTTAGCTCAACATCTATCAACTTTTACTATAAAACATTATATATAACATTTGTTGCTAACTATGTCTAGAATTTATCCTTCTGGGTTAGAATTTCTAATCTCAAGGTTAATGTTACATAAACTACATGTCAATATTCAACTTAAAAATAGTGTAAGTGCGCCACAATTGATTTTTTTAACCAAAAGTCTAAAAAAAAACTTGAAGCAATACCTTTCAAATGGTCTGTAGCATTTTTGGGGCCTTCAATTCTGTAAAAAGTTATGATAATTTAAAGAAACTCAGAATTTTTAAAAAATTATATGGGAATTACCGTGTTAATTTTGTGAATTTTATGTCTTTCTTTAAATTATCATAACTTTTTACAGAATTGAAGGCCCCAAAAATGCTACAGACCATTTGAAAGGTATTGCTTCAAGCTTTTTTTTAGACTTTTAGATAAAAAAATCAATTGTGGCGCACTTACACTATTTTTAAGTTGAATATTGACATGTAGTTTATTGTAACATTAACCTTGAGATTAGAAATTCTAACCCAGAAGGATAAATTCTAGACATAAGTTAGCAACGAATGTTACATATAATGTTCTATAGTAAAAGTTGATAGATTTTGAGTTAAATAGTGGTAAACCCAGCTGGTGTTGAAAAAAACTAGAAAAAATTCACTTTTTGAGGTTAGAATAACTTTTGAGCAAATAGATTCCAGTACCTAAAAATTTTTTTCTGTATTCTGAAAAACGTTTGCAATGTGTACCCAAAATTTGGTGCATTTTAAAATTTTGATCGGACCACTTCACGTGGAATACCCCATATATATAACACTTAATTAGTTAATTAATTATATGTTGAAAAATTTACTGTGGGCATCCGCAATAAACATATTTTACTTTTTCCAGTTTATATTAAGCTCACGGGATCTTTCTATGAGCCGCTTGGCACTCTTTAATTTTACCATGACGTACCTTCATGCGATTAAAGCGTGGCCCGTTGCTTTTAAGGCATGAAGGCAATAGAATAAAGTCTGTGTTGTGATGTGATATTTCTATTATGTACTGTCATGGAATTAAAACATGAAAACATAGAATTATTATAACAATTTCATAAGGAATAAGCATGTACAAACACAGGCTTTTTTTCTATGTCAGTTTCATGGAAAAAACGCAAGATTTTTCTCTCCGTGTAAATAAATTAGCAGATTAAACGGGCCAAGATTATTTAGTTTTGCTACAACAATATAATATTAAAAAAAAGTTTGCAGTGTACAGTCATGCAAGGACAGTACCTTTGCTCTTGAGAATGATTGACAATTAAAAATAATTATTATAATTTAGATAATTGTTTAAAATATCTCTAAAAATGTTAAAATGTAGAAAAAAGAGATTTTAGATTTAAAACGTTAAATCGCAGCTTAATGTGAAAACAACAAAAACAAAAACATTAATACTGTATCTCGTATTAGAATGTAAAAATACATTAAAATATTTGTATTAATACGTATTATCGTAAAGTGTTATTAAAATGTATGTTAATACAATGTAAATAGAGGTTTTCAATAAACACTTGATAAATAAGGTTAGAATTTCTAATTTCAAGGTGAATGTTATATAAACTACATGTCAATATTCAACTTGAAAAAAGTGCAAGTGTGCCACAATTGATTTTTTTATCCATAAGTCTAAAAGAAAGCTTGGAGCAAAACCTTTCAAATGGTCTGTAGCATTTTTTTGGCCTTCAATTCTGTAAAAAGTTATGATAATTTAAAGAAACACGAAATTTTTTAAAAAATTTAAATGGGTATTACCATGTTAACTTTTGTGAATTTTTTCTCTTTCTTTAAATTATCATAACTTTTTACAGAATTAAAGGCCCCAAAAATGCTACAGACCATTTGAAAGGTATTGCTTCAAGCTTTTTTTAGACTTTTAGATAAAAAAATCAATTGTGGCGAACTTGCACTTTTTTGAGTTGAATATTGACATGTAGTTTATATCATTCACCTTGGAATTAGAAATTCTAACCCAGAAGAATAAATTCCAGACACAATTAGCAACGAATGTTACATATAATGTTCTATAGTAAAAGTTGATAGATTTTGAGTTAAATAGTGGTAAACCCAGCTGGTGTTGAAAAAAACTAGAAAAATTCACTTTTTGAGGTTAGAATAACTTTTGAGCAAATAGATTCCAGTACCTAAAAATTTTTTTCTGTATTCTGAAAAACGTTTGCAATGTGTACCCAAATTTGGTGCATTTTAAAATTTTGATCGGACCACTTCACGTGGAATACCCCATATATATAACACTTAATTAGTTAATTAATTATATGTTGAAAAATTTACTGTGGGCATCCGCAATAAACATATTTTACTTTTTCCAGTTTATATTAAGCTCACGGGATCTTTCTATGAGCCGCTTGGCACTCTTTAATTTTACCATGACGTACCTTCATGCGATTAAAGCGTGGCCCGTTGCTTTTAAGGCATGAAGGCAATAGAATAAAGTCTGTGTTGTGATGTGATATTTCTATTATGTACTGTCATGGAATTAAAACATGAAAACATAGAATTATTATAACAATTTCATAAGGAATAAGCATGTACAAACACAGGCTTTTTTTCTATGTCAGTTTCATGGAAAAAACGCAAGATTTTTCTCTCCGTGTAAATAAATTAGCAGATTAAACGGGCCAAGATTATTTAGTTTTGCTACAACAATATAATATTAAAAAAAAGTTTGCAGTGTACAGTCATGCAAGGACAGTACCTTTGCTCTTGAGAATGATTGACAATTAAAAATAATTATTATAATTTAGATAATTGTTTAAAATATCTCTAAAAATGTTAAAATGTAGAAAAAAGAGATTTTAGATTTAAAACGTTAAATCGCAGCTTAATGTGAAAACAACAAAAACAAAAACATTAATACTGTATCTCGTATTAGAATGTAAAAATACATTAAAATATTTGTATTAATACGTATTATCGTAAAGTGTTATTAAAATGTATGTTAATACAATGTAAATAGAGGTTTTCAATAAACACTTGATAAATAAGGTTAGAATTTCTAATTTCAAGGTGAATGTTATATAAACTACATGTCAATATTCAACTTGAAAAAAGTGCAAGTGTGCCACAATTGATTTTTTTATCCATAAGTCTAAAAGAAAGCTTGGAGCAAAACCTTTCAAATGGTCTGTAGCATTTTTTTGGCCTTCAATTCTGTAAAAAGTTATGATAATTTAAAGAAACACGAAATTTTTTAAAAAATTTAAATGGGTATTACCATGTTAACTTTTGTGAATTTTTTCTCTTTCTTTAAATTATCATAACTTTTTACAGAATTAAAGGCCCCAAAAATGCTACAGACCATTTGAAAGGTATTGCTTCAAGCTTTTTTTTAGACTTTTAGATAAAAAAATCAATTGTGGCGCACTTACACTATTTTTAAGTTGAATATTGACATGTAGTTTATGTAACATTAACCTTGAGATTAGAAATTCTAACCCAGAAGGATAAATTCTAGACATAGTTAGCAACGAATGTTACATATAATGTTCTATAGTAAAAGTTGATAGATTTTGAGTTAAATAGTGGTAAACCCAGCTGGTGTTGAAAAAAACTAGAAAAAATTCACTTTTTGAGGTTAGAATAACTTTTGAGCAAATAGATTCCAGTACCTAAAAATTTTTTTCTGTATTCTGAAAAACGTTTGCAATGTGTACCCAAAATTTGGTGCATTTTAAAATTTTGATCGGACCACTTCACGTGGAATACCCCATATATATAACACTTAATTAGTTAATTAATTATATGTTGAAAAATTTACTGTGGGCATCCGCAATAAACATATTTTACTTTTTCCAGTTTATATTAAGCTCACGGGATCTTTCTATGAGCCGCTTGGCACTCTTTAATTTTACCATGACGTACCTTCATGCGATTAAAGCGTGGCCCGTTGCTTTTAAGGCATGAAGGCAATAGAATAAAGTCTGTGTTGTGATGTGATATTTCTATTATGTACTGTCATGGAATTAAAACATGAAAACATAGAATTATTATAACAATTTCATAAGGAATAAGCATGTACAAACACAGGCTTTTTTTCTATGTCAGTTTCATGGAAAAAAACGCAAGATTTTTCTCTCCGTGTAAATAAATTAGCAGATTAAACGGGCCAAGATTATTTAGTTTTGCTACAACAATATAATATTAAAAAAAAGTTTGCAGTGTACAGTCATGCAAGGACAGTACCTTTGCTCTTGAGAATGATTGACAATTAAAAATAATTATTATAATTTAGATAATTGTTTAAAATATCTCTAAAAATGTTAAAATGTAGAAAAAAGAGATTTTAGATTTAAAACGTTAAATCGCAGCTTAATGTGAAAACAACAAAAACAAAAACATTAATACTGTATCTCGTATTAGAATGTAAAAATACATTAAAATATTTGTATTAATACGTATTATCGTAAAGTGTTATTAAAATGTATGTTAATACAATGTAAATAGAGGTTTTCAATAAACACTTGATAAATAAGGTTAGAATTTCTAATTTCAAGGTGAATGTTATATAAACTACATGTCAATATTCAACTTGAAAAAAGTGCAAGTGTGCCACAATTGATTTTTTTATCCATAAGTCTAAAGGAAAGCTTGGAGCAAAACCTTTCAAATGGTCTGTAGCATTTTTTTGGCCTTCAATTCTGTAAAAAGTTATGATAATTTAAAGAAACACGAAATTTTTTAAAAAATTTAAATGGGTATTACCATGTTAACTTTTGTGAATTTTTTCTCTTTCTTTAAATTATCATAACTTTTTACAGAATTAAAGGCCCCAAAAATGCTACAGACCATTTGAAAGGTATTGCTTCAAGCTTTTTTTAGACTTTTAGATAAAAAAATCAATTGTGGCGCACTTACACTATTTTTAAGTTGAATATTGACATGTAGTTTATGTAACATTAACCTTGAGATTAGAAATTCTAACCCAGAAGGATAAATTCTAGACATAGTTAGCAACGAATGTTACATATAATGTTCTATAGTAAAAGTTGATAGATTTTGAGTTAAATAGTGGTAAACCCAGCTGGTGTTGAAAAAAACTAGAAAAAATTCACTTTTTGAGGTTAGAATAACTTTTGAGCAAATAGATTCCAGTACCTAAAAATTTTTTTCTGTATTCTGAAAAACGTTTGCAATGTGTACCCAAAATTTGGTGCATTTTAAAATTTTGATCGGACCACTTCACGTGGAATACCCCATATATATAACACTTAATTAGTTAATTAATTATATGTTGAAAAATTTACTGTGGGCATCCGCAATAAACATATTTTACTTTTTCCAGTTTATATTAAGCTCACGGGATCTTTCTATGAGCCGCTTGGCACTCTTTAATTTTACCATGACGTACCTTCATGCGATTAAAGCGTGGCCCGTTGCTTTTAAGGCATGAAGGCAATAGAATAAAGTCTGTGTTGTGATGTGATATTTCTATTATGTACTGTCATGGAATTAAAACATGAAAACATAGAATTATTATAACAATTTCATAAGGAATAAGCATGTACAAACACAGGCTTTTTTTCTATGTCAGTTTCATGGAAAAAACGCAAGATTTTTCTCTCCGTGTAAATAAATTAGCAGATTAAACGGGCCAAGATTATTTAGTTTTGCTACAACAATATAATATTAAAAAAAAGTTTGCAGTGTACAGTCATGCAAGGACAGTACCTTTGCTCTTGAGAATGATTGACAATTAAAAATAATTATTATAATTTAGATAATTGTTTAAAATATCTCTAAAAATGTTAAAATGTAGAAAAAAGAGATTTTAGATTTAAAACGTTAAATCGCAGCTTAATGTGAAAACAACAAAAACAAAAACATTAATACTGTATCTCGTATTAGAATGTAAAAATACATTAAAATATTTGTATTAATACGTATTATCGTAAAGTGTTATTAAAATGTATGTTAATACAATGTAAATAGAGGTTTTCAATAAACACTTGATAAATAAGGTTAGAATTTCTAATTTCAAGGTGAATGTTATATAAACTACATGTCAATATTCAACTTGAAAAAAGTGCAAGTGTGCCACAATTGATTTTTTTATCCATAAGTCTAAAGGAAAGCTTGGAGCAAAACCTTTCAAATGGTCTGTAGCATTTTTTTGGCCTTCAATTCTGTAAAAAGTTATGATAATTTAAAGAAACACGAAATTTTTTAAAAAATTTAAATGGGTATTACCATGTTAACTTTTGTGAATTTTTTCTCTTTCTTTAAATTATCATAACTTTTTACAGAATTAAAGGCCCCAAAAATGCTACAGACCATTTGAAAGGTATTGCTTCAAGCTTTTTTTTAGACTTTTAGATAAAAAAATCAATTGTGGCGCACTTACACTATTTTTAAGTTGAATATTGACATGTAGTTTATGTAACATTAACCTTGAGATTAGAAATTCTAACCCAGAAGGATAAATTCTAGACATAGTTAGCAACGAATGTTACATATAATGTTCTATAGTAAAAGTTGATAGATTTTGAGTTAAATAGTGGTAAACCCAGCTGGTGTTGAAAAAAACTAGAAAAAATTCACTTTTTGAGGTTAGAATAACTTTTGAGCAAATAGATTCCAGTACCTAAAAATTTTTTTCTGTATTCTGAAAAACGTTTGCAATGTGTACCCAAAATTTGGTGCATTTTAAAATTTTGATCGGACCACTTCACGTGGAATACCCCATATATATAACACTTAATTAGTTAATTAATTATATGTTGAAAAATTTACTGTGGGCATCCGCAATAAACATATTTTACTTTTTCCAGTTTATATTAAGCTCACGGGATCTTTCTATGAGCCGCTTGGCACTCTTTAATTTTACCATGACGTACCTTCATGCGATTAAAGCGTGGCCCGTTGCTTTTAAGGCATGAAGGCAATAGAATAAAGTCTGTGTTGTGATGTGATATTTCTATTATGTACTGTCATGGAATTAAAACATGAAAACATAGAATTATTATAACAATTTCATAAGGAATAAGCATGTACAAACACAGGCTTTTTTTCTATGTCAGTTTCATGGAAAAAACGCAAGATTTTTCTCTCCGTGTAAATAAATTAGCAGATTAAACGGGCCAAGATTATTTAGTTTTGCTACAACAATATAATATTAAAAAAAAGTTTGCAGTGTACAGTCATGCAAGGACAGTACCTTTGCTCTTGAGAATGATTGACAATTAAAAATAATTATTATAATTTAGATAATTGTTTAAAATATCTCTAAAAATGTTAAAATGTAGAAAAAAGAGATTTTAGATTTAAAACGTTAAATCGCAGCTTAATGTGAAAACAACAAAAACAAAAACATTAATACTGTATCTCGTATTAGAATGTAAAAATACATTAAAATATTTGTATTAATACGTATTATCGTAAAGTGTTATTAAAATGTATGTTAATACAATGTAAATAGAGGTTTTCAATAAACACTTGATAAATAAGGTTAGAATTTCTAATTTCAAGGTGAATGTTATATAAACTACATGTCAATATTCAACTTGAAAAAAGTGCAAGTGTGCCACAATTGATTTTTTTATCCATAAGTCTAAAAGAAAGCTTGGAGCAAAACCTTTCAAATGGTCTGTAGCATTTTTTTGGCCTTCAATTCTGTAAAAAGTTATGATAATTTAAAGAAACACGAAATTTTTTAAAAAATTTAAATGGGTATTACCATGTTAACTTTTGTGAATTTTTTCTCTTTCTTTAAATTATCATAACTTTTTACAGAATTAAAGGCCCCAAAAATGCTACAGACCATTTGAAAGGTATTGCTTCAAGCTTTTTTTTAGACTTTTAGATAAAAAAATCAATTGTGGCGCACTTACACTATTTTTAAGTTGAATATTGACATGTAGTTTATGTAACATTAACCTTGAGATTAGAAATTCTAACCCAGAAGGATAAATTCTAGACATAGTTAGCAACGAATGTTACATATAATGTTCTATAGTAAAAGTTGATAGATTTTGAGTTAAATAGTGGTAAACCCAGCTGGTGTTGAAAAAAACTAGAAAAAATTCACTTTTTGAGGTTAGAATAACTTTTGAGCAAATAGATTCCAGTACCTAAAAATTTTTTTCTGTATTCTGAAAAACGTTTGCAATGTGTACCCAAAATTTGGTGCATTTTAAAATTTTGATCGGACCACTTCACGTGGAATACCCCATATATATAACACTTAATTAGTTAATTAATTATATGTTGAAAAATTTACTGTGGGCATCCGCAATAAACATATTTTACTTTTTCCAGTTTATATTAAGCTCACGGGATCTTTCTATGAGCCGCTTGGCACTCTTTAATTTTACCATGACGTACCTTCATGCGATTAAAGCGTGGCCCGTTGCTTTTAAGGCATGAAGGCAATAGAATAAAGTCTGTGTTGTGATGTGATATTTCTATTATGTACTGTCATGGAATTAAAACATGAAAACATAGAATTATTATAACAATTTCATAAGGAATAAGCATGTACAAACACAGGCTTTTTTTCTATGTCAGTTTCATGGAAAAAACGCAAGATTTTTCTCTCCGTGTAAATAAATTAGCAGATTAAACGGGCCAAGATTATTTAGTTTTGCTACAACAATATAATATTAAAAAAAAGTTTGCAGTGTACAGTCATGCAAGGACAGTACCTTTGCTCTTGAGAATGATTGACAATTAAAAATAATTATTATAATTTAGATAATTGTTTAAAATATCTCTAAAAATGTTAAAATGTAGAAAAAAGAGATTTTAGATTTAAAACGTTAAATCGCAGCTTAATGTGAAAACAACAAAAACAAAAACATTAATACTGTATCTCGTATTAGAATGTAAAAATACATTAAAATATTTGTATTAATACGTATTATCGTAAAGTGTTATTAAAATGTATGTTAATACAATGTAAATAGAGGTTTTCAATAAACACTTGATAAATAAGGTTAGAATTTCTAATTTCAAGGTGAATGTTATATAAACTACATGTCAATATTCAACTTGAAAAAAGTGCAAGTGTGCCACAATTGATTTTTTTATCCATAAGTCTAAAAGAAAGCTTGGAGCAAAACCTTTCAAATGGTCTGTAGCATTTTTTTGGCCTTCAATTCTGTAAAAAGTTATGATAATTTAAAGAAACACGAAATTTTTTAAAAAATTTAAATGGGTATTACCATGTTAACTTTTGTGAATTTTTTCTCTTTCTTTAAATTATCATAACTTTTTACAGAATTAAAGGCCCCAAAAATGCTACAGACCATTTGAAAGGTATTGCTTCAAGCTTTTTTTTAGACTTTTAGATAAAAAAATCAATTGTGGCGCACTTACACTATTTTTAAGTTGAATATTGACATGTAGTTTATGTAACATTAACCTTGAGATTAGAAATTCTAACCCAGAAGGATAAATTCTAGACATAGTTAGCAACGAATGTTACATATAATGTTCTATAGTAAAAGTTGATAGATTTTGAGTTAAATAGTGGTAAACCCAGCTGGTGTTGAAAAAAACTAGAAAAAATTCACTTTTTGAGGTTAGAATAACTTTTGAGCAAATAGATTCCAGTACCTAAAAATTTTTTTCTGTATTCTGAAAAACGTTTGCAATGTGTACCCAAAATTTGGTGCATTTTAAAATTTTGATCGGACCACTTCACGTGGAATACCCCATATATATAACACTTAATTAGTTAATTAATTATATGTTGAAAAATTTACTGTGGGCATCCGCAATAAACATATTTTACTTTTTCCAGTTTATATTAAGCTCACGGGATCTTTCTATGAGCCGCTTGGCACTCTTTAATTTTACCATGACGTACCTTCATGCGATTAAAGCGTGGCCCGTTGCTTTTAAGGCATGAAGGCAATAGAATAAAGTCTGTGTTGTGATGTGATATTTCTATTATGTACTGTCATGGAATTAAAACATGAAAACATAGAATTATTATAACAATTTCATAAGGAATAAGCATGTACAAACACAGGCTTTTTTTCTATGTCAGTTTCATGGAAAAAACGCAAGATTTTTCTCTCCGTGTAAATAAATTAGCAGATTAAACGGGCCAAGATTATTTAGTTTTGCTACAACAATATAATATTAAAAAAAAGTTTGCAGTGTACAGTCATGCAAGGACAGTACCTTTGCTCTTGAGAATGATTGACAATTAAAAATAATTATTATAATTTAGATAATTGTTTAAAATATCTCTAAAAATGTTAAAATGTAGAAAAAAGAGATTTTAGATTTAAAACGTTAAATCGCAGCTTAATGTGAAAACAACAAAAACAAAAACATTAATACTGTATCTCGTATTAGAATGTAAAAATACATTAAAATATTTGTATTAATACGTATTATCGTAAAGTGTTATTAAAATGTATGTTAATACAATGTAAATAGAGGTTTTCAATAAACACTTGATAAATAAGGTTAGAATTTCTAATTTCAAGGTGAATGTTATATAAACTACATGTCAATATTCAACTTGAAAAAAGTGCAAGTGTGCCACAATTGATTTTTTTATCCATAAGTCTAAAAGAAAGCTTGGAGCAAAACCTTTCAAATGGTCTGTAGCATTTTTTTGGCCTTCAATTCTGTAAAAAGTTATGATAATTTAAAGAAACACGAAATTTTTTAAAAAATTTAAATGGGTATTACCATGTTAACTTTTGTGAATTTTTTCTCTTTCTTTAAATTATCATAACTTTTTACAGAATTAAAGGCCCCAAAAATGCTACAGACCATTTGAAAGGTATTGCTTCAAGCTTTTTTTAGACTTTTAGATAAAAAAATCAATTGTGGCGCACTTACACTATTTTTAAGTTGAATATTGACATGTAGTTTATGTAACATTAACCTTGAGATTAGAAATTCTAACCCAGAAGGATAAATTCTAGACATAGTTAGCAACGAATGTTACATATAATGTTCTATAGTAAAAGTTGATAGATTTTGAGTTAAATAGTGGTAAACCCAGCTGGTGTTGAAAAAAACTTGGAAAAATTCACTTTTTGAGGTTAGAATAACTTTTGAGCAAATAGATTCCAGTACCTAAAAATTTTTTTTCTGTATTCTGAAAAACGTTTGCAATGTGTACCCAAAATTTGGTGCATTTTAAAATTTTGATCGGACCACTTCACGTGGAATACCCCATATATATAACACTTAATTAGTTAATTAATTATATGTTGAAAAATTTACTGTGGGCATCCGCAATAAACATATTTTACTTTTTCCAGTTTATATTAAGCTCACGGGATCTTTCTATGAGCCGCTTGGCACTCTTTAATTTTACCATGACGTACCTTCATGCGATTAAAGCGTGGCCCGTTGCTTTTAAGGCATGAAGGCAATAGAATAAAGTCTGTGTTGTGATGTGATATTTCTATTATGTACTGTCATGGAATTAAAACATGAAAACATAGAATTATTATAACAATTTCATAAGGAATAAGCATGTACAAACACAGGCTTTTTTTCTATGTCAGTTTCATGGAAAAAACGCAAGATTTTTCTCTCCGTGTAAATAAATTAGCAGATTAAACGGGCCAAGATTATTTAGTTTTGCTACAACAATATAATATTAAAAAAAAGTTTGCAGTGTACAGTCATGCAAGGACAGTACCTTTGCTCTTGAGAATGATTGACAATTAAAAATAATTATTATAATTTAGATAATTGTTTAAAATATCTCTAAAAATGTTAAAATGTAGAAAAAAGAGATTTTAGATTTAAAACGTTAAATCGCAGCTTAATGTGAAAACAACAAAAACAAAAACATTAATACTGTATCTCGTATTAGAATGTAAAAATACATTAAAATATTTGTATTAATACGTATTATCGTAAAGTGTTATTAAAATGTATGTTAATACAATGTAAATAGAGGTTTTCAATAAACACTTGATAAATAAGGTTAGAATTTCTAATTTCAAGGTGAATGTTATATAAACTACATGTCAATATTCAACTTGAAAAAAGTGCAAGTGTGCCACAATTGATTTTTTTATCCATAAGTCTAAAAGAAAGCTTGGAGCAAAACCTTTCAAATGGTCTGTAGCATTTTTTTGGCCTTCAATTCTGTAAAAAGTTATGATAATTTAAAGAAACACGAAATTTTTTAAAAAATTTAAATGGGTATTACCATGTTAACTTTTGTGAATTTTTTCTCTTTCTTTAAATTATCATAACTTTTTACAGAATTAAAGGCCCCAAAAATGCTACAGACCATTTGAAAGGTATTGCTCCAAGCTTTCTTTTAGACTTCTGGATAAAAAAATCAATTGTGGCGAACTTGCACTTTTTTTGAGTTGAATATTGACATGTAGTTTATATCATTCACCTTGGAATTAGAAATTCTAACCCAGAAGAATAAATTCCAGACACAATTAGCAACGAATGTTACATATAATGTTCTATAGTAAAAGTTGATAGATTTTGAGTTAAATAGTGGTAAACCCAGCTGGTGTTGAAAAAAACTTGGAAAAATTCACTTTTTGAGGTTAGAATAACTTATGAGCAAATAAATTCTAGTATCTAAAAATTTTTTTCTATATTCTGAGTAATATTTTCAAAAATGTGTACTCAAAATTTGGTGCATATTAAAATTTTGATCGGACCAGTTCACGTGGAATACCCCATATATATATGCAGGCTAATACAAGCTTCCGCTAGCATATGCATTTATTTTGACTATAGCCATTCACTTGGATATTTTCAAGGCAATGCCGGAATCGTTCGGTGGATACTAGGCTCAACATTGGAACGCTGCGGAATACCGGACCGCTCACGCGCCCTAGGGAAATTGCCAGGGACATCGATTGCCAAAATGAAAAATAATGCCCTCTGTGTGATATGCTGGCGTGCGCACGGGGCTAGTGCACAAGCGCTTGTATAAGCCTGGCGCATTATTTATGCCAGACGTAAAGGTTACGCCTATCGCAAAGTTTACGCCTGGTACGTAGTTCATGCCAGGCGCAAACTTTGCGTCTGGCGATAAGTTCTGCTCGAAAAAAAGAGGGAAGGGGTAAAAGTAGTGTTGCCACTCATACGGTCGGACGGCCAATTAGTAAATTGACGCAGCCATCGTCGGCGCGTATATACATTTTAAAAATTACACATCAATGATGTATTATTGTTCAAGAGGCAATTATAAAAATAAACAATGTAGTCGATCTATTTTTTCGACATTCGATTACAGGTTAAAATACCATTATTTCTTGTCATATGGGAATGAGATTGGTAAATTTTTTTTTCACCATTTGATTTGCAGAGAAATCTTTTGTTGTTAAAAAATGTGACATCGAAACACTGCTAAAGTGCCTTTTTGTTTATTATCTCGTATTTCTTTCGATATTATTCTTTGCATTTGTCAGTAACAAGGTAAATTAATTTTTTGTAGTGAAACATTATATACTGACTTGTTGACAATCAAGTTACTTGCTGCTCTTCAAAATTTTTATACTTTATGATATATTCTCCATTTTTCTTATTAATATTTACTCATGAGTTAAAACCATTTGAATAAATCATTTTTTAAAGCAAGCCTTTATAAATCAAATTTTCTATTGATGTGCATTCGATACAGTCAAGTAATAATTGAAACTAAGGATGAAAAATCTCGAATCGACAGTTTCATTATATGTGATTATTGATAATCATATAATTCAAAATTTTGTTATATATATATATATATATATATTTGTATGTAAACCCATAAGAAAGAAAAATATAATATTTACGAATATATTATTAATAACTTTGCACAAAACAACCGTGATGTACTTAGTTATTTAGTTTAAGAGCAATAAATACGTTTACTTTTAAAATATTGCTTTCTACGCATCGAATTTAGTGGTTCTATAACCTGATCGTGGCCAATAAGTTTCATTTAACAGTTTTGAAATGCTTACTTTGTTCCTTTATAAGTATATCAACGAGGAGTACTATTCGTTATATATATATTGCAACAAATATTCGATGCGTGAAATACGCAAAGGAATGTAGTAATGTGTTGTGAGGAATAGCTAGATACTAAGAAATCAGGTACAGGTCCCTTGGGCTCAAATTTTTTTTATCAAATACCAAGGTACCAGGTGTAACAACGTTTTCCCATTGACAGGTACGTTTAACAAGTTCATATTTTTTTTTGGAAAGCCTTCGAGTCTACTTTTTAAAAGTAGAGAAATACCAATATTGCTAAAAACTAACATATGCCGTCTAGTTTATTGATAAGTTCGCCATGGAGTATATCCCCAGTAGATACCAGTGCTATTGTTACAGTGAACGCACTGTTAATGATAGAAGAGCACCCTTTATTTGGAGAGTATTTATTATGTACCGGTGTAGTGTATATGGCCGAGGTGGATAGATCGTCTCTATTTTCAGCTGTGAAGTATCCTGCCTCATCTATGGAGTCGTAAAGTGGATTGTCTAATGGTCCTGGAGTTGGTGGTCTTGTACGAATAGATTTCTTATTTAATTTTTTAAAGTTATTCGAAGTATAGGTGAATCGTCGAAATTAATTTTCTTTGAGCCACAATCGGCAACAGATCATGAAAATCTGGAGTGAAAATAAGCGTCTTCGTTACACGCGATAAATGATGGCTGATAGTAGTGCAATATTATTATTAATCCAATGTTTAATTTTCAGAGTATTATGTAAAGCACTTATGAAAACTTCTTTATGAATAGACCCGTGAATATAGTAAAATCCGTTGGTTCTTGATAGATTATGCGTAGTTGGACAGTTAAACTCTTCCAAATTCTCGACTCGTCGTGCTGTTATACTCTCTAAAAGTTTCTTTTCTTGAGAACCTCGAACTAAAATCTGCTTAGCTGTTCTCGCCAATTCGCGTAAATTTGCGTGAATCTGTCGATAAGAAATATCACCTTCAAACCATTCGATACCGTGATAATAACTACTAAGCCAATTATTGTGTACTTGAATGTTAAGAGGTAAATCAGAGAATGAGTGAGGAGGTGATGCGATCCAGTGCGCTGTATAATCCTTATTGAGAGCTACGACTGCTACTTCTTTGAGCAAGAATTTTCCATGGGTATCCCGAAATCCTTTAATATCAATAACGTAGTCCATGTCACATATATTGTGTATACGACTAAATCTAAATGACTCCTTACAAAATTGTGTACAAGTACGCGTAATTTATACATAAATCCATTTCTTTATCTCTGACGTAATGTAGGAATGTTATATTATAACTACAATAACTTTCTAAACTTTCTAAGATTATTAAGAAATTTATCCATTAATGAGTTTAACCACTAAAATCGATGATTATCTGTCGAGATGAATCAATCAATTAATGGATTGTTGTAGAACGTTATCGAAACGTAATTCTAAGCAAACGGCACCCGTTTTGACTAAATTCCAATGCGTATTACAGTTTGCAGAAAGATCGGGTGTTAAGTCAAATGCATATAAACAAAAGCCATTAGGGTATGACTCTCTAGATATACAATTTTCTTCATTTAGAAAATGTATGCCAGTTCCGCTGAACAAAGTGTGGAATACATCGACGTATGTATTAGGATAATTAGGTTGGATAGCTTTGCTGGGTACTTGTACACCATCGACGCTTAAGGCTAGATAAGAAAGATTGAAATGTTCAAAGTTGAATGGATTTTCTTTTCTATTTCCGTTAAACGCTTTGTTAGATACTAATGCAACAATTACACGTTTTGGGATTTGCCCTAAGAAGATATTATCTAAGGTTTCACCTGTGATACCCGCGTGCAATGTAAAAGATTTAACCTCTACACGTGTTAGGAGATACTTAGCTGTTCCCTTGGCTAAAGCTTTCGAATGTACAAGTAGAATTCCTGGATTAATTTTTGCCCTACGTACACGTAAAGATGCATCTAAAATTCTAACCTTTACAGGTTCTTTTTCAAAATCCATTAAACAAAATGCGTCTTCGGAACGTATAAGTCTAGCGGAAACCTCAACACAGTTAAGAAGAAATTTTTCTTGATTAAACACGTCACAATGTAAATGCCCAAGTAAATCTAAATTTTTTCCTCCTTTTATAAAATTATATCGTTTTTCACATTCTTTATTAGTTGATGTTACTTTATTATCGGTTTTTTTTTCAAAACAGCATTCATCTGACCTGGCGTATCGTCAAACCATAAGGAAGTTGTTAAATGAGATTTCTTAGTATCGTCTGAATAATTCAACAATGATTCTATGTAAGCACGATAAGCATAAGCATTATTCGGTGGTGACACAGGTTTTTGATTAAAAAATACATCTACTTGATTAAACAAACTATGTAAAAAATTGTTTACGGGTGCTACCAATGCATCCTCGACTATAAAACCATATTTATTTTCAAGATGGATATTGAGATTGATCATGGTGTGAGCCAAATCGATGTAATCATCGGAATTTCCTGGAATAAAAAATTCTAAATACAAATCCTCGGAGATGGTAGTTACTAGTTTATATTCAATCCAGTGAGTAGATTCGATAGAGGTTTGAGTAGGTGGTAGTGTAAATAAGTCTAACTCAGATTTTGCACATTCACACGAGTGGGTATGTAAAAAAGTCATGTTTACGCAGGTCCGAATATGTCATATACCGAGCGTTTCTTACTATTTTTAATTTGTTTCTGCTTCTTCTTTTTTTTAACTGAACATTTGGAACGTCTTTTTAACACCGCCTTCTTGACTGAGTTTGTCTCCCACTTTTCTTCTTTTATAACCAGATCCTTCCATAAGACTATCTATTTTTTCTTCAGCTTTTCTCTTTAAATTATTGCCAGATTCACGAGCTCGATTACGTAATGACTCTTTAAATGATATGTTATTGCTGCTTACATCGTCCAAAACATTTATACTGGCTTTTAAAGCTTCTTTACCGACTGCACGAGTACCACGCTTTATGAATGGTAAAACCTTATGAAAAATACCTTTAAGAAATTGACCAATACCTCCATGGCCTTGCTGATAAGGTGATCCAATATAAACATGCTCAATATCGCCATTTCCGACCTGATTCTCATTATAGTCAATGTAGTGAGTCATTGTGTAATATTATTATTCAACTTGACGAAAATGAAGTGTCACGGTTGACGTTCCACACTCGAATGGTATTACACGACCAAGATGATCTCTTATATCAATCGTAACTGTTCGGAAACAGTTTCTAACAAGAGGTATGTAATTTATAGGTGCAAAAATTTGATATTGATTTGATGCAAATACCTAGTCTTTATAATTTACTGGTACAACACGTACCAAAGATGTTAGAGCATCACCTACAATACAGGGTTCTGTAATATCCGAATAAATGTATAAATGTTGTGGTAAAGCGTTTAAGACATTTGCCGGATGCGACGCATAAGATGGATTGTAGTTTACTTTTAAATATTCTTTTACATCAGCAAAACCAAGAATATCTAAAACGCTTTGACTCATTTTTAGAGAGTGATCATGGTTACATGTATCAGGGTTGCACACCCTCTCGGCATATACGAAAGTATTGTTATGTTCAGAGGAAAGATTAAACCTAATATGAGTATTTATTAATGCTCGATTTAACCTTTCTAAACACTCTGTAATATTTGGATATATACCATAAGGTTGTGAGGTAGTACCTCACTTTATTAAAACTAAATTATTATTATTATTAAAAATAAAAGAAGGGAATCGTTGGATAAGGAAAGGAAAGGTGGGAACGTTGTCCATACCTGAAAAAGATAAATAAGGATTAGAATACGGATAAAATTCAGACATATAAATAAGAAAATAAATAATATACAATAAAAAAAGCTAATATTACTCACTTAAGCACGAGCAATGCTTACACATCACTCGTGCTCACCTTTCCTAGACTCCTTGTACCGATGAAGCGAGGAAGTCCCATGGACTGGTCCTGAGGAGTCGAATGCGCCTTGGGACGAACACCTGTAAATTATAATCAAAGAATGAAATATGTATTGAATAGTAATAACTCATTGGAAATTAACTCAACTTATAACGTAGACTCCTTCTCCCTAGTAGAGAGACACACTCCTGCACTGGAACCGAGTACACTAATTGAAGTCCTCCCTGTCCATGTCAAAACCTGAAAATAAGAAAACTATGTTAATATTAAATTAGATATTGTTAAATTTAACTGTAAGGAAATGATTGACGTTAATAGGAGGAAAAGAGATAATAAATAAAGGAAAGTAAGATTATAGGGTAGTGTTAAAATCATGTTTAGCATGTGACAGGGAGAGGTTAGGTAAAGGTAAACATTAGCAAATGAACAAATAAATTGATAATAAATAACTTAACCCGAGCCATTCTCGTCACCGGTATTAAAGAGGATTATTAAGAGGATTATATTAATGGGATGGGTTTGGGTTAATTATGTTATATGTGATGGAAAGTATACTTACCTGCACGCACCTGAGGATGATGGAAGCCGACGACGGAGACGAGAGAACCGATGTGACGGACGATGGCCTCACTCCAGGAGAAGACTGCTCAGTCGCCGATCTCGATACCCGCACGAATCCACTAACACCAGCACCGTCGGTTCGCACCAGGTCACCGTATAAACAACAAAACACCTCTCTCTCTCTCTCCAATGCGCACGAACGTGAGAGAGACTGCGAGAAGCACGCGCGGCATGCCGATACTGCGCGCATGCATACAGGTGGCAGTAGAGAGGGGGTAAACTCGCTCGCTCGCGCGATATGGTCGACCGAGAGAGTGCGCCGGCGCGGGGAGACGGGAATCGAGACATCGTATACTTACGTGCGAAAGAGAGACGGAGATAACGAGTCTTGCATTAGTGGAGCCGCACGCCGTTTTACACTAGATACTCGATAAATCCGAGTCGGCCGGTATTCATCTAACAATGCGAACTCCGTAATAGGTGACAGTAGTGTCGAGGGCTAGGTAGTAACTTAATGACGTAGTCAATAGATAAATGGTTTAAAATGACGGAAATGAGGGAAACTAGCGCCGCGAATCGGCAATTAAAGGGATGAAACCGGCAAGAAGCCGGAAATAATTAGTATCTGCCGAACCGTAAAAAGTAAAGCACATATATATTGTAGAGATCTAGTATTGATATAGAATATTACCGAATTAGTTATCGAGAAGTATTGATTACTATTGCGAACATTGTCTATAAATTGGAGGAACAACAACCAGTATTTTGAGGAAATATTGTCATTGAGATTTTGAGGAGATTTTGGGAAAATTATTGGAGAAGTATTAGAGAAGGGATTACTGAGACGAGACGAAGGAGTTGAAGCTCGCGTGCGGTAAGTGGACTGTACGCCGGCCATATTTTTTCTATATTATTCTATTAAAAATATTAAATCGGGAGTGCGTGGAGCGTCGACACACGGATCTTTTCGCGCGATTTTCGGTTCTTTATTTTTTCTGACTACTCTGATAAATCGATGATGGAAATCTTGTGATTAAATCGTGATAAATAAAATAATGATTATTGTGAGTTTCTCTGTGTATCGTAATACACATAATAATTATACAGGTTACGTGAATCTCGGGTTGAGTCGTTAATAATATAAAAGGGGGAAAGATAAATAGCATTGATGGAAAGTTTTATGTGACGGAAATAAGTTTGATATTTTTGTAAGCATTTAGATCGGCGAGGATATATATGTATAGACCGCAAAGTGTAAAAATCCAATAAATATTATATTTTTTCTCCTAATACGTGTACATATATTTATCGATACTTCCCCATCCAAGATACAATCAGCAGTCCGCCATTTTCTCGTTGGCGGAACCGAACCACGTGTAGACAGGAGTGTTAGCTCTACCGATCGCCGGCATTTGAAAATTTAACTATGTAATTAGGTTCTTAGACCTGGATTAAAATAAATCGAAGCTGAATAAGGTTTGTATTATTTTACGAATAATTGGTGCGGAGGATAAAGATATTATAATAACAAATATAATTAATATTAGTAGTGACTAGCGTTCCGAGAATTCTATCATTTCGATAGAAAACGCTACGTCATAAGGTATAAGTACAGATCTATGTCAACTATGTCAACTATGTCAGCTTTAAAGGCATCTCTATATACTGGTGATAAAATGGATATTGACGTCATATCTCTTTCGTCTTCCCGTAAATGTAAGAATGAACGGGGAAAATGAATTTCTGCTAAACCGTTTATTTCTTGAGATAATTTTGTGGTGTAACACAATGTTGTATTGTCACGAAAAACATGCATACTGCTATTACTGGGTAGTATCATATAAAATTGGTTTCTCATTTCAAATATTTTTAATTTCTGATGCTAGTACCCAAGACTTGAATTTGTTAGGATATCCTACCCAACTGACAAAGTACTTTTTTCGTTTACCAGAACCAATTGTTTTTAATAGTTTATCAATTTTGTATATACTTGTCTGCAAATCGTTACGTATAACTGACAAGGGAAGTACATGACCTCCGGGAAACGGATCTCATCCTAACTTTGGTATGTCTTTTATAATATAAAAATATGAAGAAAGCCAAGTTGTCTCTTGCCAATGGCCACTTTTACGGAAGTTATTCGACATCCAATAATAATAGCAGTAAAAATTACTTCCAATTCGATCGCTTATAGCTCGGAAACAAATAAAGATAAACAATTGAACCAAAAACCAGAAGAAAGTTGAGTTCAAGTAGATATGGTTTGAAAAAAAGAAGCTCAAATTGCTTCATTTGAAGCAAAGTTATGAAGAAAATAAGAAATGGAAAATTATTAGGCCAAAATTTAATATGAAAAATTTATTGTTTCTTTTGGCCTAATAATCTTCAATTTTTTATTTTCTTCATAACTTTGCTTCAAATGAAGCAATTTGAGCTTCTTTTTTTCAAACCATATCTACTTGAACTCAACTTTCTTCTGGTTTTTGGTTCGATTGTTTATCTTTATTTGTTTCCGAACTATAAGCGATCGAATTGGAAGTAATTTTTACTGCTATTATTATTGGATGTCGAATAACTTCCGTAAAAGTGGCCATTGGCAAGAGATAACTTGGCTTTCTTCATATTTTTATATTATAAAAGACATACCAAAGTTAGGATGAGATCCGTTTCCCGGAGGTCATGTACTTCCCTTGTGAGAGTTCTTCTTCGTAAAATATACCGTCTTCTATTCGTATACAGGTTTTCAAATTCAAGTCTTCTATTTCGTATACAGGTGGTTTTCTATGTTTTAAGACTCTAATAATAATAATGTTAAAAATCTCTTCAAACCAATGAGCCATATATCTTTCTCGAAGGTACCTTTAGTTCGAGTGATGCGTACAAGATTTCTTACGGTATATTTAGGTTTTTTCTCATTTATTTCGTATCGTGAATCCATATTTTTCTTTGCTATGTGTGCATTATATATTGTTACAATTGCAGGCGCCATCTTTATAGTAGAATTACGAGAATTATTATATCCTTTTACAAGCTCAGGTAAGACATCGATATATCTTTTTGTATTTTGATGTGTAAAGTAACGCCACATTTTCTGTTTTAGAGTTCGATTAAATCTTTCAACAATAGCTGCTTTAACATCAGGATTTCGGGCTACTCTGTGTTTTATGTTCAGTGATTTTAACAATTTCTGCAAGGCCTGCGGTGGCTCGGTCGGTAGGGCGTCGGGCTCGTAATCTAGAGATCCCAGGTTCGATTCCCGGTCCCGGCCGATTGATACAAGCACCACTGGGGAATGTATTTTCACCAAGTGCTTTCTGCACCAAGACATCGTATGACCTCCGTCGCTGATTAGCACCGAATTGGGAGCATAAAAAGAGCGACGTTAAAATATATATATAAAAAAAACACTTTCTGCATAGGTGAACCTAAAAATTCACATCCTTCTCCAATTCTTGGTAATCTATTGTTACTTCGCGAAAGAATATCCTGAAATGCGTGTGTAACTGTAAAACACGTTTTATTTTTCAATGGTTCAATCCAAACATATTTACTCAATACGTCGATCACTACTAATAAATATGCAAATTCATCGTTATAAGTTCGATTAATCGATTTCTTCTTCATTATAATGAAGACGTGGAAATTTTTTACGTATAGGTTTATGAAGAGTATAGGCATCTTGAGTTTGTAACCATTTATAAATTTTCTTTTTGTCAAATCTATTTTTCAGTTTATCAATTACTCTGTAAGCTTCTGCATATCCAGCATTAGTACTAGGATCGTAATATACCTTGTGTAATAAATTTAATTTTGTTTTTACCATCTTTTCAAACATTACCTATTATAGTTAAAAACTTAACCAACCACCGTTTCCTTTTTGAAGATTTTTAGCAGAATTTTTGTTGTGTTTTGATCTCGTACAAAGAGTGTTTACCAAAAATGAATCATTATCATTACTCAAATTTAGCTGTCTATTTATTACAGTATTTTCACTGTTATCAAAACTATTAGTCAGAGTAGAGTTATTTCTATGTGTCGTAGGCATCGGTGTTGACGCATGTATTTTGGAATTTGTGAAACTCGGTTGGGGTGATGAAAAGGACGATTTATTTGAAATAGATAGCTGTCCTCGTTGGTAAAATGAATCATTTCCTACACATTCCAATGGTATTCCAATATCTCGTAGAAACCATGCAAACTGTTCACGACCAATCGCTTTTACATTTTCTCTTTTTCTTACAACATCATTTACAAGATCTACAATATTTAATTCTTCAAGAACCGTACCGTCTATAGTGATTGTACCTTTATTATTCCAAGATATCCTAGATCTTATACTAGGGTTTTGCAAGAAATGCATTAATAATTCGGCTTTACGTCTATAAGTTGGAGGAACTGATAATGTTATTGTGTCAATATCAATACCATTTTTTAATTCATTTTCGTTTGATAAATCATGTTGATTAATACTTTTCTTTATGTTTTTTAAATATGACAAGTAACGTTGTAAAACTTGCTGATATTTTGACCATTTAGTGCGTTCATCTAGTTCATTTGAGTTTAATATTTCATTCATTTAAGTATCTAATCATGACAAATGATTACCAGGAGTTTGTACGGTAGCAGGTTTAAACAATTCTCATTATGTACATTTTGAAAATCGTTTACTCTGTTAAGCTTGTCCAAACTATCTTGAGGTATGAGAACTAATTTGCGTGTATTTTGCATTCTTGATATTTATGAACGGGAAGGAATAAGAGCTGACAAAACTGTACCTAGTATAGGTGCAAGTAGTGCTGTTAAGAAACCGTGCCCTTTTTGTACAATCAAACGTTTTTTACTTTTCCACGACGTAGAATTTTTATTTGACAATTTACGTAATACGTGTTTATGTTTAAATAGCTTAGCTTTCTGTGTCTTAGTGAGTGAGACGTTGCCTTTTCAAGTATTTAATGCACATTCGCATATACCTTAGATTGTTCTACGATCAGCTAATTTTAATACAGCATTCCTTTGACAATTGTTTAAATGATATAGAGCATGCAGTACGTTTGCTGTTTTGGGATCGAGTGATTTTTTCGACCTTGTCGGAGCCATTATATATGCAATACTGATAAGTCACGAGAAGAAACACGTCTCTTTATATTTTTTGGTGTATAAACATATTGAAAGGGATTGTCAGGAAAAATATTAGTGCGCACTCTACATATTTCTGGAGTATTTTGTTTTAAGCCAAGTAATAAATAGCCATGAGGTACAGACGTAGCATCCATATAAGATTTTTGTAAAAATTTTGGATTTTCAGGGTATACTTGGCGAGCCATATGTTGTATTTGAGCACGATCCCTTGGATTTTTAAAAATTACAATATAATTTTAATTGAGTGAAATGTCTCTTTGTTTTGGACCTTGATGAAATAAATTTTGCATTATAAAAATTACACTGATATTTTTATGATGACTTCCTTTTGTAAATAAATCGGCAACAGTATTATTTGATGACTCGCGCATTAAATCATCGATCACTACCAACTTTGGACGAGAATCCGACGCAAAATCCTCGTTTTGAGGTAACCCTTCGTGAAACTCTACATCGTTACCGTATTCTAAATATTCGTCTTGACACTCTGAGTAATACAATAGTTTACGGGCAAAAACGGTATCGGACATTTTGTCAATTTATCGGAAAAACCGTTTAACAAAGTACGTTTTACCACATCCTGTGGGTCCACAAATCATTGATGTCCATGGGTGTTTCCACGAGATCATTTTGAAAATAACAATAAAAAATCTAAAGTCAAGCTTGTTTCTAACCGCGAAGGGCCACACGGGCGGATACGTAGGAGAATTCAGCTAATAATCGTACGTACGCGGCGAAAGAATCCAGCGTACTGAACCGCGGGTATTAGCTTAGATATATTTATAAGCTGATATTTAATAAACAAACAAGAATAAGCTAGTTTGAAATAAAAATATAAATTTATAGTACAATTTAAAAATTAATTTATGCACTAAAATATTGAACTTATTAAATAATTTTTTTTATTAATAATATGGATAGAAAGGATAGTGGGAGTGAAAATATTTAAATAACACATATTATTACAATTTATAGTTATATATATATATATATATATATATATATGGGTGGTTCTCTGTGACATCGAAGATAAAAAAAATAAATATTGCTATAACTGTGGGAATATGTTTTAGAGGTATCCAGTAGTAACTGCATAAATTTTTTTGCAATTATCATGCTAATAGATTCATCGTTATAAGGCAACAAATATACATTTCTATTAATATTTCGGGCACTTTTCCCGGATATATTGATCATAAGTGATCTTAATGATTTAGACCCACTCTGGAAATTTTTAGGCAGTTTCTGACTATAAAAAGACATCTTTTAGACAGTATTAGGTTACCAGAGTCCGGAGCAGAATTGCTGATTTTCACTATTTAAGGTTTAAGGGGATGTCGGAGCTATAGCCTCCATCAAAAGCCGCTCGATCTCGCGGCTTCGAATGGCGCTGTAGTCAGGTGTCGATTTCTACGATAAGCGTACTTAAAACATAAATTATAAATTTGACAGCTACATAGAGCTGTTGAAAAATACTTTCCCCCCTAGCTATGACTAAAATAAAGGTAATTGTAATACTACTCTTGGCAGCAAATGTTTATTTTTTTAAAGAAATGTGAAATACGTCTGGTATTCATTGAGTCTATATCTGCCGTAATGCTACATGCAACGTATTTCACATTTCTTTAGAAAAATAAACATTTGCTGCCAAGAGTAATATTACAATTACCTTAATTTTAGTTATAGCTAGGGGGGAAAGTATCTTTCAACAGCTCTATGTAGCTGCAAAATTTATAATATATGTTTTAAGTACGTTTATCGTAGAAATCGACACCTGACTACAGCGCCATTCGAAGCCGGGAGATCGAGCGGCTTTTGATGGAGGCTATAGCTCCGACATCCCCTTAAATGGCTTACAAGAGTGTGACAGCATACATTTATGTCTTTAAAGTATTTTTAATGAAAAGTTTGGAAAATGTTACAAAAAAAGTCATGCTTATGTTTTTAGTGAGAAATGCATCCCCTGGGAGCTAAAAATTCATGAAAATGGGCATATAATGCAAAAAAGTGCTAAAATGTCAACTTTGACTCTCTGTAACTTAAAATAATGGCACAGAAAAAATCTGAAAAAATTCAGGAGAACTACTGGATACCTCTAAAACATATTCCCACAGTTATAGCAATATTTATTTTTTTTATCTTCGATGTCACAGAGAACCACCCATACATATATATATATGGGCTATTTCACGTCAAGTGGTACGATGAAAATTTTAAATCACTCCAAATTTTGTGAACAGACTAGAAATATCTTCCAGAAGATAGAAAAAAAATTTTAGATGTTAAAAATAATTTGCCTAAGAGTTATTCCACCATGAAAAATGGAAATTTTTCAATTTTTAAGAAAAATTACTATTTTCAAAGCGATTTATCTCAAAATCTATTGGTTTTTTTGAAAAAACAATACAAACAACTTTTGTTCAAAATACTCTTTAAAACTTATCTACCTGGGTTACAATTCTTAATTTTAAAATCTCCAAGAGATAGAACGCCCGGAAATATTGAATATCAAAAAAAGGCGACCACGCCACAATCGATTTTGATCTAACACCGCTCAAAAGATCACATTACATGAAAAATACATGAAAATGAGTGATTTTATGAGGTTTATGGGGTATAAGTTACACCAGCGATCTTGGCCAATAATCTAACCACCGCCATTCGAAAGCTCTCAAAAAATGTGATCTTTTGAGCGGTGTTAGATCAAAATCGATTGTGGCGTGGTCGCCTTTTTTTGATATTCAATATTTCTGGGCGTTCTATCTATTCGAGATTTTAAAATTAAGAATTGTAACCCAGGGAGATAAGTTTTAAAGAGTATTTTGAACAAAAGTTGCTTGTATTGTTTTTTCAAAAAAACCAATAGATTTTGAGAAAAATCGCTTTGAAAATAGTAATTTTTCTTAAAAATTGAAAAATTTCCATTTTTCATGGTGGAATAACTCTTAGGCAAATTATTTTTAACATCTAAAATTTTTTTTCTATCTTCTGGAAGATATTTCTAGTCTGTTCACAAAATTTGGAGTGATTTAAAATTTTCATCGTACCACTTGACGTGAAATAGCCCATATATATATATGTATATTGGAGATTCCATGTGAAGTGATCCAGTTAAAAAATAGAATTTTGTTTTAATGTATGGAATCAGTAAAAAATTACTTGAATAGAGTGTAGCTAAATTTTTAGACCTGAATTTCAATTAGTACCAGAGTTGTAGCCGATCAAAAAATCGAATTTTTTGAAAAAATTGACTTTTTGGCCATGTTTATCACTTAATAACTCAAAATCTAACAATTTTTTCTTATACATTAAATTTGAAAAAGTTTATTAATTTCAAGAAGAATCAGTTCAAATATTTCATTTATTTTATTTTAAAACTTTGAATATAGTTATAATCAATAAAAACCTTTATAGTAAAAAAAAAGGGTTGTACGATCAAAAATATTTTATCCATCCAAAAATCTAATTCATCGATGATTAATTACTTTCAAAATAATGCAAAGTTTGAGTGCGGCAGAGCATTTCAGACAAAGTTATGGTGTTTTTAGGCAAATTTCTTAAAAAAAGAGAGCAAATGCATTTTATGAAGAAAACAGACTAACCGTCCCTAACACAAAATCTCATCCGACTTTTCACTCGGACCGCTGCTTAAACTTCTCAAATAATAGGAAATCAATTTATGAATATGGTGAGTCACTTATTAAGTGCTAACACCCCCGCAGATAAGTCCAAAAATGAAGGTTTCAAAGCGTTTTAAGCATATTTTCGATTTTTAGAAATATTTTCGATCGTTGAAAATATGTCTGAAACGCTTTCAAACCTCGATTTTTGGACTTATCTGGGGGGTGTTAGCACTTAATAAGTGACTCACCATATTCATAAATTGATTTCCTATTATTTTAGAAGTTTAAGCAGCGGTCCGAGTGAAAAGTCGGATGAGATTTTGTGTTAGGGACGGTTAGTCTGTTTTCTTCATAAAATGCATTTGCTCTCTTTTTTTAAGAAATTTGCCTAAAAACACCATAACTTTGTCTGAAATGCTCTGCCGCACTCAAACTTTGCATTATTTTGAAAGTAATTAATCATCGATGAATTAGATTTTTGGATGGATAAAATATTTTTGATCGTACAACCCTTTTTTTTTACTATAAAGGTTTTTATTGATTATAACTATATTCAAAGTTTTAAAATAAAATAAATGAAATATTTGAACTGATTCTTCTTGAAATTAATAAGTTTTTTCAAATTTAATGTATATAAGAAAAAATTGTTAGATTTTGAGTTATTAAGTGATAAACATGGCCAAAAAGTCAATTTTTTCAAAAAATTCGATTTTTTGATTAGCTACAACTCTGGTACTAATTGAATTTCAGGTCTTAAAATTTAGCTACACTCTATTCAAATAGTTTTTTACTGATTCCGTACATTAATACAAAATTCTATTTTTTAACTGGATCACTTCACATGGAATCTCCCATATATATATATATATATATATTTTTTAAACATTTATACCATCACCATAATTAACCTATAATTCTTTCCACTCTTTCGTATCAAGTTCCAAATACTCTTCATCAGAATCTTCTCCGAATAAAGATTAAAATTTTTTTTTTCTTTTCTCAGCATTATTATGCGCCTTTAAATTGATCTCCTTAATTTCTCTTTCTTTAATATCTAACTTCCTAAAATTCTCTATTATTGTTGCATTAGACTTTGTTTCTATTTTCGGTACATAATATCGCCTCCAAATTTTTACTCTTTTGATCCTGTCTTCGATTTCATATTTATTCCTGAAATATCAAGGAGCAATCTCTCCTTCATAAGATATACGACCATAGAATAAATCGTACAGCTCTTTATCTCTTTGCTGTCGTTGGTTTTGCTCATTCATGGCTCGCATTAAGATATCCATTTTCTTCTATAAACGTCTGCGCATTTTTCTTTGTTGTAATTTTCCGGGCATTTCTACAATAATATGGTCTCAATAAAGATATATGATATTTCCCGCGAATTTTCCCATTTTCATGGTTCAACAAATATGTAGAAAGACCAACTTTTTCCACAACCACATAAGGACCTTCATACAAATACAAAAATTTAGATATGATAGCATATTCAGCCACAGAAAAATTACATGCACGAATCAAAACCTTAGAACCAATTGAACATTCAATATTTTTAATATTATGATTTAACTTTTCAGCCAATTTTTCTTCTTTATTTTTGATTCTTTCAAAAACTAATTGAAGCTTCTCATCATAACTAATTTCATCAATAGATTCTTTCTTAATCCATTTTTTCCAAAATCGAGTAGGTTTTCTGTTTAAAAATATTTCAATCGGAGTAAATTCAGTTGTTTCATGATGTATTTCATTTATACAATCCATAATAAATGAAACCCTATTTGCCCAACTTTTATGGTTATCTGCAGCTAATATACGGAAAAATTGACCTAAATTGAATTAAAATTGTTTAATATCTTCTTTTACTAAGCAATCGATCCATTTTACTGATGTAAATTGTGTCCCATGATCAGATTGTATCTTATAAGGTTTTCCATATTTGGGAATAAAATCTTTAAATAATTATTTATAATAGTATTAGTATTTGCTTTTTTAATTGAATATAAGACTACAAATTTAAAAAAAACGTCAATAACAGCAAATATATATTTTACACCCCCTCTACTTGTAGGTAAAGGTAAGTAGAAATCAACTGATATTAATTCTAATGGTTTTGTAATCACAATTGGCTTTGTTTTTCCTATACAAGCTTGATTATATATTTGACTTCTCTGGCATAAGTCACAAAATTTTAACTTTTGAGCAATTAATTTCCTTAATCCAGCTATATAAAACTCTTCTTTTATCATTTGATAACATTTACTGATCCCGATATGACCATTCATGTATTTTTGTAATTAGCAATATTATTATTTCTTTAGTTAAAACTATCTTATTTTGTTTAACAATTAATCCGTTTATCTGTTTATAAGTTTATTTAATAATTCTGTCTTTGGTTTTCTTGTTAATAATATTGCTATTAAAAATCATTTTCATCTTCATTTTTTTCTATATATGGTAATCTACTTAGAAAATCAGCTAATTTATTACTTTTTCCTTCTATATATTCTATTTGCAAATCATAATCTTGTATGGCTAAAGTCCATCTGGTTAGTCTGGCACTTAGAAACCGACAGGTGAAAAGAAAACAAAGTGCTCGATGATCTGTTTTAATAATAACCTTAGATTCAAGCTAATATGATCTAAATTTCTGTAGTGCCCAAACTATCGCTAATAATTCCAATTCACTAGTAAAATAATTTTGTTCAGCATTTCTTAATGTTCTACTTGCTAAACAAATTAATTTAGGCATTCCTTCTTTATCTTCTCGACATAAATATGCACCTGAAGCTTTACTACTTGCATCTGTAGTAAGAATATATGGTTTATTTTTTACAGCTCTAGTAAGCAGTATTTCTTCAGAAAATAAACTTTTTAATTTATTAAATGCTTTTCCTTGTTCATGGTTCCACATCCATTGTTTTTTATCTCTTAATAATATTAAAACATTTTGACTTTTTTCTGCAATTCTATTGGTAAATTTAGAACAAAATTTTATTAATCCTAAAAAAACCCTTAAGTTGTTTAATATTCTTAGGTCTAGGATATTCTTTAATTAGTTTTATTTTTTCTGGAGTTGGTTTTATTCCTTCAATTGTTAAAATATGTCCTAAAAATTTAATTTCTTTTCTACAAAAATTTACTTTTTCAAAATTTACCGCAATATTTTCTTCTTGAATTCGATTAAATAAAGTTTCCAAATGTTGGATATGTTCTAAAAACGTTGATGAAATACATAACCAATCATCCACGAAATTAATTACAAATTTATCTAATCCCTTTAAAACTGTTTCCGATGCTCTATTTAATGCAGCTGTACTAACTTTAGTACCAAAAGGAACTACTTTATGTTGGTAAACTTTTCCACCTTCCTTAAAAGCAGTATATTTTCTTGAACAAACTTCTAAAGGAATTTGCCAAAAACTAGCTTTCAAATCAATACTGGTCATAAACTGATTATTATTACAATGTCGTAATACTTCTTCTACTTCCTTAGGACCATTATAATCATCTTGTAAATTTTTGTTTAACTCTCTTGCATTAAACACAAGCGAATACTTCCAACTTTTTTAATAACTGGCACTATATAAGGACTCGTTGATCTTTCGATAATTCTTGTACTTTTTCCCTGTATTTTATAGGTACCGGGTATGCTTTTTGAAAATAAGGTGCTTCATTTTTTAGAATAAAAGTATGTGTATAAGATTTAAATTTTCCTAACTTGTTTCTAAATATTTCTTTAGATTTGAGTACCAAGTCTTTTAATAATTTTTTTTCACTCTCTTTAGTATTAATAAATTTAAATTTATCTTCAATTTGCTCTATTGTTAAATCAGAAATTTCGTTGTTATTCACTATATTAATAGCTATTGGAAATTGATTAGATTGTTCTAATAAAAAATTATGTATTTCCTTATTATCATCTTCTATTACACTGGTTTTATTATATGACATTTTATAATCCTCTGTTCCACCGAAACTCAGTATTTCATTTTTTATATCTATAACTAATCCTAAATTTTGTTGCGTATCTATTCCTAGTATACAATCTTTCATTAACTTTGGTATTACTATAAAATAATATCTGTTGTTATTTTTCCAATCTTGAATTTGGCACGAAACTGTGACTCTAATTTAACAGATTTTTCTCCAGTAAATCCCATTGCTTGAACATTATTAACAGGAAAAGTTGGACATTTCTTCCATTGTTTTATATATTCTTCGTAAATTCTTCATGATATACAGGTAATTTTACTACCCGTGTCTATCAAAGCAGATACTTTAATTCCTTCAATTTCCACAACAACTTCTGGACAATTTATTATATCAAAAACAGTATTAATTGATACGATTTCTTGCTGATTTTTTTTATTTTCTGTTGTAGCAGAATTTTTATTTATTTTATCCGAAACTTCTACTACAACTCCAAATCGTTTCCCGAAATACTATCCATTTCTTTTCTTCATCTTGTAATTCTACTTGATATATTGTATTTTGTCGTCCTTTATGATTTGAATAACTCTGATTTTATATTCCTTTTGATTTTCCATTAGTCTTAAATGATTATTATGATCTTCCTTCTTATCATCTCTCATTCTGTAAGGTGTAGATGCTCTTGGTAGAATTCTTCAAGAATTATTCTGATTTGAATTTCTCCATGAATCATTAATTTTATCATTTCTCCATGAATCATTACTTCTATTATTTCTCCATGAATCATTATTTCTATTATTTCTATATGAATCGTTAACAGAATTTTTCCAAGTATTATTATTTAATGTTGAATTAAGAGGACCAACTTGATCAACATTATCTAATAGTCTAATAAATTCACTTAGTGTTGTTACATTTTTAGTTAAAATAGTTTGTTGTAGATTATAATCAAAATGTCCGGATAACTTATTTATGAAATCTATTAAAATTGGAGCATCATCTAGCATATTGACTTCATTATATAATTTAATAACGTATTCACTTCTTTTTAAACCACCATTTCGGTTATAAAATCAAAATTCTAGTTGTCTCCGAATTTGTGATTGCTCATTATGATTCCAATATTTTCTAATAAAATTTTCTCGAAAATGACAAAAATTATCTATTGTATCTTCAATTAATTCCCACCAATCTGCAGCTGAACCTTTTAATGCTTGCGATAAAACATATTTAAATTAATTCCGTGTTATACAAATAGCATTTACATAATTAGATACGTTTTTGAGAAAAAGCATTGGTCTCTCATCTTGTTTTCCAAAAAACGTGGGTAATTCTAATTTTTGAGCAAATCTAAAATTATTATTATTAGGATTAGTTTGTATTATTTTATCTTCAAGATCTTCTTTAGTTTTTATAAACATATCTTTTAATAGATTTTGTTCAACGCCTATTTTTTTATTTCTAATTTATTTTTATTAATATTTTTCCTTTCTTCATTTTCTACTAATTTCGCTTCACATGACGTGATTCCATCGGTAATAACAGGTATTGCAGCTGAATGATTTTTAATTTCTTCAATTCTTTTCTGATTTTCTTCTCGAGATCTATCATTCGATCATTATTTGTAATTAAACTATTTCCTTGTTCTGAAATTTCTTCTTGCATTCTTGAATGTCATCTTGTGTTTCATTTAAATGAAATATTTAAATTCTTGTAAGCTGCTCTTCCACGTCTTCTATTCATAATAATTTATAATTAATTTTCCTTTAATAAATTTCATTATAAAAATTTTATTCTTTTTATTTATATTCCTTTCTTAAATTCAATTTTAATTAATTATCTTAATATAATAACATATAATTATTTTATTTTTCAATTTAACGCGTTTTTCTTTTATTTTAAATTTAAATTTCGCGCACTTTTCAACTGGTATAATCAATCCCTACTTTACCTACATAAAATAATATCAATTTCTATTTTACCGACCGAGTTTATTGATTAGCTCATTGATAGCCGTGGATAGATCTACTATCGTAAACTTACTCAAACTCAACAACTACTGACGTCACTTAGGCAAAACAAAGGAGTTAGTTATCAATTCCGGTTTCACGATCGCGAAAAAAAATTTATATGCACCAACTTACTAATTGTCCCACCAGAGGTACCAAATACAACGTTCTTTTTATAAGACAATTAGGAAGGATGGTGTGAAAAATAAAAAAATTTTAATTTCTTATTATATTATTAATTTATTCAAATTATTAAAAAAAATACAAATAAAATTCAAATAATCAATGCAATTTTATAATATAGTTAAAAAATATCTTGACGATGGCGCGCGTGTTAGTGAAAAAGGATAGAATGTTTTGTCAAGTTCTCTTAAACGATAAGCCTGTCAAAACATACTGGGAAAAAGGTAGGAACGTCGGTTACACCACGAGGATGCTTCCCGACTTGGACATAGTTCTCCATGTGGATAAGCCGATTACCTTATGTGTCGTTTCCATGAAAGGAACTGAGTACAAAATATGGGACTTACGCCCTTTATATACATGTAAGTATCCCGCCAATTTGACACACCAACACAAAAAAGGTACGTATGTATTACAATATAAACAATTTATAAATAATTTGACTCTATATAATAAAATAAAATTTAAAAATATAAATCTTTGCAATAATTTTAGTATAAATAAAAATATAATTATTATATAATTAAACAATTTAAAATCTAGTAATATATGTTTATTTGTTCATTGTTAACTTTGTAATAAATATCAACAATATATTATACATGAAAAATATAAAAAATGAAATTACATAAATAATTTTAACAATACATAATTGTAAATGTTATTAAAAACGTATATTTATTATTTATTTATTTATAGGTTATCTCAACACGTGGACTTAGGGATATCAACATCGTAGGTTCGCAACACGGTGATACAGTTGGCAGCATTACATTCCTATGACACGCGGGATATTTCAAAATTGACAGCGCGGGAAATTCAAGTATAGATAAGTATTCTTCACAAATAAATACAATTTTAATTTTAATAATTACTAATTTATTTTTTTTATTTTTAGAAAATGGACTGCTGCAGACTGATCCCAGGAAGTCGGAATGGTCCGGACACCTACGATGTCTTAAAGTTAGTGACACCGAGCAGTAGCCAACGAAATTACCGTCCTGGGGACGAGACGCGCTGATGGAGTCAGGTTGACGTAGGTGGATTCCGGATCCGAGTGTTGTTCGATCCAGGTGCATCGACAACCGTAATGAGTCCGAGCGGTTTGCAGTTAGCAACCGCTCTAGGCAGGTCGCTTCTCGAGTCGCGAGCTGGCAATGCCAAACTCGCTGATGGTAGTACTAATCCATTGTGTGGTCAGGTGATGCTACCATTTACCATCGGTAAAGAGACTCGAGAAATACGTGTTGCGATCATGCCGAACCTGGATGCTGAATGCTACATCGGAGTAAATTTTATCTGAGAATTCCGAGCCGTCCTAGACCCAGATCCCGACCGTTTATTTCTAAATGGAACGGATCAAGTCCTACAGCTGGATGTGGCAAGTATGGAAAGTGGCAATGCTTCATTATTGTCAGCACGTGTCGCTGACATAACAGAAGTAGAACGCACACAATTGCGTGAACTTCTAGACCGAGTGTTGTCCACCACCTTGTCAAAGATCGGCCGTTCTTACGATGTCGAACATATAATCGACGTCGGATCAGCCAGGCCGATCAAACAGAGGTACTACCCCGTCTCTGATAAGATTCCAGAGGAAATGTAACGTCACGTTCGCGAGATGCTCGAGACTGGCGTTATTGAACCCTCGAAAAGCGGTTGGTCTAGCCACGTGGTGATGGCGAAGAAAGGTGAGAATGCTAGGCGTTTTTGCATCAATGTTAGGAATACCATATATGCAGGATATCCTACACAAACTCAAGAAAGCCCGATACATCTCCACGATCGACATGAACTGTGCGTACCACCAGATACCTCTGCAGGTGGAGTCGCGCTCGATAACGGCTTTTACGGTACCTGGAATGGGTTTATTCCAGTTTTCTCGTATGCCGTATGGATTGACAAATGTTGGCGCGACATTCCAGCGCATGATCGATCAGGTGATTGGACCAGAACTCGAACCGGTTGCTTATGCATATCTCGACGATATCATTATTGTCACTGAGACGTTTGAAGAGCATAAGCAACTGTTGATCGAGGTGTTAACTCGCTTGGCGAAAGCCGGTTTATCTGTTAACCGGGACAAGTGTGTTTTCTGCCAGCCCGAAGTGAGATATTTGGGTGTGCGAGTTAACCGAGATGGGATACAACCTGACCCAGCAAAAATAGAGCCAATTAAAGAATATCCGGCTCCCAAGAATTTGAAGCAGCTGAGATGGTTTCTCAGTATGGCACCTTGGTATCAACGCTTCATGCACGACTATGCTACCATAGCTGAGCCGCTACCGCGTCTGATCAAGAAACACCAGAAGTATCTTTGGGTGGAAGAACAAGAGAGCGCCTTCCAGCAGCTTAAAGCTCTGTTGATGACAGCACCCGTTCTGCAAAATCCCGATGAGAACGGTGAGTACGTGGTCCAGACAGACGCTAGTGACACATAATATAATGACCATAAATCGAAGGTTACCAGTTTAAAGTTGTCACTGACCATAGTCTTAATCACAGTCTCATAACTTTACTATTGAGCACAGGAAAGGAGCTCTAAACTACGTTCCTGATGCACTTTCTCGTATGCATGAGGAAGACGAGCCGGCCTTATCCTCCGTCTCTTGGAGCCGAGCGGCCGAGAGAATTTCCTGATTGGAAGATCCAAAGTGAAAACTTTTATTCGTATCGGGTGGATACCGAATTGGATGGCGCCATGGAAGATCAAGACGCTTGGAAGTTGGTCGTACCCGATGAGTACAGGCAGGCCATCTTCCGAGAATGTCATGATGATCCGGCAGCTGGCTACTTAGGAAGAGAGAAGACATTTGCTCTAGTGACAAAGTTATATTATTGGCCACGTAACTATGCCGAAGTTGGCGAGTATGTACGCAAATGTCAGGTGTGCCAGCAATGCAAGGTTGAGCAACGCCCTTTCATGTTTTTGTTGGGTAGGCGAGAGGTTGAAAAGTCATGGCAAGTGGTAGTGAGAGATGTTACTGGACTACTTCTCCGCTCCACACACGGATTTGAATATATTTTGGTTTTCCAAGACTTGTTCACGCGTTGGATTGAAGCAGTGCCGATCCGGAAAGCTAACGCTAAGACGATCGTGAAGGAGGTACACGAACGAGTCATCATGCGTTTTGGCACACCGGAAGTATTTTTATCTGGCAATGACACCGAGTTCAAGAACAAGTTCGTAGATGATTATCTCGTGGAACGATGAATATTTCATACAACTATTCCTCCGTACCACGCTCAGGCCAATCCCGTCGAACGTGCTAATCGGACGCTGAAAACGATGGTAGCGTCTTATATTACCGAGAAGCACAACACTTGGGACGAGAAGTTACCAGACCTTGTGTTTGCTTTAAATACGGTGGTACAGAGTTTCACAGGATAGAGCCCGGTCATGTTAAACTACGTCCGGCAGCCTGAGCCACCCGGCACTGCTCGTCAAGTTCAAGACGAGCTGACTCAGCAACGTTTGGAATACCAGCGTTTGCATGAATGGAGTGATCGGCTATCACGACTACCTGAGCTTCACAAGAAAGCTTCAGCTAGAGCTAATAAAGCTCAGGATACGCAAGCCGGTTACTATAATGCCGGAAGACGAGCTGATTCTTTTGAAGTCGGGGTCTTGGTATGGAAGAAGAACCGAGTCCTCTCATCCAGCGCACAAGGCGTCTCGGCCAAGTTAGCTCCAAAAGACGTCGTTCCTTATTTGATCGTCCACAGCTACGGCCCAAATACTGTTAAGATCCAGAATGCTCAGGGACATGAGGAGAAATGCCATGTCCAGTACATCAAACCGTACATATCGGATGACCATGGCGATGAGTACGGCTAAGAAGACGACATCGAGACCGATCTACCTACGAGGGAAGAGAAACCCGAACGCGACAGGGTTTCTGCGAGCGAAGACGTCTCACGCGGCGAGACGCAAGCAAGCGCCGTTCCACGCGAGGAACGAGATAACACGAATGTCGTGCCCCCCATTAAACGAAGTAGAGGTAGGCCGCGTAAAAACGCGAGGGTCGTCGCCAGACCGCGGGATCGGTCGATGGTAATTCCGACCGCTAGCCACCGCGGGCTAGCCAAACGAGGTAGAGGCAGACCACGACGGAACAGTAGTTAATGTCCGGATTTTTGGGCCAGTTTTTTTTGTACCTGTGTAGTCACTTCCCATCCCAAATTCCATCCCAAAAGGGGGTGTAACGGTAAGGTATTGTTTACCTTACCGTTTGACGAATTTGAGCAACACGAGCGAACAGTATCGTAATGGATCGGCTTGTTCCACGACAGGTGTAATCTCCCCGCGACTCGTATTTAGTTTCGCTGTGTTGTATTTTGCCGTGCGTTTCGTGTGTGTTTAGACTGGAGGCCGATCCTGCATTTGCAGTGAGTGGTGCAGCACCATGAATCTGCCTGCAGGCACGCAACCTCGGTGCACGGGAAAACGGACACTCTGTCCTACACCTCAGCGAGAGTAAGATATATATATATATATATATATATATATATATATATGGGAGATTCCATGTGAAGTGATCCAGTTAAAAAATAGAATTTTGTTTTAATGTATGGAATCAGTAAAAAACTACTTGAATAGAGTGTAGCTAAATTTTTAGACCTGAATTTCAATTAGTACCAGAGTTGTAGCCAATCAAAAAATCGAATTTTTTGAAAAAATTGACTTTTTGGCCATGTTTATCACTTAATAACTCAAAATCTAACAATTTTTTCTTATATACATTAAATTTGAAAAAGTTTATTAATTTCAAGAAGAATCAGTTCAAATATTTCATTTATTTTATTTTAAAACTTTGAATATAGTTATAATCAATAAAAACCTTTATAGTAAAAAAAAGGGTTGTACGATCAAAAATATTTTATCCATCCAAAAATCTAATTCATCGATGATTAATTACCTTCAAAATAATGCAAAGTTTGAGTGCGGCAGAGCATTTCAGACAAAGTTATGGTGTTTTCAGTCAAATTTCATAAAAAAAGAGAGCGAATGCATTTTATGAAGAAAACAGACTAACCGTATACTTGCATTCAAACAATATGGCACTATTATTCCTCAATATTACTAAAATATACTATTTATTGTTAGTCACTGATACATTTTAATCTCTAAGTTGCTTACAAACACAAAATAGTAGGTATAAGCAGTTATACCTGTTATATAATTGGATAAATACCTGAGACTTTTTAAAATTCCAATAAATCCAATTATATAACAGTATAACTAAAAGTATCAGACTTAAATAACAACTAAATAAAAGTATCAATAACTTACATAAAATAGTATATTTTAGTATTATTGAAGAATAATAGTGTTGTTTGAATGCAAGTATACGGTTAGTCTGTTTTCTTCATAAAATGCATTCGCTCTCTTTTTTTATGAAATTTGCATAAAAACACCATAACTTTGTCTGAAATGCTCTGCCGCACTCAAACTTTGCATTATTTTGAAGGTAATTAATCATCGATGAATTAGATTTTTGGATGGATAAAATATTTTTGATCGTACAACCCTTTTTTTTACTATAAAGGTTTTTATTGATTATAACTATATTCAAAGTTTTAAAATAAAATAAATGAAATATTTGAACTGATTCTTCTTGAAATTAATAAACTTTTTCAAATTTAATGTATATAAGAAAAAATTGTTAGATTTTGAGTTATTAAGTGATAAACATGGCCAAAAAGTCAATTTTTTCAAAAAATTCGATTTTTTGATTGGCTACAACTCTGGTACTAATTGAAATTCAGGTCTAAAAATTTAGCTACACTCTATTCAAGTAGTTTTTTACTGATTCCATACATTAAAACAAAATTCTATTTTTTAACTGGATCACTTCACATGGAATCTCCCATATATATATATATATATGGAGTATTCCACGAGAAGTGGTCCGATCAAAATTTTAAAATGCACCAAATTTTGGGTACACATTGCAAATGTTTTTCAGAATACAGAAAAAAATTTTTAGGTACTGGAATCTATATGCTCAAAAGTTATTCTAACCTCAAAAAGTGGATTTTTCCAAGTTTTTTTCAACACCAGCTGGGTTCACCGCTATGTAACTCAAAATCTATCAACTTTTACTATAGAACATTATATGTAACATTCGTTGCTAATTATGTCCAGAATTTATTCTTCTGGGTTAGAATATCTAATCTCAAGGTTAATGACAAATAAACTACATGTCAACATTCAACTTAAAAAAAGTGTAAGTGCGCCACAATTGATTTTTTTATCCAAAAGTGTAAAAAAAAGCTTGGAGCAAAACCTTTCAAATGGTCTGTAGCATTTTTATGGCCTCCAATTCTGTAAAAAGTTATGATAATTTAAAAAAACACGAAATTTTTTTAAAAATTTAAATGGGAAATACCATGTTAATTTTTGTGAATTTTTTGTCTTTCTTTAAATTATCATAACTTTTTACAGAATTGAAGGCCATAAAAATGCTACAGACCATTTGAAAGATTTTGCTCCAAGCCTTTTTTTACACTTTTGGATAAAAAAATCAATTGTGGCGCACTTACACTTTTTTTAAGTTGAATGTTGACATGTAGTTTATTTGTCATTAACCTTGAGATTAGTTATTCTAACCCAGAAGAATAAATTCTAGACATAATTAGCAACGAATGTTACATATAATGTTCTATAGTAAAAGTTGATAGATTTTGAGTTACATAGCGGTGAACCCAGCTGGTGTTGAAAAAAACTTGGAAAAATTCACTTTTTGAGGTTAGAATAACTTTTAAGCAAATAGATTCCAGAACCTAAAATTTGTTTTCTGTAGTCTGAAAAACATTTGCAATGTGTACCCAAAATTTGGTGCATTTTAAAATTTTGATCGGACCACTTCACGTGGAATACCCCATATATATATATATATATATATATATATAGAGAGAGAGAGAGAGATAGATAGATATTTATTTACAACCTTGGGGTATAACCCTATTTGGTTGACTTGATTTACAATATAATGACATGTGAGAGAGAGAGAGAGAGAGAGAGCGACCGATCGGTTGGTCGTTGTTTACCAACGACTACAGCAACTTATGAAGTAAGTAGTACCAATTCACGCGATCGTGTTTTATTCGCAATTAATCGATAATCTTATTGCTTTATACCAGTCCCGTTGACTAGATATATTATTTTAGTTCGCGATATTTTCCCCCTCTCTCTCTAAAAGTCGGCCGTTTACCGGCTTGTAATAAAAGCGTAGACCTTGGCGACGATTAGAGATTTTGTTTGTTATTTATTCTTTATATTTATTTCAATAAATTTATTTTATCATTACATTTCAATTCGGTATTCAAGTAATTGAACGATTCCTTCCGTTATCCTAAGAGCTCCTATATTTCTGGTTGACAAGTGCTCGACGCGATATCCTTGTTTCGCGGTCAATTTCAGATTTGATTTTTTACCTGGTTGTTATCTGAAACAGTAACTCGGTTTCAGACTAACACTTAACAGATTTGGTAGAGCGGGCAGGTAACCACCGCCGCAACGCGGGAAAAATACGTTTGTTTAAATACGGTTAGTTTAACCGTACCGCTGAGCAGCCGCGATATTAAAATAAACATCCGTGCGGCAACCAAACTGTTACAATAATAAATCTTAGTTTAATAAAAAAATTATATATTATAATATTATAATGAAACATTATAAAAAGTTACTGCACAAGAAATAACTGAAATAAAACTGGAAACCTTAAGTATTTCAGTTGACAAATAGACATTTTTCCAGAAAACAGCCCTACATTATTTGACTTATATTTTTTGTTAATTTTTTAGACATTATTTTGTAATTAAATATCGAAAGATTCATTTTGCAAAGGTGTAGAAATTCGCAAGTATGCTATTGTTTTAATCACACTTTTGCATTTGTTATCTTACTTTATAAAAACTTACTGCAACAGAAAGTACTGAAATCAAAATGGAATCGACACATACTCTGTTGGAAAATATATACAATACATTTATTCAGAAAAGTATACTGCATAAAATTTATTTTATAATTTTTAGCCCTAGCAAGTCTTGCAACAATAAATAAACATTATAATATTTATAATAATAATCATTTCTACGATATTAATTTCTCCATATGTAATAAAACAGCAATTTCTCTTTTCATTAGTTTTAAAAAAACTTAAAGCTTGTACTACGCGTTGGTTTGTCTTCTCACTTTTGAATAATATGTCGTAATTCTAATTACAGAATGTCTTATAAATATTTACAGTATATAGACAGTAGGTAAGCTATATAAATGACTTTGAATATTTCTCATGAGGCCTGTACATCGTTACAGCGGATAACCTTTAGAGGACGGGAATTTTCTGGTTCAAAAAAGCTTCTTTTTCAATAAAAGTAATGTCTAAAAACATCGTATCACTTTTAACCTTTAGAGAACGGGGATTTGGGTTTACTGTTTTCTCTCACTTTTCTATAGAAATCAAGTTTCTATGATGTCTCACACTCAAAACTAATACATGTAAAGGGTCGATCATGGGCATGGCCATCCCGTATAGGGGCCATCCCGTTCTCTAATGGTTAATATTAAAATTTGATTTTCCAATTCGTATAGGAGAAATATTAGTAAAACAGAATTAACTTCCAAATCAATTAAACAATGGTGGTGCAAGTATTATTTTTTTAAACCAATTAAAAAAAAAAATTTTCGTTTTATTACATATTAAAAATATTATATTGTTTGTTGATTGCTGTGAGACATGCCAGGGGTAAAAATTATAAAATAAATTTTGTGTACTATACTTTTCTAAATAAATGTATTATAAATATGTTCCAACGGAATACTTGTCGATTCCATTTTGATTTCAGTACTTTCTGTTGCAGTAAATTTTTATAAAGTAAGATAACAATTGGAAAAGTCTTTTGAAATTACACCATACTTGCAAATTTCTACACCTTCGCAGAAGGAATCCTTCGATATTTAAAGATTGGATTATGTATTACAAAGGATTGTTTAACAAAAAAGTGTCTTTCGATATTTAACGATTAGATTATGCATTACAAAAGATTGTTTAGCAAAAATAAACAAAAAATGTAAGCCAAATAATGTAGGGCACTTTTCGGAAAATAATGTCTATTTGTTAACTGAAATACTTGACAATTCTATTTTGATGTGGATTATACTTTAATGAATATTGTTACACAGAAATATTTGTTGGCATTTAGTAAATCATTATTGAGCGAAAGCATAATATTACTTTTGTTAAACAAATATTTGTACAGTTAAATCAAGCTATACTTGTAATGCATTTTAAAAAATTTGTGAATTATTACTAAATAAATACTTGCGTCAAATGAATAATTGCTCTTACTTTAATTTGCCAATATTTATTCATAGTAATTAATTCACTTATTGGTTTATTATGTATTATTATTAAATTTAATTAGAGCCAATAATTCTTTGATTGTTTTAAAAATAATTATTTAATTAAAAACAAATTTTTTACCCGGGTACTGTCCCCGACGGTGGGGATCGCGCTCACACGGTGAAGCGTTCGCGAGGCACGTTGTTCACGTGTCGGCCGGCGCTCAGTTGTCGTCATCTTGAATCGATCTAGATTCAAGCGCGCGCACACTGAGCACGCGGTCCGCGCTCGTATCAAAACGGCGAGCGCGCATATCCAATATAGGGAATTCGGAACGCGGGTACTGGGGGAACACGTGTATGTATTAGTAAGGAATTAAATTAATATTCGAATTTCGCGCTGTTAACTAGGGAATACTATAGTGATATTTAGGAGATTAGGGGCGTCGTAAAGAAAAGCACCGGACTCCCTTTTACACTCACAAAATATTTATTAATTCGAGATCGCGGGGTTACAAAGAGCGCATGGAATTGCGCCGTGACGGTATTGCGCAAATTTTATTTAAATAATTATTTTATATAAATATTATTTTATTTAATTATTTAATTAGTGTTTAAATTGTTTTCTTTTATAACAAATTTAACGTTTTTTTGTGCATCGGCAAAAGTTAAATAATAACGAATATTTTAGGAAGTGTTTACAAATTTCTCAGTGGGGCCGAGAGAGAGAAAATTTCGGCGTCGGTTACGCCATTTTGGAAAATTATAAAACCGAATTGCTGCCGTTTTAACGATTAACTGGCCGCGTTGGGAATTAATAAATACTATTTCTAGTGGAAGATAAGCTGCTATATTATTTTAATTTTTTATTATTATTATTGTGATAATTTACTATAATTACTGTTTGTTTTTATCGCCAGTTATTGCAAGCGCTTTTTGTGTGCTGCTTCTATTTTATTGGTGATTTGTTGGTTGTTAAATCAAAGCTGAAACGACTTTTATTTGACAATTTAACAATTTTTATAATAGACAGTAACATCGCCTCGTGTCAAATAATAAATAGTAGGGAGATATATATTTATTTAATTTATTGTGTTTAATTGGCAATTGGGACTTAGATATTATTTATGGTAATTTATAATACATTAACTGGAATTTCGCATTTGGAAAAGCAATCAGGAGTTGGACGTGAGAACACCAGAAGGAGATTATTTATTTATTACCAGCCAGTTTAAATACGGATTTATTTATTTATTGTTTTTTTTTCTTTGTCTCCATTATTTAGGAAGTTTTTTTTTTCTTATTAAGGTAATCTCCAAAATAAAATAATTATTATTTATATTTATTTATATTTAATTATGTTTATACATATTTATTTATATTTATACAATGGATGAATAATTTTTATTTCTTTTTCTTTGATCTTGAATTTGTAACGGTATTTTACAATTATTAATATATAAATTAATAAAATTAATAAGCCGTTAAAAACAATAGTCTCTATGCGATCGGCCGCTCAGTAATAATACAAAAACCAAACGTATATGCGGAGGCGGCGGTATTCTTTTATCGAGCGAAACGCGAAAGGAAAGGTGAATAATTTGAAATAAGCAAAGAATCACAATTTGAATAAAATAAATAAAGAAATATATTCTTAAATTACTTCGCTATATAAACACGTGTCGTTGCACGCGAGTACGCAGGTCGGGAAATACGTTAAATAAATAAAGAGAGAAAGAGAGAGAGAGACTACAGAACTGACACTTACAGTGCGTAGTTCGCAATAGAAGATCGACTCCAGTGGATGAAATCTGCGTTGTCGCTTTTCTCTCCTCTCTGCTGGGAACACTGGGTTGCGTAAACGCTAACAAAATGCAAAGTTCGAACAACACACTAAAATTCGTCTTTAACCAACACCAGAATCAAACAACTCTCAAAATCTCTACGAGGCGAAATCAATCACGGCCGAGCTAAGTCTAATTATTCGTGTACTAGCAAGTCTCGATTCTCTCTTTCTTTCCCTACTCTTTTCCCTTAACGAAGGTCCGCGATAATCGCCGAAAATCGTCGAACGCCGACCTGTAACAGCTGTATAATGATTAGTACATAGGCTAGACAGAGAGAGAGAATATAACGAAGAAATATGATATTATTCTAATATCACATTAAATTCGTTATACTCCCCCCTTCCAGACGCTGGGTAGCCGAAGACGTACCAGCTCTGCATTTCTACTCTCTCTCTAGGCCAGAAGACCAAATGAAAAAGATAATTAACATAAATAATATTTTATAAATAACTAAAGTAAAGACTAATATAAGCTCTTCTCTCTTTATTGTAACAAGCGACTTGCGCAGTTCATCAGACATAATTCTGAAACAGGTTGGTAAATATCAGGCCATGTTTTGTACGAATGACAGAATGAAAAAGATTATAAAAATTACAGATTCAGAGAACGGTACGCGTAAATACATCAATCGCTCGAAGGGAATTTTACGGTTTTCGCGACCGAGTGCGCCGTTCGATCGTGTCCACCGGGGATACGGGCCTGTTCTTCACCCCTTTCGGTCTTCCGCGCCTATTTTCCGTCGTCGAAGGATTTGCGTGTACATTAGCGTTCTCCTTCAATCGCTCGTTAGAAGGGGCACGATCAACCGCGGTCATACGACTAACAACTACCCGAGTTTTGCGCGGCCTACCTCGCTTACGCAGTGCGTTCGCGCTCACAGGATCATTATCGTTGGACTCGTCGCTAGCTCTTCGCTCTGCGTTTAATCCCTCGCTGTCCCTCGTCGCATCCTCTCGATTTAATTTACTCTCCTCAGTTACGTCTGTCTGGTCCTCATAATACGGTTTCAGGTCATTGACGTGGCATTTACCTGCTTCTTTTCCATCATTGTCGATGAGCTCTACCACGTTTGAGCCGAGTAACGCCGAAACAATAAAAGGTCCGATGTACTTCGGAGCTAGCTTAGCAGCTATGCCTTGGGCAGCGGACGAAAGTACACGATTCCGCTTAGAAACCTTTTGTCCCACGGCAAATTGTACATCGCGGCGTTTTGAATTATAATATTCGGCCTGACGTGCTTGTGCGCATGTCGCTCGTTCAGCAGCTTGAGCTTGCAGCTCTGGCAACGTTTGCATACGCTGTTGCCAATTTTGAACAGCTGCTGCGGTTTCGCTGTCGGCGACGGCTTGATCTTCTGTTTTCCGCAAGCTTTTCGGCGGAACAGGGTTTCTTCCCATATTTAGGAAAGCAGGACTTGCGCCGGTAGAATCTTGCACGGCGGTATTGTACGCAAACATGAGCTCAGAGATATGAGCATTCCATGTTATTATGTGTTTATGGTTCGCCTCGATAAACGAAGTAATCATCGTTTTTATCGTGCGATTAACACGCTCTACAGGATTCGCCTGTGCATGGTAAGGCGGAATCGTAGAATGCACCACGCCGTGTTCAGCTAAGAATTGCTCCATAGCAGCATTCTTAAACTCCGTGCCATTGTCGGAATGAAAAACATCAGGCACGCCGAAACACAAAAAAACGCGTTCATTCAGCTCGCGCCGAATGGTATGCGAGTTCGCTTTCCGTATAGGGATACACTCTATCCATCGAGTGAACAAGTCCATGAATATCAAAAGATACTCAAATCCGTGTGAAGAACGCGGAAAAGGACCCATGATGTCACCTGCTACGGTTTCCCATGGACGCGATGTAATGCGTTTTCCCATGAAACCTGCGGGAGCCTGCTGTTGCACTTTACATTGCTGGCAAACCGAGCAATTCCGTACAAATTTGGCGATATCTTTATGCATCGCAGGCCAATAGTAGTATCGCGCTACCCGCTGATAAGTTTTATTTCGACCTAAATGTCCAGCAGTTGGCTCATCATGGTTCTCGCAGAGAACCTGTTGACGTTTCTCCTGCGGTATCGCTAATTTCCAAGTGTCTTCGTCTTCGAAGTAGTCATCAATGGAAGGGTCGGGCTTATAATGGTATAATCTGCCTCCAAGCACCTTCCAGTCTTGATGTTTTTCCGGATTTCCGCTGACATTCGCAAGTTTTTGCGTATACCACTCATCTTGAGTATCGTGCGGGAAACTTACTGTAGCGATGTCGCAATCCGAATCATCTTCATAAACACGAGAGAGGGCATCAGGCACAACGTTGAGAGAGCCTTTGCGGTGCTCGATCTCATAATCGTAGCTTTGCAGCTTAAGTGCCCAACGCGCTAAGCGTCCAGTAGGGTTACGCAAGTTGCACAGCCATTTTAAACTGCTGTGATCAGTTATCACCTTAAAACGATAACCCTCTACATATGAGCGGAATTTTTCCACGGCCCATAGTACAGCTAAGCACTCTCGTTCCGTAACCGAGTAGTTGCGTTCCGCGGCGTTTAACGTACGACTGGCGAAACTAAGTACTCGCTCTTCTCCGTCGATCGTTTGCGTCAAGACCGCTCCTAAGCCAGTGTCGCTAGCGTCAGTCTGAATGACAAATTGATGCTCGAAAGACGGCCTATGAAGAATTGGAGCAGACGCGATCAACGCTTTAATTTGTTCAAAAGCGAACTGTTGCTCCTCCTGGTGAGCGGTTCCGCAAGTGTCGCAAAATCCTCTAAAAACTTCCGATACCATGAAGCCATACCAAGGAAAGAGCGTAGCTTTTTGAGGTTAGTTGGCGCGGGATAATCCACGATCGGTGCTATCTTGTCCGGATCGGGGCGAAATCCATCGCGATTCACCAATACGCCAAGGTATTTAACCTCACTGCGGCAAAATTCGCTTTTATCACGGTTAATTGTAAGTCCGGCGTCGGCAACCCGCTTTAGGACATGCTCAAGCCATTTGAGATGCTCTTCGAATGTCTCGGTGACGATAATAACGTCATCGAGATACGAAAATGCGTACGGTTCCAATTCAGGGCCTATCACCCTATCAATGAGTTGCTGGAACGTAGCGGGCCCCCCCGCCACGCCGTACGGCATACGAGTAAACTCATATAAGCCTAAGCCAGGCACCGTGAAAGCTGTCAGATGTTCCGATCCCTTTTTCATCGGGATCTGATGGTATGCGCTACTTAAATCCAGCGTGCTTATGTAGCGTGCCCTTTGAAGTTTACGCAAAATAATCTCCATATAGGGAAGCGGATAAGCGCATGTCTTCGAAACGGAGTTGAGCTTACGATAATCGATGCAAAATCTGTAGGATCCGTTAGATTTCCGCACCATGACTACCGGGCTCGACCACTCGCTCGTTGACGGGCGAATTATCCCCGCGTCAAGCATTTGTTGTACTTGAGCGTGCATCTCCTGCTCGATCTTCTGAGAAACCGGATAGTAACGCTGTTTGATGGGACGCGAACCGCCCACATCAATTTCATGCTCAGCTAAGTTAGTGCAACCTAGTTTTGCATCCGGAGCGGTCAAACGCTTTTCCAACAACTCATTGAGTTGTTTGCGTTGCGCTTCGTTAAGATCTGCTAAGCCGACGGCAGCTAGCGTACATACATCGCCAATGCCGATAGCAGATACTTCAAGCTGAATTGCTTCGGCCACGTTCTCAATCACTAACTGATTTTCACGGGGCAACAAAACAGCATTAAATGCACGAATAAAGTCGGCACCGAGAATGCAGTCGGCGTCGAGATCGCTCATCACTAGTACGTCCAAGTAATGGCGTTCATTCGCTAAATCAAACGGCAGTTCCAAGCGTCCAAGGATTGGAACACTTTGACCGTTAGCGAGTCGTGCTCCTGGTCCAGTATAAGGTGTAAGCGGTTTTCCAATGGCTAACGCAATCTGCAAGCCTAAGGAATTAATAACCGTGCGAGCCGCCCCTGAATCGTACAAAGCGCGTACGCGGAATCCACCGATTCCAATCTGCAGCCACCAGCGAGTAAACTGCGGAGTTTCCTTCCTCCACTGGCGTTTCAGCGCGGGAATCGCAAACACCTTTTTCCGCTGATTGTCTGTCCACTCCGACAGGCAAAAGCGAGGGCACTTTTTCCGTTTGCGCAGGTACTGATTGTGACTTATCACCATCAGAGGTCTCGCTCAGAGTTGGGGCGGTAGGGACCTGATCTACTCGCCCCTTTTCTCGTTTCCCGAGCACTCAGGACAAGTCGTCTTGATGTACCCAGGCCAACCACAGCGATAGCAGTACACACGCTCTTTGGGACCTGCTTTCTTATCGCGATTGCGGCTTCGCGCGGATTTCACATTAGTTCTAGAAGACTTATCACTACCGTCATCTTTAACTTCTGTGATAGTCACGCCAGATGGCTTACCAGAAACATTCTTTGCTCCTTTTGGTGCACCTTGCCTGCGTGCATCACGCGCGTTTTGGCCACTCTTATTAGCGGGATTCGCAAAAGAATTCGCAAATTTGCTAAATCTATCATTTAGCATCTTTTCTAAGAGTTTAGCTATATTTTCCATTGTAGGTTCAGCGATACTCGCTACTTTTACCGTAGCATCATCGCTGGCAGCTTTTCCGCTCTTCTTGCTTTTAGCATCTGGCTGCTTATAAGCTACAGAAGGCAGAACGCTCTTTTCAGGCGGCGGCAGCGCGGGAAAATTCCGTTCTTCCTCGATAAGCTCTTCCGCTTGACGAGCTAGTTGCACAAGCCTATCCACGCTTGTAACTTTGTCTTTTGGAACTAACTTCCGAACAGACGGTAACATGTTAGCATACAACATGTCTAGTTGAAACTGCGTACTCGGAGGCGCATCCATTCTGCTAAATATAGTTAGCAGACAGAATATGTAATCACGAGCAGGTTCTTCTCTACCCTGCTTGCGTGCTTGCGCTTCCGCCATTAAGCGCTGCTGAAAGTTCTGTTCGACGCCATAACATCGTCGAGCAGCACTGTAAAAATCAGCCCAAGTATTCCAATCTTTCCGCGATTGGCGATACCAATGTAGCGCTACGCCAGTTAATAATTCCTTAAAAGCATTCAGCAAATCCGTGTCAGAAATATGCGCTAACTTGCGACATTCTTCCACGCGCTAAATAAATTCTTCGATGCTTTCGCGTTTTTCGCCAGAAAACTTAATTTTCCATTGGCGAACCGTGCGACCTACGTCATGTGACTGTGTAAGCGCTCTCGTCGACATATTCGATAAGAGTTGCGTAAGCTGATCGCTTGTCACAACAGGCACATTTCCCCCCCTTCCAGACTCATGCCAATCCGCAGGAGGTGGCAGAGACGAAAAATTTGACGTAGGAGCTGGGAAACTCGGAGCGTTTACGTTTAAACGCGAATTCGAATTAATTCCCGCCTGTGTGTGTGTTGACGCTTGAGATACTTGCTGATACTTATCAGTTTCAAAATAATTTAAATTAAATGTATCTTGAAAATTCACACTTTTGCGATTTTTCCGCTGCCTTTCCGTTATAACTGATGTTTGTGTCGGAAGCTGCGTACTAGTCGCGAAATTTGCTAATTGCTGCCTTAAAGTGTTTAATTCTTTTTCTTGTTGTAAGGCAAGCGATTGCGCTTTACTCAACTCCAGAGCTAAACCCCTTGGAGCATTGTAAATCTCGCCATTAGCAAGTGTGCATAAAACGGTCTCAGTATTTATTTTATTATTTTCTTTTGAAGAAAATACCGTTTTCGGTATTGTACCTCTTGAATGTGAATGCGTACTCGTCGCTTGCGTCGTCGAGTACGTAGTTGTCGTAGTGGTTGTTATCATCGCGGTCGATATGGTAGGAATTGACTTTACCGGTATCGTTGTGTTGTCCGTTGTTGTTGATGCAAGTTCAAAATTTGTTTCAAAATTGTTTTTCATCGCGTTTTCCGACGCGTTTTCCGCGTAGTTACCCGCGATATTTCCCGCGTTAACTTCGCTATGATGCGATTCCTCATCAGAATCGGTCTGTCGATTATTATTCGACAACGAACTATTAGCGAGCGGAGCAAATCCGCTCTCGTTCATTTCGTTCAAATTCTGAACTTGTCTATGCGCAATCTGTTTTTGTGCTTCTTCGCTAAAGTTGGAGCTTTTTAAGACAGTGCAAAGTCTTTGTTCTCGACGAGTCCGCGATACTATTTCGCTTTCTTCGCTAATTGATCGCACGAAATCCGCGGCTGTGTAATCGCCGCGTAAACGTCTATATAACCTATCTACACGTACAAAAGGCGTACCATCGCGCGTCAATTCTAATTGATCGAGTACAAAGTCGAATTTATTCGCAGTTAAATTTAAAATCCATCCTTGGATTTCAATTCCATACGTTTGGTCGAAGTCGCTGTCATTCAAAAACGCCATTTTAATTTAAATAAATCAAAAAGAATTTTAAGTTTTAAAGCAAAAGGTATAATTGACACAACTAAGTAATTTGTCTAACAAATTTCTAAAATAACCGCGTATCGCTATAAAATTTATTTGCGAATACGCTTAAATAAATTTTTATTATAATAAAAATTAACCAACTTGTATGAAAAAAAAAAAAAAAACAAAATTATTTATTCAGAAATTTGTGAAACAGAACACTCAATTGTTTACAAAAAAAAATTCAATTAAAAAGATTTTAATTAATTAACAAAAAAAAATTTTATAATGATTTAAAAAACAAATTATTTAATTAATAATAATTACTATAAAAGTATTTGCAAATGCGAAGAAACGCTTGAAAAAAAAATTAAATCTCGATTAATTTAATAATAAATAATAAATTAAATAATTAATAAATAAACGCACTTATAAAAGGAAAAGAATTATAATCAATTCTAATTTACTTGCGCACACGCTCAACACACATACATATGTACCACGCGATTCGCTACTATATACATTTATTACCTACAGCGTATATTAAACACACATACACATACACGCGAAATAGACTAACTCTACCTAGTTTACGATTACACAGCTTAAATTATTAAATCAAATAATTTTTATTTTACGGTGTCGCTTTAAATTATTTAAATAATTAATTAATTAATTAATTATCGGAAAACCACAGATAATTAATCTTGCGAAACGCTAATATTTAATCGAAAAAGAAAACCGATTTAAATTCGAAATAATATATACTATGAACAACGATTCTAGTAACTGTAGAAAAAGTATCAAATATTATTTCTAGCGTAAACACCGCGCGACGCTTGTAAACATAAACACTGCGCGCTCTCGCTCTCGGAAATGCTCAAAATAAGCACTTTTAATTTTACACATAAATCGACCCGAAATAAAATTTTTAAATTATTAGAAATTATTTTTGAGACTATTTGTTATTAATTATACGCGGATCGCTATTAACCATGCACGTTGGGCGCCATGTAACGGTATTTTGCAATTATTAATATATAAATTAATAAAATTAATAAGCCGTTAAAAACAATAGTCTCTATGCGATCGGCCGCTCAGTAATAATACAAAAACCAAACGTATATGCGGAGGCGGCGGTATTCTTTTATCTAGCAAAACGCGAAAGGAAAGGTGAATAATTTGAAATAAGCAAAGAATCACAATTTGAATAAAATAAATAAAGAAATATATTCTTAAATTACTTCGCTATATAAACACGTGTCGTTGCACGCGAGTACGCAGGTCGGGAAATACGTTAAATAAATAAAGAGAGAAAGAGAGAGAGAGAGAGACTACAGAACTGACACTTACAGTGCGTAGTTCGCAATAGAAGATCGACTCCAGTGGATGAAATCTGCGTTGTCGCTTTTCTCTCCTCTCTGCTGGGAACACTGGGTTGCGTAAACGCTAACAAAATGCAAAGTTCGAACAACACACTAAAATTCGTCTTTAACCAACACCAGAATCAAACAACTCTCAAAATCTCTACGAGGCGAAATCAATCACGGCCGAGCTAAGTCTAATTATTCGTGTACTAGCAAGTCTCGATTCTCTCTTTCTCTCCCTACTCTTTTCCCTTAACGAAGGTCCGCGATAATCGCCGAAAATCGTCGAACGCCGACCTGTAACAGCTGTATATGATTAGTACATAGGCTAGACAGAGAGAGAGAGAGAATATAACGAAGAAATATGATATTATTCTAATATCACATTAAATTCGTTATAAGTTATAGTGGGGTTTTAGAAGATTTATTTATTTGGTGCGAGGCTTTACCTTTTTAGATCGGACCCGTGCACCTACGTATTCCCATTCAAAGTTAAATTTACAGAGAAAAAAATTTTACTGAAATTTTATTAGGGGAAAACTTAACACTAGATTTTTTTTTATTTTGTTCTTGTTTTTTTCATTTATTCTTTCGGTTGTTTGTTGTTATAATTTTTTTTTTTTGCTTTTGTAGTATCTTAGTTCATTGAAATGGGTAGTCACAAAGAACGGATGGAAAATATCCTTAAACAGTCCACAGGGGCAAGGGAGTTATCTAGAAAGATTTCTAAAATTGATCCGAAAATAATAAGAGAGTTATTGGAAAAGCAAGGGTTAAGTACAGAAGGATCATTCGGGACATGAAAAGGCAGATTATTAAGGACGGACTGTAGGAACATAGCTGTTAGCTTAGATGTACCGTGGTATACGGACGACGAAACGGAGGAGGAATTACCGACAAATGCAAAGGAAATAGAAGTAAAACAACTGGTTAAAGAGAATAGTAAAGAAAGTAGCGATAAAGGGGAATATAAGAAAAAAGTTAAATAGACAAAGGATAGTGAAGGGAAATAATAGAAAGTGTTGGTAAAGAAGTAGTGGAGGTAGAGAAGGAAACGGAGGTTAGAGGAACGAATCAGGAGAAAGCAGGTGCACGAAAAAAATGTAATGGAAAACCAAATAATGCGGTAACTTCGGAAAGAGTCGAAGTAGTCGAAGTAGTCGAAGAAATAATATAGATGAAAGGATTTTAAAAACATTGGTAACTGATATTATTAAGGAGGTTATGGGAGATCAATTAGAGAACGTGCTGACAAAAATAGTAGATGCAAGGTTGCAAAATTTGCAAATTAGCAAATAGGTAAAGGAATCAGGTCAACAAGAAAAGGTAGAAACTGAGGGGGACAATAACAGTAGTAAAGATTTAGCCGAATATAATGAATTAAAAAATTCATTGGTAGAAGAATCGAGGCGTAAAGTGACCAATGGTAGTGCGGACGAATTATAGTCGAGAAAAAGAGAATCTATTTCTAACCGAAGTAATAAGTTAGGGCCAAAGAAGCTAGGTTTCTGAAAGGGCGAGTATTTAAATAGAGAGGGGAAGAGAATTTATTATGTTGAGGAAACCGATACTGGTAGTTCAGAAGAGGAAATATGTAAAAGTAGGAGAGTTCACAAAGAAAAAAAGCTAGTGCGTAGACAGATAGATCAGAATCAGGATAGGGAGTTAGTAGGGACAGGGACTAGCGGAAATAGTGATAGTGAGGGAGGTTGGAAAACTCCGAGGTTTAAGGTACGACGTGAGAACGCCAGTCAACGTCAGAGAGGGGTAATTCAGATGCGGAGGAGTACTTGGTTAAATTGCAAGATTGCTATGAAGGAACAGCATATTCTGATACCGACTTCCTAAGCGCAATTCCTTGTACGCTATCGAAAACCGCGGTTAGGTGATTTCGATCGGTCAAGAAAAAGATTAAGACACTTAAAGAGTTCAAACACGCAGTTAGACATAGATTCATGGGAACACTAGATAGAGAGGTTATTATGGAAGAATTGCGTAGAAGGACTCAAGCGAACGGAAAATACGTAGCTAGTTATTTATCATACATTAGATTGATAGTAGGGCATTTTAAGAAACTGCCGCCGGAGTGTCAGCTTGTCCAATTGGTATTTCATAATCTGTTGCCGGAGTATCGAAAGGCAATGGAAAGCGAATATCTCGATTCCTTGGACGATATTGAGAAGTGGGGAAGGAAATACGAACGGAAGAAGGAATTGGACAACCGTTACATTCCTCTGCCAACCAAGGAAAAGACATGGATTCCAGAAGCCGCATATCAAGGGCCTAGAGTGAAAGGCAAAGTGGCTAAGGTGGAGGAAAACGGACCGCGTATAGTAGGGTCGAAAGACAAACTGAAACCGGCGAAAATGGATAAAGAGTCGAATAAAAACGCGGTTAAGGCCAAAGTGCAGATGGAATCGCAGGAGCAGCCAATCACAGCTGGAATGATTGTGGCCAAGCAGGCACCACAACAGAATGCGAGACCACCGGTACAGCAACAGACTAGTTGGTCAAGACCACCAGCAGCTGGCCAGCGCGTAAATTACAACGAGCAAAATTTTAATAGTAGGGAATTTCCGCTAATAGATGGCAGAACCGACTCGATAGTAGGGATTATAGGGATAAGAATATTTTTGTTAGTAATGGAACTAGGGATGAGAATAAAACTTTTCACGATCCGTGTGTTGAGTGTCAGAAGGTAGGGCATAGGAGTTCCGAGTGTCCCGATAGGAGATGTTATTATTGCAAAAAGCAGGATCATAATATACGTAAAACAAAAGGGTTAGCATGTCAGGTTTGCAAAACAGTGGGGACTACATTTGACGATTGTCCGAATTGCACACAGTTTAGGGCGATGTTGGGAAATGGAAATTCGAGAGTTCAGAAAGGTCCCCTGACTCTCGAATCACGGCAATAAGGACTGATAGCGCGTTACCGAGTTATTGTTTTTCAGAGGTAAATTTCGATGTAAGGGTGGGGGAGAATATTGATAGGATTAACATAGAGGATGTGTCTCCCAAATTAACTTAGGAAAGATAGATAGATTTAAGGGTGATCTACGGTCGATCAATAGGGACGATCCAGACATTGATTCAGGAGTTAGAATAATTGAGGATTGGGTACTAAATGACTGAGAGAGGATATATATTGAGTCGTTAGTTAATAAGGAGAAAGTTGTTCGTGGCGGGACTCAAGTTAGCGAAGAAAAGTCACAGGATAATCAAGAGATTAGGGAGTATAATAGATTGAATGTGATTAATAAATGTGTAGATTTGCTATTAGGGGATAATAAAAAGAATGAAAAAGAAAAAAGTCCAAAGACCTTCCTTGACAACAAGGAGACACCAGATCGATCAACTGGACCGAAGCAAGGTGTATCAGTATCCAACGTAGAAAATAAGCATTATTTAAAAGTTGTTTTAGGAGGACAGGAATATAGGACGTTAATCGATTCTGATTCGTTAATCGTTAATCTGATCCACATTGTCTTCAGTAGGGTTAAGGATAGCTGATCAGTTTAAGGTTAGATTAAAATCCTCTGATGTAGTTATCAAAAATGTTAATGATGGATTAGAGAAGGCATTAGCGACATTGCAAATTAATTTAGAGCTTGATGGACACGTAGAGAAAATTAATTGTAGGGCCTTGAAAGACTTGGAATCGGATATGAACTTGGGTATGGATTTTGGGAAACTTTTCAATTTTGATGGTAGGTTAGTACAGGATCAGTGGCGTGTTAGGGAAGGTCCATGGAGGTCGTACAGTAATGATAAAGGGACAAACCATCTTATAATATTCGGGTAATGCGCTGGCATTTTCGAAGTAAAGGATGAGGAAAGGCATCAAGTTCAAAAATTGGTGCACAGTTTACTTTCAGACAAATGCCGATAGGTCAGGAATGACAGACCTTACTGAACATTCAATTGATGTTCAGGGAGCTCCTCCAATCAAATATCGGACACGGCGCATTTAGCCCAAGATGTTGAAGGCAGCTCATGAGGAAGTTAGAAAAATGTTACAGTTGGGAGTTATCGAAAGATCGGCAAGTGACTGGAGTAGTGCACCAGTTTTAGTCCGGAAGTCCGACGGATGAATAAGGTTCTGTGTGGACTATAGAGACTTGAACTTGGTCACAAACGGGATGCCTATCCTTTGCCACAAAAGGATTCGATTCTGGATACATTTTGCAAGGCCAGGTATATTAGTAAAATCGACTTGAAGCAGGCGTACTACCAAGTCAAGATAGTGCCTGCTAGTCGGAAATATACGGCCCTTGCGATGCCAGGATCGGGTCTATGGCATTTTAAAAGGATGTCATTCGGGTTGACTAATGCACCCATGACCTTCCAGCGGTTGATAGATGCGATATTCGGTTCAGAATTCGAACTTTTTATTTTCGGATATCTGAACGATATCATCATCTTCACCGAGTCGTTTGAGAAATACTTGAAATATCTGGATTTGCTATTAAAAAAATTATTGGATGCAAGGTTAACTATGAATAGGGACAAATGCGAATTTTGTTGGAGTAGAATGACTTATTTAGGATTTATTTTAGATAGGGACGGACTCTTATTCAGTAGCCAGGTCAATCAAGGAATTAAGAAGATTCTTTGATATGATCGTTTGGTACTCGTGTTTTATTGAGAATGAAGCCAAATTAAAGATTCCATTACTAAAGTTGTTGCGTAAGGGACAAGAATGTATATGGGGAGAAGAGCAGCAGGAAGCTTTCGAAGCACTAAAGAGGGCTTTGGCTGTTGTACCCGTTCTTGCTCGCCCTGATTTCAGCAAACCGTTCAAAGTGTAGTGTGATGCAAGCAATTATGCACTGGGAGCGGTGCTGACTCAGGAACAGGAGGACGGGGAACACCCCATAGTCTATATTAGTAGGATTTCGTCGGCCGTGGAAACGAATTATTCTACAATCGAAAAGGAATGTTTGGCGTTGATTTGGGCTATAAAAAAGTTGAGGCCATATTTAGAGGTTAATATAGAGTAGAGATTAATATAACCTAAAAATAAAGTGTAGCAAAAGTAATCCTACATTTGCGCCATGCTCTGGACAAATTTGTCCCATAATTCAGCCAATAACAAAATAATTTATATGAACTTTGTAGGAAGTTTAGCATAACTTTTGCAAGCTTCTCCCTAACTTGGAATGCATGAGTTGTCAAGTTTGGCATAGTCTCATTGCCCAAATTTGCCCCAAGTTTATACAAACATAAACTTGGGCGAAGTTTGGCCCAAACTTTCGGATTTTTACACGGGATAATAAAATCCTTGTTTTCATTATTAGTACGACAACTCAGTAATACTACGATTTAAAATGTTATGTTAAATACAGATTTCAATGACAAGTAGTAAGTAAAATGTTGTTAATCATAGGCTAAAAAACTAAATCAATAATTATTGTTAATTAATCAAATGTATTCGTTTTTATAAATAAAGGTATAGCCTGAAGAGGATGACGAAAAGTCATCGAAACGTCGCCATCTAAATAAAATTGTGGTTTATCACCAAGATCGATTAAATATCATTTTGAAATCCGGATCTATATATTTTCATTCAACGGGACTTCCTCTGGGTGAGTCCACCGGGTTATAAGGACAAATAAACCATTATCATTTTACGATGATGTCTGGGACCGGTAAAATTTTATTTAAATAATTTTTTTTATATATAATTCTGAACCAGCATCACAAATTTAAATGAGCATTAAGCAAAAAATGTACAGCTGCAACCATATATTTGTTTATTTCATTTACATATTTTACTACATGTTTATCCCATTTTTAATTAAATTTTTATTTTTTGGGAATATATATTTGTTAGTCTAACTAAATATTTATCATATATACTTTTATAGCACCGAAAAAATCATTTTGTTTGCATCAAAATATACTTTTATTTTATTGAAACAGTTCCTAATTTATTTTTAATATAAACTTTGTTTGATACAAATAATTTAAATTTGAAAAAATTATTTATTAAAATTAAATTGATATATACCTGTTATGAATACCCATAATTAGTTCTAAACACATATTTGTTTGTATTAAACTATTTAATCTCAGATAATTTAATTCGTTTGTTTTAAAGAAATTTTTTTTTCAGTGTACGAATATTATACTTTGAAAATTTTTTACGATAGTAATAATAAAAATTGTATTATTTAAAATTTTTACAAAACAAATGGTTCAAGAGAAATTTATAATTGATCGTGGGTCTGAATAAAAAATTATTATATAATATTAAACACATTTATTCATATTTCTCTTCCTTTTTTTATTTAAACATTTATTGCATTATTTTAGGTAAGCTTAACGATTTACAAATGAATGTGAATAAAATAATGTGCTTAGTTTTCTTAAAATTAAACTAATTAAGGAAGTTGATAATATTGTAGTAGATTGGTATCATAAACGAACCTTCTCTATAGAGTTTTAAATTATTTGTCTAAACATCCAAATTCACAGAAAAAATCTATGATTTATTCATAGATTTTTTCTTTAATTATCCTCTTAAATTTATAAATAATATTATAGAATTGAAACATAATATAGATGAAAATGGTACAAATAAAGAGGAATAAATTATTGTCATTACCTTATATTCCAAAATTGTTTGAGGATTTTTCTAAAAAAAGTTAAAAAATTTAATATTACGAAAATTGTTAACTCTTGTAACAATTTCACAGAGAGAAAAGGGCATCAGAACTAAAAAGAACTGAGTAATCTGGTGTAGTTTATAAAATCAATTGTTATAATTGTGAGGTTTCTTACGTTGGAGTAACAAACTGTGATTAATAATCATATTAACGATTTAGTTAACAAATTTGATTTTGATAATGTTAGTATTCTTAACCGGGAAAATAATTGGAGCAAAAGAATTGTGTCAGAAACTCTACATATTAATTTACAAAAAGAACCTGTTATATAAAAGAGAATGATAATAAACTACAAGCAACATATAAACACTTATACATAAGTTTAAAAATAAAAAATAAGAAATTATTTACAATGTATCGAAATTACATTCTTGGCACATATAGTTTTATTAAATTGAGTTTAAATTTCAATATTCGCGCGATTTGTAGTTTTCTGTATTATCGATTATATTCTAGTCAATTTGACGTTCTGATTTTATTTGAATTCAGATTTAATATATGTTTTACAGCCGAGTATATCGTCCCGTATACAATTTTATTAAGTGTTTATATGGTTTTTCGGTGTGATGTTTCGATTAACTATTTATTTAATTTATTGATTTACTTAATTTATTAATTTATTTAATTTATTTAATTTATTAATTTATTTAATTAATTAAATTGTCTAATTTCTTCAATCAATTAAAATAAGAAAAAAGAAAAAATGTGGTTTTGATTGCTTTCTAATTTCTGTGAGTATTCTGTTAATTAATTTATCATTTGGTCTTGCTACTAATAATTGACGAATTTTTAGATAATAATTGATACATCGAAATATTAACATGTTTATAAAACGCAATGTGTTGAGAATCGTAAGGTAAAGAATGTTGTTGTTGAAGACGATTATATTTTTACAATGTATTTATTAATTATCATTAATAAAGTTTAGCACTTGAAAATAGGGATAAATATGTCTTCAACTCGTTAAAGCAATCGTTAGTCGTACCTAACATACAAATTCACGAGTGTGAAATATATAAGTTATTGCATGAAGTGAATAATATTTAGTTAATTATTTTAGTTGCGGCATGATAGAAATAGAAAATAATCCTCTAATACTTTTTTTTACTTTGTTTCTTAATTTTTTTTTAACAGTGTAAGAAAATCAGTTAATGTAATAGAAAGTACTGCAATCAGTTAGAAGTAATTCACATCTCATAAAATTAATGTTTTACATTTTGATTATTTTTTACATATTAAATTTTCAGAATAGAACGCAATAAAATAAAAGCACCTTCTAAGAATGTGAGAATCGCAAGTATGAGTGCACCCATATATGCAATACATGTATTCTATCTAATCATATTTTTTAAGATAGTTAAATAGAAATCTCGATCTTTAGTTCTTATTCCAATCTTTTTTCTACTAACAAGGAGAGTCTATACATCCTCTGGGAAACGGATCCTTACCAAACAAAATAACAAAGAATACCGGCAAATAACAAAGAATCTTGCCAAAAAAATTCTTGATTTTGATCGCTTATAAATCTGGATGTTATGTAATTTTACTTAGATAATAATTTTGTTAAATTAAACCAATATATTTTAAAGTAAATTTGCTAAAGTCGAAATTATATTTTATTGTTTCTGTTGAAATATACAAGTAAAATAATGTAAATAAAATATACTTTACAAAAATCACTCGACTATAGCTTGAATGTTAGTTTCGGCAAAGGTGACAAAAATAAGGATTTTACGGCACTGCCTGTGAGTGCATCGGCGTATTCGGCGGACGATCAAACTGACCATTTTTATAACTAGCTTATTGTCCATATAAGTGTGCAGTATAAGCATAGTGCGTAGTATTTTGGATGCTTTCTTAGTTTTAGGCATCGTTCTTAGCTAAGTCTCGAACCGCTTCTCGTACAGTGAAGACCTATCCTTTCTCGTGACATTATAATAAAGTGTCTAAGTTTGTTTATTATATATTGTCATCTTTTATTTATATATTGTATTTCACACTCGTGAGTTGTATTTTTTGGTAGAATTAACGATTGCTTTAACGAATCAATTTGATTGTCTAATTGCACAACGTTTGACAGGGTGAATTAATGACAAGTTGATAAACACATTGTGTAATGTTAAGGTAAAAATCTTTTTGTTGTTGACCATTATGTATTCAATATTAGTAATTATTATTAATAAAGTTTAGCACCTGAAGATGGAGACAAATATGTCTCCGAAACGTTGTGCAATTAGACAATCAAATTGACTCGTTAAAGCAATCGTTAATTCTACCAAAGAAATTAAATATATTTTTTAAGAAATAAATTTGAATTTAAAAAAACACTTGTAAAACATCGATGAAATTGAAGTTTCTCTACAGTGAAGTGTATTTTAGTTTTTTTTAGGAGAAGTAAATTTAATAAACTTTTGTCGGTACTAGACCAAGTAAGAACTGAACTAAGATAAATTCAGGTGAAATTTAATTTCTTTTGTGAAATTAAATTATTAAAATCTTTAATTACTGTAAAAATTAAAGATTATTTATTTAAAATTTACTAACAAGGGAAGTACATGACCTCCGGGAAACGGATCTCAACCTAACTTTGGTATGTTTTTTATAATATAAAAATATGAAGAAAGCCAAGTTATCTCTTGCCATTGGCCACTTTTACGGAAGTTATTCGACATTCAATAATAATAGCAGTAAAAATTACTTCCAATTCGGTCGCTTATAACTCGGAAACAAATAAAGATAAACAATCGAACCAAAAACCAGAAGAAAGTTGAGTTCAAGTAGATATGGTTTGAAAAAAAAGAAGCTTCAATTGCTTAATTTGAAGCAAAGTTATGAAGAAAATAAAAAATTGAAGAAATTTTAACCAAAATTTAATATGAAAAATTTATTGTTTCTTTTGGCCTAATAATCTTCAATTTCTTATTTTCTTCATAACTTTGCTTTAAATTAAGCAATTGAAGCTTCTTTTTTTTCAAACCATATCTACTTGAACTCAACTTTCTTCTGGTTTTTGGTTCGATTGTTTATCTTTATTTGTTTCCGAGTTATAAGCAATCGAATTGGAAGTAATTTTTACTGCTATTATTATTGGATGTCGAATAACCTCCGTAAAAGTGGCCATTGGCAAGAGATAACTTGGCTTTCTTCATATTTTTATATTATAAAAGACATACCAAAGTTAGGATGAGATCCGTTTCCCGGAGGTCATGTACTTCCCTTGTAAGTATATTGTTTATTTATAATTTACTAAATAAGTAGCAATTTATTTTGTAGCAAAAAAGAAGGAATTGGAAACTATGATTAAATATGTTGTATTTTTTTAATAGCATATTAAAAAAAATAAATGTATATATGTATATGATTCGAACATGATATATACCTTATAAAAAAGTGATGATAAAGTCAGAATTAATTTGGAATGTAATAATAAAAAGAAATTTCTGAAGTAAAATAAATTAATGAATTAGTATTGTTTATTATAAAAAAAATAGATGTAAACTCTAGACCGATCATTAAAGATTTTGAAAAGATGAATTTGAAAAGCCATTAAAATACAAAGCTCGTCTTGTTGCTGGCGGGTTCAGTCAAAAATATCAAGAATTTCAAGTTTTAGATTTATAATTGCTTTTTCAAATAAGTTTAATTTGCTAATTCACCATATGGATGGTTAAAACTGCATTTCTAAATGGTACATTAAAAGAAGAAATTTATATGAAAGTACCTGAAGGAGTTAAAAATAATGGAAATCAAGTTTGTAAATTAAACAAAGCTTTATATGGTTTAAAACAAGCGGCAAGATGTTGGTTTGAAGTTTTTGAAAAAGTACTAATTGATAAGGGCTTTCGAAATTCATCGGTTGATGGTTGCATATATATTCTTGATAAAGGAGATATATCTAAAAATATATATTTTTTTTGTAAGTGAATGATCTCGTGATTGCGACCGCTTATTTTAAAGTATCGATGATTTTAAACAGTATCTTATGAATAAATTTTGCATGACTAATTTAAAAGAAATTAAGCTTTTTCTCGGAATTAAAATTGAAAGAAATGAAAATACAATATCATTAAATTAAAGTGCTTATATAAAAACTATTTTAGAAAAAAATTTAACATGAATGACTGTAAAACCGTAAGCACGCCACTTTCAAGCAAAATTGATTACTTAGCTTTGAATTCTGATGAAAAATATGAAGCCCCTTGCCGTAATCTAATTGGTTGCAATGGTTTGTACAAGGCCTGATCTAAGTACAGCTATAAACATTTTAAGTAGATTCACATATAAAAATAATAAAGAATTATGGATAAATCTGAAAAGAACTAAGTAAAAACAATGTTCTGAAGGGAATTTCCCAAATTACTTGTTAAAATATTTTGCTAGATAAATGTTTTATTATTTGATGGTTTCCACATGTTATAAGATTTTACCTGAGGATTAAGAGGGGTTCCTCTAAAGTTGTATGAAGAAAAATGGAAGGTTTATGGGTTCAGTTCCTTGCGAAAGCAAAGTGTTTTTATTTGCTATAAATTTATGATTAATAAAGAATAACATAATGCAATATGTTGACTTGATTGATTGAGAAAATCAAATCATTTGGTACTTGAAGTTGCTAAAGCAGAGCATACGTTATTGAATGTTTTAAGGGTTTTGAAAAGTTTTGAAAAGTTAAAAATTGTAATGATTATACATAAAGAGTAATGATAATAATTGCATATCTAATCAATATACCTGGTATTATACAATAAAAAAAATATATTGATAAAAACCTGATGTTGAAAAATATATCGAAAGAATTATGATTCAAACAAATGAATATAATTTGCATTTATGTTATAGGAAATCAAATTACAAATCTACTGTTCAAATCAGTATCAACACGTGGTTAAAGTATTTTATTAAAAATAATGTAAAAAAGAGGATTATATTAAACTATGTAGATATGTAAAGTAACAATATGAAATTATGCAAATATTCAACGATAAAAATGATAAATATTATAAAGTATTGTATTGCATTGAAAGTTGTATGTATGAACAACTACATGGTCTGGAAAGGTTTTAATGGGTTTCCCTTATCCCTTGCAACAAATATTGGGCCATGTGTAATATTCCCAGAGGTCACGAGAAAGAAAAAGGTAAATTAAATTATTGATTATTATGGAATTAAGAATGTTAAAATCTGCACAGTCAAATAATGATTAAATGTTTTAAAAATAAAGTCGATTAATTTTTGAGGGGGCGTGTTGGAATATACAAGTAAAATAATGAAAATAAAATATACTTTACAAAAATCATTCGACTATAGCTTGAATGTTTGTTTCGGCAAAAGTGGCAAAAAGAAGGGTTTTATGGCACTGCCTGTGAGTGCATCGGTGTACTCGACGGACGGTCTAACTGACCATTTTTATAACTAGCTTATTGTCCATATTCTTAGTTAAGTCTCGAACCGCTTCTCGTACAGTAAAGACCTTTCCTTTCTCGTGACATTATAATAAAGTATCTAAGTTTGTTTATTAAATATTGTCATCTTTTATTTATTCCAATCCCCATATGTATAAAAACCAATAGTTTCTATAAAGTTTAAACTTATTTTATCTAAATTAGAATTTGTCGTTTAAAAATAATAAATTTACTTAATTAAAATAATTTTTTTTTCAATTTAACACTTTATTTTATTAACACAAAATATTTAATATTGTAATAATGTTCTTATTTTTTAAATTTCCTATTTATTACAAAATTTCTATTTAATTAAATCATTTATATTAGTTTTACTTGAATGAAGCAGAATTACCAAAAACACTCAAAATGTTTGATCAAAAAAATAATTTTCTGATTTTCACATAATTATTCAACTTTTTTGCAATAATTTTGCAAATTAATTTTTTTTTAATACAATATTTTTAAATTATGTTCCATTCAAGTGGATTAGAATAATGTTTTACAGTTACTGTTAAAATTTCAGCCTATTCGATGAAAAAGTTGCTGAGATATCCTGCGGCAAGTGCATTATGGTAAAAAATTATAGTTCGCAGAACCATAGATTAACACAGTTATGTGGTTAATAAATTAGCTAAAAAATGTTTAATAAACGTTAATAATAATTCAATTTGTAACGAAAATTGTAAATCTTTAACTAGTTATATAATAAATTATTAATTATTAATAATAAATTATTTTTTCTAAATTTTAACCAAGACTTGTCCTCTTAATATTATTTTCTAGTATCTCTAAAAAAGATAATCTAAATCTAAATTAAAATTTTTTTTGGAAAGATTCATTCAAAGCAAATGTTTAATAAAAACATTGCGTACAATAAATCTGTGTTCAAATTTGTAATCTATAATTAAATAACACTTCCGATACAAGTATGTCGAAATGGATTTTGCGACGAAAGCAAGTATAGCTAAAATTGATACATTTTACGCAAGGTGTGTCGTAAAGAATATTTTTGAAACGATGAATTGATTTATTTGAAAGAAACAATAAATTTCTTTTAAAAAATCTGATATGAAGTAAAGTAATTTTAAGAAAATATTTTATTAAAACGAAAAAATATGTTGATTAAATGAAATAATTCTTTTTTTAAATAATAGTATAATTTTTATTTATTTATTTATTTATTAAGCCAACAAATATTTACAAAACATTACAAAAATGCAGTAAAAACCTATAGAGATAAAATTAATTTATCTGTACATAGGGTGGCATAAAACTTAATTCTATAGTTTAAAAACTAAAATAAAACTAAATAAAACTAAATAAAACTTAAAACTAAAAGTAATGTATAAAGCCCTACACTGGGCCAGTATCACCAGTATACTGGACAGTGCTTGACCTTATACCCAATATCTTATTAACATTGATCTAGCTGTTGTAAAACTTTCAGTGGACGCATTCATATTTCTAACAAAAGCAATTTTTTCTATATTGTTTAATCTAGCAGGACATGTTAACCCTATCGCACAAGTAACTCTAAAGTGAGGAAACATTTCTTTGTGCTGTTTAGATGAGTCACATTTACACGTAGATGTAAAAACAATATCATCAACTACAACAATGTCTGTATAAACTGGTTGCCGCTTTAGTGGATACTTAGAATTAGTAAAAATTTGTTTACCTCTAATACCTCTGTCAAAATACAAAATAGCTTTATTATTTCCTATGTAATTTAGGTCACCATACGACATCCTAATTTGATTATGTTGAGGTATCTTATTCTCTTTTATACGTGGAGGAATCATTTTCTTACCATTTTCAAATACCATATCATCTATTTTGCTAAATACGTTTTCAATAGGTTCATATTTATCATTAGAAATATCAACATTGTGTGTTATTGATTCTTTCACAAAATTTATTTGCCTAAATTTTGAAAAATAATTATTTATGTTTACATTATTTACATTATTTACACTGTTGCAGTTGTGATGTATATCCTGTTCCTCACTTTTATATTTCAGTTTCGAAGTTGTATTCCTATAGTCCCCTTCAAGCTTATACATTTTTACTAATTTTTCCCCAATTTCAGTTACAATAAATATGTATTCTTTTGTATTCACATTAATCATTTTGTTCGCATTATAATTCGAGATACGTCTATGAGAACGATTACCATTTGTTAAGCAAAAACCCTTGAAGCAAATATATGTTCTTATGTCCAAAAGTAACTGTTTTCTTACTACAGAGTCCTGCAGGACTTCCAATGCAGAACTTGATATTTCTTCAATTGAGTTAGGCATTTTTCGTTTTTTAAGTTTGAATTTTTCTACTTCGGTTACTAGCTTAATAAAATAGCTTTGAAATTTATCACAGTTTAGTTTCCCTAATATATTATTGTTCATACAAAATTATTATAAATTTAATTGAATCCAATTCTTAAGTTTTTTTCTAATATGTTTTTTACTAGTCGTTAAAATTTTTAAATTATTAGGAATTTCATTATATATCCGTATTGCAACAATATAACTATTCTTATTACTTACTGATTTAGATATTTTAGGTATTGGTATACTTTTGTTTCTTGTATTTGTAATTCTATGTTTATGAATGTTATGTAATTTCATGTAATGATAAGTAATAGATTCAAGCGCAAATGTTTGTTCAACGGTTAGTGGGTAATTATTAATTAAAAATTTATTTTTGCTTATGATTTTAAGCAATCTGGCTTGCGTACTTGATAATAACTTCAGATTATTTTTATAAGCACCCCCCCATGAAATAATGCCATACGTTACTATACTATGAAAAAGTGCATAATATAAAATAATTAGAGTTTCGGTTTTTAGGAGCTTCGAAAATTTAGCAAATACATATGTTAAGTACTTAGTTCTATTTACAATATATTCTATGTGTTCTTCCCATTTCAAATTGAAATCAATTATAATCCCAAGATATTTGCAGCTGTTAACTCTATTTAAGGTATTATTATTAATTTTAATATTAACACTTGTAGGTACACTGTCACAATAATTTCCAAAAGTTATGTATACAGTTTTGTTAACATTTAACGATAGTTTATTGAAAGATAGCCATCTAAATACATGGTCAAGATATTTATTCATTGCATTTTCAGCTAACTCCCATGTATTCTCAGTAGCTAACACTACAGTATCATCTGCATAAGCAATCATGTTTTCTGAATATAAATTTAGTAGCAAATCATTAATATATAGTAGAAATAATAATGGACCTAATATTGTACCTTGCGGTACCCCAGTAGTTAGAACAAGAGTTTCACTTTTTGTTTGGTTTATTTTAACTACTTGTACCCGATTTGAAAGATAACTATTAAGTAAATTTAAGGCATTTCCTCTGATACCATAGTTATATAGTTTATTTAAGAGAATAGAATGATTAACGGTATCGAATGCTTTGGCAAGATCTAAAAATGTTGCTATTATTGGTTTACTTTTATCTAGACAATTATAAATTATGTTAGTTAAATAATTTAAAGCATCTTTTGTGCCTTTGTTTTTAATAAAACCAAATTGATTTGATGTTAGTAAGTTATGTTTTGTTACAAAGTTATAAATTCTATTATGTATTACTTTTTCAAAAATTTTTGCAATATTAGAGATTAGTGAAATTGGTCTATAATTTGTAGCTTTACTCTTTTTACCCGCTTTAAAAATAGGAATTACTTCAGCTCTTTTAAGTGCAACAGGCCAAATTGATGTTTCTATACAGTTATTAAAAATATGTACAATAGGTTCATTTATATAAGTTTCTATTGATTTCAATATATTCGTAGAAATTCTATCAACCCCACCCGATTTGTTATTAAAATTATTGATTATATTCCTAATTTCCACATTAGTAGTTGGGTTTATAAATATTGATTTATCATTAAAAGGAACTTTAGTAGGATTAGGACCATTAGGAGTTTTTATCTTATCGCTTAATTGTTTACCTACTTTACAAAAAAACTCATTCAAATTATTTACAATATCTTTTTTATCCGTAATTCTATTATTAGCGTCATCCGTTAAGTATTCAATTTCATTATTTTTACTCGTATTTTTACCCAATTTACAATTGATCAACTTCCATAAATTTTTTGGATTATTACTATTTTTTAAGAAACAATTTTGATCATACTTAAATTTGGCATTTTTTATTATTTTATCTAGCGTCTTAACATAATTTTTATACTCATTTTTTAGTTCGACATTGTTTAAATTCATTTGCCATGCTTTATAAAGTTGTTCTTTTTTCTTGCAAGATACCATTATAGCACTTGTTATCCAATTTTTCCTGGGTTTAATAAACCTTTTACCAGTATTGTTTTTTGTATTATTACAATAAGATTTTTCAACACAATTACTGATTAATGTTATTAATAAATCAGTAGCTTTATTTGGATCAATTATATCTGTTATTTTATTCCAGTTAGTTTTCTTAGCCGTTGCAATTAATTTATTATAATTTATTTTCTGATATACATTATTATTTTGTTTCACGGTAAAATTGTCATTTATAATCATAAAAAGAGGATAATGATCTGTGAAAATGCAATTAATTTTATATGTATTATAATTTAAGGAATTGCTTTTAATGAAGAAATTATCTATGCATGTACCATTAAGTGTATTGTTATCAGCAGGCCTAGTTATACCCACAAAACCAGGAACATACATTTTTTCAAGTAAATTTTCTAAAAATTCTTGACTAATAATACTGTTATTTAATATGTCTATATTAAAATCTCCTACAATTATATGGTGTTTGCCAAAATCGTATGAATTAATAAAGTTTTTCAAGTCAAGTATAAATTCAGTTTTAGGATAATCATGTGATCTATATAGAGCCGAAATAATAATATTTTCATCTTTTATATTAAACTTAGAATTTAATATTCTCAATCGACCAGAAGTAATAATTTCCGAACATTCATTTAAATTTTCTAGTATATATAAAACAACTCCATCAGATTTATTTATATAACTTTCATTATAGTAAATTTTATAACCTGGTATACAGAGTAGCTGAGGGCATATTAAATTCCAAGTTTCTGTACAAACTATGACACATGGTTTAGTTTTCAAATTAGCAATATAACATTCAAGTTTAGACAAGTTAGCATTTAAGCTACGGATATTTACGTACAAAATTAAATTTTGATTAGAATTAATAACATCGTTCAATTCTTGAAATGAACAAAATGTTGTTTCATGTATATTAAAGTCACTATTCATCTAAAAAACTGAAGATGTGCTGCCTGATCTTGATCTAGAACTTAATGATGTTGTCGATAATGTTAATTTCTTCCTTTTTCCATCATTACCATTGTTTGTTGCGAGCGTATTATTTGTACTTAGATAGTTTTTGCTGTAGTGTTCAGCATTACCTACATATCTTGGTACATAAGGTTTGACTACATAGTCTGTCATACTTATACAATTTTTTAATTTAGTTTTTAAAATTTCACAAGATTCGGTATCTGTTATTATATGACAAGTGTCATATTTCTTCTTATATTTCTCATTACTAAATTTACAATTAGCACAGCATAAATTATTACTTTCGCACTTATTCGTTGAATGATTACCCGCACACTTTAAGCAAATAGTCGAGTTTCTACATTTATAACTATTGTGCCCAAATCTACCGCAATTGTAACAAGGTTTGATGTTTATTACATCATAAACCTTACAATTTTGGTATCCAACAAATAATCTATTTCTGTTTTCATTAATATACTTGTGAATTTCACCAGTTATTTCCAATATGACTGTTGTTTTTTCAGTTTTTTTATTAAGAGTGTAGTTCAGTACTTTACTCTTAATTTCAAAATTAGAAAAGTTTCTACTATTTATGTCATTTTCAATGAGTTTTCCATCCATTTTAAATAAATTATCAATACCTACTATCTTGATTATTGGGTTAGCTATAACTTCTTTTTCAATTTTACATGCGTTGGCAAGTTTCGATGTCAATACCCTTTCTGCTGCTTTGGCACTTTCAACGTTCATACAATTTATATGTATTTCGTTTTCATTATTAAAATTAATTTTTTTTGTTTGTATAGATTTGTCTTTAGTTAAATATTTAACAACACTATCTTTTAAATTTATTTTGTCCTCCTTATTCTTTTTTTTTATAATTATTTTAGGTATTCTTTTTGGTTCATTAGAAGTTACCATATGTTTGGTTGCAGCCACGTTAGCATAAGATTTTATATTTGATTTTATAATAGCTTTTTCTTTGTCCAATAATTGATGTAACAACAAATTTTTATCTTTAAGTTCATTATTTAAATCTTTTAATAAACTATTTTCGTTTTTTAGCACTTCAATACGCGTTTCACTCACATGAAATGTATTATCCATTCCTACTGCGTCATCATCAATTTTTCCAGTTTCATTTAATAACTCATCATATTTATTTTCTAGTATATCATATTTTGATTTTAATAAATGATATTCTTTATTAACTTTTTCAGTTTCGCTTTTCTGTTTAGCTAATTCTTTTTTTAATGCACATAATACTACTCTTGGATTATCTTTAGAGGTTAAATCAATGTCACTATGTTCAGCACAAATCACCATAATATTTGTCACATATTTTCCACCTTTTTTTCTATTAAAATCACTCTTATGAAATACACTTTCACATATCGCACAAAAAACTGAAGTATTCACTGTCTTTGGGTGACATTTAAAGTTTATATCAGGAGGAATTGCCTCAGGTGGCAGTCCCTCCTCCGCCATTTTGGATTGTGAATTTGTGTGTGAATTTGTTTGAAAATTTTAAACTTTATAAAATAAAGTGATTTTAAAGCACGATTTTTTTTAAACAAAGAAACTCGCATAAATTAAATTAAATAAATGTTTTTTTAAAACGATGTTATAATTTATTAACATTTGAGAGGTCAAAAAAAATAACATTTGAAAAAATAAAGTTATTAAAACCAATATTTTTATACTCGTTAAAATAAATAAACGATTTATTTAAATACGAGAACTTCTGGCGGCGACCGCTAGGCGGATATAGTTTTCCCGTAAGCGATGAAAAATGTTTTCGGTTCATATATAAGAAAGTTTCAAAAATATTAAAGTAATTCGACAAGTTTTATTTGAAGAAAGATTTTGTTGAATCAAATGAAGTACGTTTTTTGAATGAAATAAACGTTTTCTCAAATCAAGTAAATAATTTATTAGAATCGCTGCTCTATTTAGGTAGATAAAAAATATTAATTAAGTGAAGTTATTCAAATAAATATCTTGGTTTCGTCGAATTAAATAAATCATTTTATTCAATTTGAGTTACACAAGAAAAAAAGCAGTTAATTTGGTGTTCATAATCAAGAAATTTTATGGTTACGTCAAAGTTAACAGAATTTAATGAAATTGAAGTATATTATTTGTAAGAGTGTCAGAAATGTCTATGAATTTTTTCAATATTTTTTTCCGCGCAAATTTTGAAGACATGCGACATAGAAGTTGACTTCTTATACATAGGCTTATATGGAGACTCGGAAAAAATGTGATTGACTTTAGAGTGCGATTGATGAAAAGTGTACAAAATTTAATTAAAAACTAGAAACATCACAAGTAAATATAAATAAAGCAGTATGCAAAATTTGAACCCGTGTCACCGCGCAAAAGTTAAAGAAATGAATGAAAACATTAACAAAAAGTCAAGTTCATGGGCCGTGCGGGGAACTGCGCGGTCATAGCAGCGGAGTGCGTGGAGAGATTGAATTCTAATAATATAATGAATTTATTGAAATAAATATAAAGATAAATAACAAGCAAAATCTCTAGTTGTCGCCGAGGTCTACGCTTATTAATACAAGTCGGTAAACGGCCGACTTGTGGAGAGAGAGAGAGAGAGAGATAGAGAGAGGAAAAATATCGCGAACTAAAATAATATATATTACGATTACGATATTGTTCGCTCGTGTTGCTCGAATTCGTCAAACGGTAAGGTAAACAATATCTTACCGTTACAAAATATATAAATCTTTAATCAAAGGAAGCGACAGCGCCCGACGCAAGTATGAGCGCGTAAGCCTTAATATGCAGCTAACTCGTTCATCGTATTTTCCTCTCATTACCGCTTATTATATACTATTTATTTTCTTGATATTTATAAAACATTGCTTTCCCTATTTATTTATTTTTGGTTTACATCTAGTTTTGTGCGAATTGATTCACGCATAATTATGAAAAGCCGCGATAAAGAAATTGGATGTCGATTTCCTTTACTCAACTTTTGCTTCTTCCCTTTATATTACATTACCCGTATAACTATATTTATACTTGGAAGAAAGTTGAGACAGAGCGATGGATGAATATATAAGAGAGAAAAAAAGACACTCTTTTCCAGCCCGTGAAAGAACGCGTACAGAGGTAAAAACATAATAGAAATTATAACGTGGCCGTAAGAAGGAGATAGTATCAACTGAATACTTTCATCACAGCTGTATCATTTGGCCAATTTTGTTGTGAATATGAGTTATTACAATTAATTAATAGTTTACGTAATTTTTCTTTTATTTTATATGAAGCCAATATATGTGTTCTATACATTGGCAAGTGCATAACATTTAATAATTATATGAATTATATGAACTAAAATATATATACAGGATTATTCTCTTACCAATGTTAAGTGAATGTAGTTATTGTATACGTATATTTAACATTTAAATGAAATTTTAATAAAATTTATTCGAATACATAAATAATAATTAGTATAACAGTGCGTATTATATGCAATTGTAAAAGTGTGATCGGAATTACAATATACTTGCGAATTTTTACACCTTGACAGAAGGTGTTTTTCGATATTAAACTATTGGATTATAAGATTTGCAGGAAAATAAGTAACAAAAAGAAATATTAATTTCTTTCTAAGAAAGCTAACATTAAAGTAAATAATATAATTATTAATATAATTACTAAATATTTTCAAATTAAATAAATATTTTACTACTATATCAGGTAAATCAAAGTGATTGAATGAAATAAAGATATTTTAAAACAACTAAATAATTTCTTTAGACCATAACTGTTACAAGGCAGGGAGATATTTTGTTTGATAAAACAATTATTTTTTTATTTAATAAAATACGTGATACAAATAATTAATTATTTATTTATGTAATACAACAATTTTTAAGTCAATAAATTATTTGATTGATCGAAAGAAAAATGTTTGGTAATTCAACACAATATTTTTTTATATTAAATTACAGATTAATTTAATTAAAATAAATATACTTTAATAATTCAACAATACAAATTGGTTTGAGTCAATAAATTTATTTTTCAGTGTCGGAAACAATTAAAGTACGTTTAAACAAAATTTTAGAAGAAAGCTGAGATCAAGTAAATACAATTTAAAAAAAGAAGCTGAAATATCTCAATTTAGTCAAAAGTTATGGAAGAAATAGAATTAGAGAAAATTTTTTCCTTAAAGTTCATAAAATTTTAATAGGAAATTTTTGTTAAAGTTTTATCTAATTGATATTTTTTCATAACTTTTGACCGAATTGAGGTGACATCTACTTGATCTCAACTCATTGCGAGATTTAGGTTTGAGTGTCTAGCTACAAATGATTATGAATTATCAACAATTAAACTAAAGTGTACTTTTTTCACAAATTTTCATTAACTGCGTATAAGTTTCGTCAAACAGCCTATAAGATTGAATATGTACAGGAACATTTTCATGTGTACCAGGAAACATAGCTTCAATAAAATTCGTGACTCGGAGGGTGAAACCCCCGTCCTTCTTAATTAGATCTGTTTACAATAATTTATCAATAACGTCTACAAATCAACTAAACGAAACATTCTACAACTATAAATAATTTTTATTTATATAATTCTAGAAATTGACAACAACCTGTTTCGATTAGAGTATATGAATTTCTATATTATGTATTACTATAATTATATAACGAAGTACGCATCAGTATGTTTTGTTATCAGTACGTTAGACATTTGTTTATAAACTTATATATTACATACAAAATATTACATTTTAAAAATTAACTTATTTATGTAAAATTACGTTTTTAAATAATTAACTTTAGCAAATAAGAGATAGATATTTGAAATTATTATAAAATATGACATATCCATATTGAATGTACGAATATTTAAAATCATAGTAGTAACATCTGCGTTTAAAATATTGTGAAATTATTTTCAAATCAAAGTATTTGTTCACCCAAGTCACCCAAAAAGGTACTACTATTCTTCTCTATTCTCTTAAAACGCGGGAGTAAAGTTGTAGTTTATTCTCTAATCAATCACATTTCAATCCCAGGACTCTTTTTTTCATTATTAGAAAAATAGTTACAAACACGTTTTCAGCTGAGACTTGAAATTTTTTAGCACATAATTGTCAAATATATGTAATAAAAACAGGAAAATTTAAATTAATATAAAAAGAAAATAAATAAAATTGTCGTTATCGATAAAATGTCCTTTTCCAGGATGAGTTGGGTGAAAAATTTTATATACACTTTGGGTGTAAAAGGGGATTACTATTATTTATAATATTATAATAATTATTGTAACTATGTTATTATTAACTAATATATTATAATTATTATTTACTTTTTTTATTAACGATAATGAAAGCATTATCTTTGTAGTTTTAAATAAATAATTTATATGAAAAGACAAAACTGTCTTTAGTAGTAGAAGTAGCAAAGCTTGATGTTAAAAAAGTAAAACTGAAAACCTTTAATGTTATAAGATATACTGAACAATAAACTTGTTTATGTAAAATTACGTTTTTAAATAATTAACTTTAGCAAATAAGAGATAGATATTTGAAATTATTATAAAATATGACATATCCATATTGAATGTACGAATATTTAAAATCATAGTAGTAACATCTGCGTTTAAAATATTGTGAAATTATTTTCAAATCAAAGTATTTGTTCACCCAAGTCACCCAAAAAGGTACTACTATTCTTCTCTATTCTCTTAAAACGCGGGAGTATAAATGTCCTTTTCCAGGATGAGTTGGGTGAAAATTTTATATACACTTTGGGTGTAAAGGGGATACTATTATTTATAATATTATAATAATTATTGTAACTATGTTATTATTAACTAATATATTATAATTATTATTTACTTTTTTTATTAACGATAATGAAAGCATTATCTTTGTAGTTTTAAATAAATAATTTATATGAAAAGACAAAACTGTCTTTAGTAGTAGAAGTAGCAAAGCTTGATGTTAAAAAAGTAAAACTGAAAACCTTTAATGTTATAAGATATACTGAACAATAAACTTGTTTCGGCAGTTCTTGGTAATACGTAACTGATCTTTCAAATTTTATTTTCTATCCCAGCGTAAAAAACGTAACGCAAATAATTGTTTATAACAGTAAATAAGGGTAATTAACTGAAATAATCTATTAATAACTAAATGAAACAGTTAATCATAGCATATAAACGTCTGATTTTGGGCTGCGACTAATTATAGTTATTGATTGTTTATATCTGTATTGTTTCTAATATTCAATTATTAACCAATAATTTATTTTTTTACATTTACTAAAGCTTATTATGGACAATATTTAAAAAAGAAAATAAATAAATATTTCATCTAAAATCTGATACGTAATAGTTACTTTTAGAATAAATCTGCTAAAAACGATATTTCACAGATACTTTTTGTTAATAATTGTTTAATAATTGATTTAGGGATTTGATAACCATTATATGAGAACTTTATATATATAATTTATTAGTAACTGATTTATCAGTTTTCTAAATTCACTATTTACAGATGATAACTGGAGACAAGAAAATAAATAAATATATATGAATATATAATAAATATATATAATAACTAAATGTAAAAAATTAAATTAGAAAAACCTATTAAAAACTGTATTAAGCATAAAACTCAGTTTGTTATTCGTTAATAATTAATTACATTAGAAACAAAGTAGATATAAACAAATAATAACTATTATTTACTGTTTAATTCAGTCACTAACAGATAGTTTCAGTTATTTACTGTTATAAATATAATTATTTACATTAATTTTTTTCTGCTAGGATATCGCTAATATATATATATATATATATATATATATATATATGTGTGTGTGTGTGTGTGTGTGTGTGTGTGTGTGTGTGTGTGTGTGTGTGTTTGCATATGTAAATTATTAGTTTTGCAAATAAAGTAACTAAAATTAATATGGAATGACTATGTTACTCACTCAAATTGAGAGTCCCGGTTAATTGGCTTATCAAACCACGCGAAGGAAACAAGGTACAGCACAAACGAATAAACACAAATATAAAATGACACAAAGTCACCAAATTGGTTTCGCACACCTGACGGAAACACTTATACGACATGTACCCCGAGTTCCGTCGGCGGGTCGGTTTTCGGAAGCCCCTAGATAAATCCGAATACTCCTCCCCTTTGGTCCATCCGCGGCAGCTCCATTACCTCTACGTGGCTCGAGGCGCGCGCATCCCGAGATGTTCCTGTGTTCAACGACTCCCCAGTAACTCAGCTCTCTTTCTCTCTCTTTTTCACTGTCTCTCCCTCTCTCTCTCTCTCTCTCTCTCTCTCTCTCTCACTCTATTTCTCTCTCGCTCTCTCTCTCTCTTTCTCTCTCTCTTCCTCTCTTTCTGTTTCTTCCACTTTCCTTCACTCTTCTTTTCCTCGTTGAAGACTTTAAGAATTGTAAATCAACTACTATGTGACATAGGTACATATGTAAAACTAAAATTATTGTAACACACATGCAAAACCCTCTAGGTTAGTCACGCGCGTCCGGGAGTAATGTTCGCGCATACGCGCAGATTCGAGTATCGCGCGCGCTTGTTTAGAGTATACTGAACATATTATGACCCCACATCGAAACTTCAATGCCACATCGGAGAACCTCGGACAAGTTCGGTTTCTGACGCTGTATTCTATGCAGTGGGGGCAAACTGAGGGGTGGCGGGAATCGCGGGAGTACGACGAGCCTCTTATCGCAGGGGCACTCTTTTGTGTTTTTTGCGCGCTCGATCCTATACCCTCTCTATTACCTACCATACACGTGGAAACTAATGGATATCACGTACGTTGTCCATCTGCTTGTGCGACTTTTTTTCCCCTATACATACATAAAAATGCCAAAGCATTTTCAATTCTTTTCACAACGCAACATAATTTGTTTAATGAATTTTTTTTATTCAGTTTATTGATACGTGCATCCTAATTTATTCAAATATATATTGAGTTAGTAATGAAATATAAATGTATTTAGTTTTATTTTTTATATTTTTAACCTTTCCTACTATTATATAACTTATATAATTATTTTTATAAAAATAAAAAAAGTTTATATAATTCTATTATTTACTTATAATTATTTGTACACTAATAGTTATTAATAATAATAATAATAATAATAATTATTATTATTATTATTATTATTATTATTATTATATAAATAGTAGCTATTAATAAAAGTGTATTTATTGGTAAATTATAATGTTGAACATTTTGAATACTTTTATAACTATCTTTTTTATTAGTATAGTTTCACACAGAAACGATTTTTGCTAATCCTATTTACATTCATACTATAACGTGTTAATGCACGTATATTTACATATTAAATATTTCATTATTTAATCGTCAACTTCAATATTAATTTTTTTAATACAATTATTATTATTTTCAACAGTATACTATATTTTCTATATAATTATTTATTTTCTACTCTCTTAATTGTACAACTTTTAAAATAAGCATTTAGTTAACGTCAAAAATAATTTTTATACATTTATCTATTGATTCTTTTGATTAATTTATTCATTCATTTAGTCCAGATTTTGCAATATTTTAAAATAAAGTATCCTATAGAGGTGCACATTGCACCTGAATATGAGGAAATCCACGGCTAATTTAGGTTTTGACATCCTCAAAAACAAGCAAATTGTTTTTGATGGCACATCTCTTGCATGCGCCTTTCTCACTCTTAGAGATATATAATAAATGAATCTGAGGTCCAACCCGCGAAAATTGACTCGGCACATACTTTTTTTTCATTGTGAACGTGAAAAAACCCGAATTTTAACATTATTTACAAACAGTTCGAATTTAATTTATTCGATTTAAAAGGCTGTTTTGCAACTTATATGAACAAAAGTGCTGAAATTACACATTAGTGTGTCCACACAATGTGGTGCACTATTGATTCTAGAGCACATTTCAGATGTGTATAGGGACTAAAGTATTTACTTCTTTTATATCTTCGTCTTTTCCGATAATAGCAATGGTTTTACAATTTGAATTATTTATCATATTGACCATAGCTTTAGCACATAATACGTTTTTCCCATACGTCACAGCTCAGTTACCCATTTCTTCGACGAACAGACTTGTCAATACAATAACAAAATCAGTAATTATTAATTTAATTATTTCTCTAAATCATTGAATTTAAACCTTATTACGTAAAATTTTTCAGTGCAGGATACGGATAAAGTGTACATGATGGTATTGGGGGTACCGGAATGATTTATCCATTGTTCACCGTATTTTCCGTTCCGATGATCCTTAAAATTAAACTCTGTAGCTTATTCTGCACCAGATATGACAAATTATTTAAGGCATAAAGTTTATGATACAATAAACAGTTTTCAAATTGGAGATTGTAAAGTGGAAAAGGATTGCTCAAAAACTAATTTTTTAAATTACAATGGAAAGCGTTTTTCGTAGCCAAAGAAACCTGATAAACAAATGGTTTTTCATGCGCAAGTTTTATTTATAGTTTAATTTGTAATATTCACCCTCCATTGTTGAATTAGTAAATAGTCGATTGTAAAGGGTCAATAATAAATAAATCCAATTTATTTATGTATGTGCACAACGTTTCGTCTGCTAGGTTTGCAGACCTCTTCAGGTGCTGAATTTATTGGACAAAATTATAAATATTTATATAGAAATTTTACATTACTTGTGAATTAAAAATTAAATTTTACCTTGATAATGAATATAATATTACAGCCCAAGTGAGCTTCGTCGAATAACATTTGATACGAAATCAACGAGTATTTATACAAAAACAAAGTAGGTGTGTGTTTACAAACTATATACGTCATAGTTTGTGTACATTAGTCTCTTTAAAATATATTCATAACATTTCTGTATTGACGGTTTAAATGTTGAGTATCTGAAGAGGTCTGCAAACCTAGCAGACGAAACGTTGTGCACATACATAAATAAATTGGATTTATTTATTATTGACCCTTTACAATCGACTATTTACTAATTTTATTTATAGTGTTTGTAATAATAACATTTTCTTCATTTTTGATGAATTTTAATAAAAAACAAAAATAGCTTCGTCCATTTCTTTAACCATTGATGTAAATTATACATAGATATAGATTTTACTAAAGGCGTTATAAAGCGCACAAAAAATTTGGAGTACATAATAAGTAATTTCTGTACTTTTGTTCATATAAGTGACAAAACAGCTTTTTAAATCGAATAAATTAAATTCGAACTGGTTGTAAATAGTATATGTACATTATCTTTTATGATATTTTAATAAAAAAAAACTTTTTACGATTAAATTTTATGCGATCGATTTTACATAATTTTAAGGTGTTTTTTCGCCGAAATTTGCAGAAAAATGTTAAAATTCGTGTTTTTTCACGTTCACAAAAAATACGTGCCGAAGCAGTTTTCGCGATTTGAATCTCAGATTCATCTATTATATACCTCTAACAGTGAGAAAAGTCGCATGCAAGAGGTGTACCTTCAAAAAAAATTTTGCTTGTTTTTGGGGACATCAATACCGAAATTAGCCGTGGATTTCCTCATATACGAGCCGGATAATTTAACACTATAAATTAATACTAAATCAAACTAATACTATAACTAACTTTTAAGAGTCCTGCAGCTCTTAAAAATTTTATATTTGTAACTGTTCTATTTCTAAATCTTTGTGTTTTTTTTTAAATTTTAATCTATTTATTTTTATGTTCAATATATTACTAAATGTCTCGAGTAGTTGTGTACGTATCTATAGTCGCATTTCTGTTTCTCGCAAAATCGACCTTCTCGAACATAGAGAATTCATGTCAAGGCTGCAAATATTTAAACCAATTATACTTTTAATTCATGTATTTTTTAATAATACTTAATTTATTAAAGCAACATCTTGATTTTGTAATTAAACTTAATTTAATTAAAAAAATCATCACGATTTGTTAATTAAACCAATTTTGCATAGTTGTTCTGGCAGTAAAGGTTGCTATGATGGTATTGATAGTTGTAATATTGTCTTATTGAAAATAATCAAAAGCATATCGATTTATTGTTCCTTGCCAGCGCGGGAAAAACGTAATGTTTGAATTTTCATGACAAAATGGAAGTATAATAAATCATGAATAAATATAAGTTGTTGTTTTAAGTAAATAAGACAGCGTAATATTTCAAATAATGACTGTTAAAAAACGCAAGAAAGCAAAGTATGGTTATTTCTAGTAAAGTTAAAGTTAAAGTTAATGAAAGTTAAAGAAACATCACAGAAACACAACGGAAATTATTTTATTATATATATATGGGTGGTTCTCTGTGAAATCAAAGATGAAAAAAACTAATACTGTGGGAATATGTTTAAGTGATATCCAGTAGTTTGCCTGAATTTTTTCAGATTTTTTCGGGACCATTATTTTAAGTGACAAAGAGTCAAAATTGACATTTTAGCACTTTTTTGCATGCCCATTTTCATGAATTTGTAGTTCCCATGGGATGCATTTTTCACTAAAAACATAAATATGACTTTATTTGTAAAATCTTTTGAATTTTTCATTTAAAATACTTTTAAGTCATAAATGTATGCTGTCACACTCTTGAAGTCATTTAAACCTTAAATAAGTGAAAATCAGCAATTCTGCTCCGAAATCTTTCTGGAATCTTTCTGGAAACCTAAAGCTGTCTAAAAGATATCTTTTTATAGTCAGGAACTGCCTATAAATTTCCAGAGTGGGTCTAAATCATTAAGATCACTTATGGTCAAAATATCTGGGAAAAGTGCTCGAAATATTAATAGAAATGTATATTTGTTGCCTTATAACGATGAATCTGTGGTGCGCCCAGGTACACCTACATGGAGAAATAAGTTCATATAAAAACTATTGCATGTTACAGGAAAAATTACTATACTGTTTACGAACGGAAGGACAAACTCGCATTGTATTAAATTTTACAATACAGTATAGTAATTTTTACGGATATGCCGTAGAAAGAAAAATTTGTTTTGTAGCTGCTTGCGCGGTCACATTTATTATTATTTTTATCAAACTTATTTAGAATTTTAGTAAATTTAATTTATTTATTTTCTGAAATTAAATAGAATACATTAAACAATGAAAAAAAGCTGCACCGTCGGACATCGGGATTTGAACCTGGGACCCTCTGTGTCAAAGTCGAGCGTACTACCGCCTGCGCCATTAACACTTTCCCTTGTCTCACTTCGATTCGTCCTTATATGGTACACGCCACTCGAACAATGCGCGAACTTTATTAACATTTATTGCATTATTCCGTTGTTAATATCCATAAACAAATAAGCCAGTCGATTTATAATTAAAATACGTAAAATTCTATCGAGTCAGATTTGTCAAATGCGTTAATTAATTGTGTAAAAGCACAATATTAAACGACCTAACCTAATTGAGAATCAGCTGATGCCTCGAAAGTTTCCATAAATTTTACTATACTGGATACTAAAATTTTAGTGAACGAATAGCAAATATTAGAGTTACTGCAAATTTTGCTATACTGTACAGTAATTTCAGATCGAATTCTATACCATTTTTTACAAGCAATATATTAATATTCGATGCAATTATACTAAATATAAATAGAAGTCCTCACTATTAGATCCTCACTGATCGAGTTTGTCCCTCCGTTGGTGTAAAATATAGTAATTTTGTATTATAAATTTTTCTCCGTGTAGGAAAAAACCAAGTGGCGACTCGAGGAACCGTTTCCTCCCGTTAATCCCCAAAAAATAATATTTCGAGTGTGCGCGCCGTAAAACAATTAAACATGTGTTTAGCACATTCGATACATCGGTAGCGTGGTTGGGAAAAAAACCCTTCCCTTTTTCACTGCAGGGATTTCCCCAATGTTTATTACACGGAGGTTTCGTGTACACCACCGAAGGATGCGAAAAATATTCATTCTCGCGTCAGCTCTCGACTGGAGACATCGAAGACCGATGCTACTCGTACGAATGAGCAAGTCACCAGATTAGCGTCAATTTATTTTATCTTTATCCAACCTTAGATAATTTAATATAAGTTATTATATTTAATCAATAAAATCATTTATATTATATAACAGAAGTGCTTCATTTACTTAGCCCCACCACCTCAAATTGGTGACCCCGACGTGATTCAAGTGCAACGAGGTAATCGAGCGAGTAATTGAAATATAGCTTCGTGAGTGTAAAATATATATATATATATATAAGTGTAAAAGACAATGTCGTCCGAAGAACCGAACGCCGCGTCTTCCGTAAGTGTAGTGACGCAAACGAATATGCGCATTCCTCAATTTTGGCCGCATAAAATTTAACTGTGGTTTAAGTTGCTTGAGGCGCAATTTACGGCCGCGCGCATAACCAATGACAATACTAAATGCGATATTACGATCACGCACCTCGGCGAGAAATATATCGAACAAGTTGAGGTATTAGTGATTAATCCTCCGTCAGAAAATCGGTATGAACATTTAAAAAACGAGTTATTGAAAAGGCTGACCGAGTCAGATAGTACGCGAGTGTGCAAGTTATTGGAACGTGAAGACATCGGGGATCGTACGCCATCTCAATTCTTCCGCGACTTGAAAAATCTTGCGATCCCATTATTTCCCGAGGACGTCATTATTACGCTGTGGAAAAGTCGATTGCCTGCTAGTTTACAACGAGTGCTAGCAGCTACCACAGAGCGAGACGTTTCGTCACTTACAGAAATGGCTTATAGGATTTACGAAATTCAACCGGATCACGGACGCATCGCGGCAGTATCACGCGAGACAGATGGCATTAGCGAAATGCGTGAGGAGTTGAAGTAGTTACGTCTGCAAATAAGTGTCCTGCAAAATAATGGTCGCATCCCTCCGCGTTCACGACGCCGTAGCCATTCTCGTAGTCGCGAGAAGACACCTAAACGCGATTCCGCGGAAAATGCAGGGTTGTGTTAGTATCACTACCGTTTTAAAGCACGTGCTACAAAGTGCCGAAGCCCATGTACTTGGAAATCGGGAAACGGGACGAGCCGTCCGTGAACGCGGCACTCGACGACGGTTCCATCTCCCGCCGCATTTTTATCAGTGACAAGAACTCAAAAGTCTATTTTCTCGTCGACACTGGGGCCGATGTATGTGTTTATCCTCTTAATCGACTATGTGGACCCGTAAAAAGATGCGCGTACGAATTATGCGCAGCTAACGGAACAAACATCGCGACCTGCGGTACCATCGCGATAGATTTGAATCTCTCGCTACGCCGTAGATTCAAGTGGCAATTTATTATAGCTGAGTACTCCTATAATTGGAATGGACTTTTTGAGTCATTACGGTTTATTAGTCGATCCTCGGAATAAACGTTTAATTGATTCAAAGACTAACTTAAGTGCAAGGGGATGTACTGCCGATTCCGACGTGTCAAGTGTGAAAGTAATCGTCGGCGAATCTAATTTTCATCAATTATTAGCAGAATACCCAGAATTGATAAGGCCTCCAGTGTTTGGTAAGGAAACCGTAAAACACAGCGTCCGGCATCATATCAAGACGACGCCAGGCAACCCGTATTCAGTAGTCAGAGGCGTCTCGCCCCCGACCGCCTAAAAGAGGTTAAACTCGAGTTTGACCTAATGCTCGAGCAAGGCGTGATACGACCGTCGAAAAGTCCATGGGCGTCATCTCTTTATGTGGTCCCGAAGAAGGATGGCAGTTTACGACCTTGCGGGGATTACCGTGCGCTCAATGCTCGCACTATTCCCGACAGGTATTCGCCACCACATATTGAAGATTTCGCGCAACAATTATTTGGTAAGCAAGTCTTTTCAAAAATCGATTTAGTTTGCGCGTATCATCAGATACCCGTCGCGCCCGAAGATATTGGAAAAACCGCAATTACGACCCCGTTTGGTTTGTTCGAAGCAGTAAACACGATGTTCGGATTGCGTAATGCTGCACAAACGTGTCAAAGATTCGTCAATGAAATCATCCGCAGACTTAATTTCGTTTATGCTTTCATCGATGATTTTTTAATTGCTTCCGTAGACGAAAAGCAGCATTACGAGCATCTAAAAATTTTATTCGATAGACTAAGAAAATTCGGTATAGTAATAAATCCCGCTAAATGTATTTTCGGTGTAAGTGAAATTACTTTCCTCGGATACTCTGTAAATGAGCATGGCATCAAACCTTTACCTGAACGCGTAGAAGCTATCGAAAAATACCCGAAGCCCGATCAGTCAAGCAGCTTCGGAGATTTTTAGGTATGATCAACTTTTATAGACGTCTCATTCCACGCGCCGCGCATTGTTTAAAACCGCTTAACGACATGTTAAAAGGGGGTAAAAAGGGTAACGCACCGGTAATGTGGACCGATATCGCAAATAATGCTTTTGTTGAAACAAAAAACGCTCCAAGTAAGGCCACGATGCTTGCTCATCCCGCACCAGGTGCACAAGTTAGTATTGTAGTTGATGCATCCTATTATGCAATGGGAGCCGCGTTGCAGCAATTCGTAAATAATGCATGGCAACCGTTAAGTTTTTTTACCAAATCTTTCTCTTCGTCACAAAGCAAATACAGCGCATATGATCGCGAACTTTTAGCCATATATAGCGCTGTAAATCGTTTTCGACACGCGATTGAAGGTAGAAATATTACCATTTTCACCGACCATAAACCTTTAACGTTTGCATTTAACCAGAATCTCGAAAAGTGTTCTCCGCGCCAAATCCGCCATTTAGATTTTATTGGTCAATTTACAACAGACGTTAGATATATTAAAGGTCTCGACAATAATGTAGCCGATGCATTATCTCGAATTGAAGCGATTTCCCAATCTATAGACCACAAAGACCTCGAAGATGCGCAAAAGGAAGATACCGAACTGCGCGTTATTCTCGAGTCCGGAAAGCATACTATTAAGTTAAAAAAGGTACATTTTCCAGAGTCAAACATCTACTTATACTGCGACACGACTGACAATACGGTAAGACCATACGTACCTGAAACGCTGCGACGACGCGTTTATGACTCCTTACACGGGACCGCCACACCCAGGTATGCGAGCGACGCGAAAGCTTATAACTTCTCGTTTTGTATGGCCTTCCGTTAATAAAGATTGTAATAACTGGACTCGTCAGTGCATTGCATGCCAACGCTGTAAAATAACGCGACATGTATCCGCGCCAATGGGCGAATTCCGGAATTTAGCTGGGCGATTTGAACACGTGCATCTAGACATTATTACGATGCCATATTCGCAAGGATATCGATATTATCTTACGTGCATCGATCGTTTTACCCATTGGCCAGAAGTAATACCGATGGCGGATAACGAAGCATCAACGGTAGCTACAGCGTTTATAACGATTTGGATCACGCGTTTTGGCGTGTGAGGAACTGCGAAAAATTGAAAAATTTTATTGTTAATCATATATATATATATATCATTCTCGACTATAATTATCATTGAACAACGATATGTTGTAAAAGAAAATTCTAATCGAGAAGAGTCTCTTAGTTTTGTCACGCGCGTATCTTTGAAATATAAACATCCACTTAAGATGCCATCGCCCAGTTTCTCACAGTTTAAATGACGCATATACACTAAGCCTAATTTGGAAATTGTTTAGTCTCTTTTAAAATATTTAAGTTAACATTTAGTCATACGTTACTATTTTAATTTTTACTTTAACATTTAAGCAATAACGCGAATAGAATATTTTTGTACTTATAGTGTTACTATAGAAAGTAATTGGATGTAACGATTAAATTAAATACACTTTATCTCATTAACCAAATATTATTTATATTTATTAATTCAACGTTTTAATTACAAATATACACATATGTGTCTAATTTTTTTTAAACAATAAAATTATATTTAATTCATCAATTAATAAATAAAGTTTATGAAATAAAATAAATACAATTAATCATTTATATAAGAGAATAAAAGTATTAACACATATTAATTGTTTAAATAATAATTAATTGTTAAAGATAACTCTATTTTCATAGTAAACTATATTTTTTTTCTTATTTAAATTTCATATTTGTTTAAATTCTACGTAAAAATAAGGTTATACAATTTTTATTTGTAAACTTTAATGCGTAATATAATAGTTAGTAAATTATTATAGTTATTAATATTATTGTCAAAAATCGTAAAAGGAAAAGAAAAAAAGGGGAAGTTACTCCCACTCAATACTGTATCGATGAACTATGACCGATAGTATATAAGGGCAAAGAAAATTCGGCGTCGCGCTTGATTAGTCAG